>WHVD01000115.1:0-275193 GCA_015178975.1 Hysterangium stoloniferum
ACAAGGTTTTTCCAATTGTCCTGTTGATAGTTGCAATATACGCGGAGGTATTGTTCCAATGTCTGGTTGACGCGTTCGGTTTGTCCGTCACCTTCCGGGTGATGTCCGGACGTGAAATGTAATGTCATGTCAAGGATTTTCCGAGGGATCTAAAGAAGTGAGACACGAACTCTGATCCTCGATCGGAAGTCACGTGGATGGAACTCCGTGCTTGGAAAATACGTGGATAATGAAAAGTTCCGCTAACTGCACGGACGTAATTGTATCATAAGTAGGGATGAATATACCTTGTTTTGAGAATCTGTCAACAACGACTAGGATAGCGGAAAAGCCTTCGGAATCCGGTAGGTGTTCAATGAAATCCATAGATATAGAATTCCATGGGTGTTCCGGTACCGGGAGTTGTTTCAAAAGGCCGTATGGCTTGTGTCGCTGAGATTTCGAGCGGGGACAAGTAGTGCAAGATTTACAATAGTGCTTAACGAATCCACGGAGTCCAGGCCAAGTGTATTCTCTTCTTATTAATGATAGAGTTTTGTTGTACCCAAAATGTCCTGAGAGTGGATGATCATGTTTATATTGAAGGATCCTGAGGTGGAGGCCATCGAAGTCCGGTACATAGATACGATCGTCAAGTCTAATGAAACCATGTTGATCAAGAGACCACCGAGGTTGATCGGGGTCCACGGGATTGTCCAGATGAGCTTTAGTAACTGGGTCTAGCGGAATTGCCGATAGAATATCTTGATGTAACTTTTCGATATCCATAATGATAATTCCACGGACAATGGGATTGACGAGGAAAGTTGCGCGGACCAATGCGGTAAGTTGTTAATTCGTGAAGATAGGTTTCAGGTTGTGCGGATTTACTGTTGCATAGTCGTTGCTCCCCTCTTTAGGATAGACGTCCCATCGTCTAGTTAAAGCGTCGGGTTTGCCGCCGAGACGGCCGGGTCGAAAACGGATAATCATGTTGAAGGTGGAGAGATATTCAGACCAGCGGGCCTGCCGACAGGTCAAGAGTTTTGTGGTAGAAAAGTATTCCAGGTTTGTGTGATCTGTTACAACGTCAATAGGAGCTCCTGAACCTTCCAAATAGTGTCACCACGCTTTGAAAGCTGAAAAGATTGCCAGAAGTTCTTTATCATGAACGTCGTAGTTGAGCTCTGCTCCGGTAAAAGTCCGGACAGAAAAGCCACGGGGTGAACTTCTCCGTCGGAGTCCTGGATAGAGAGAATGGCTCCAAGTGCATAGTCGGAGGCGTCCGTTTCAACAATGAGCGGGAAGTCCGGTTTCCAATGTGACAGAATAGGAGCTGTGGAAAAAGAATTTTTTAAAAGATTGAAAGCTTTTTGACACTTATCGTTAAAGTTCCACGGAGTGGCCTTACGTGTAAGACGGGTAAGGGGTACCGTGATGTCGGAATATCCACGGATAAAACGTCTATAAAAATTGGCAAAGCCGAGGAAGGATTGGATATCTTTAACTTTTCGGGGTTCGGGCCAATCTTTGATGACTTGCACTTTAGTTTCGTCCATGCGGAGTCCATCGGGTCCCATCATGAAACCTAGGTATTCCACGGAGTCCGTGTCAAAAGTACATTTTTTACCATTTGCGAATAAACCATGTTGTCTGAGCCTCCGGAGAACCTCACGGACTTGTTTGTCGTGTTCCGCGGGATTCTCGGTCTCGGAGTAGATAAGAATGTCGTCCAAGTAAACAATGACGCATACATCGAGCATATCGGAGAAAATGTCGTTGATAAAACGCTGAAAAACAGACGGGGCATTAGTGAGTCCAAAAGGGATGACCAACCACTCGAAGGCCCCATAGCGGGTTCTAAAAGTGGTTTTCCATTCATCGCCCGCGGCAATCCAGACCAAATGATAGGCATGCTTGAGATCTATTTTGGTGTAAATCCGGGCATTCCACGGAGCATCGAGCAGGTCAGATATAAGTGGGAGTGGATATTTGTCCTTTTTGGTGACAGCATTGAGTCCTCTAAAATCAACACATAGTCGAAGGGATCCATCCTTTTTTCTGACAAACAAAACAGGTGCTCCAAAAGGAGACTTTGAGGGTCGAATAAAACCTATGGACAAATGTTCATCCAGGAAATCACGGATTGCGGATAGTTCCGTGGACGAAAGCGGGTAAATATGTCGTAGGGGTGGCTGGGCGCCATCTTCAAGATCGATTTTTAAGTCGTATTCTCTGTGAGGCGGAAGCCGGTCAGCTTTTCGCTTGCTAAAAACACCCGCGAAGTCATGGTATTTCTCCGGGACGCCTTCTAGGTCAGCAGCTTGCTCAGATTCGGATACTGGGGTTGAGAAACGTCCAGTTGCTTCATCAATTTTTAAGTTGATAGTGAACGCCTGGGACCCATCCATTTTTGAAGCCCTAATAAAAGCTGCAGCATTAATCAGAGAAATGGACGGAGGTGCCGTGGGTTCCGGGGAAGCTGTAGGTGCTGTAGGGATCACAGGAGTCCTCGAGACTGCAGGTGCCGGGAAGGCCATGGGTGCCGTGGAGGCCGAGACAGGCGCAGTTTCCTCGGTCGCTGTGGGAGTTCGGAATGTTATACTGTTAGCTATCCAGTCAATCAACGGATTGTAGCGGGTAAGCCAGTTATGTCCTAGAACCACCGAGCAACTTGAGTCTAACTGGGTCACATAGAAAGTGACCAATTGAGATGTTCCACAAGGGAAACTGATGGGTAAATCACAAGCTTGGGTAACAACCGAATTACTTGTGCCATCGAAGAGGCGGAGAGCAACGGGATTTATCGAATAAGTTGACAAAGAATTTTTCTGCGTGAATTTTGTATCTAAAAAACAATGAGTCGAGCCGGAATCTATGAGAGCTGAAAAAACGAATTTCGGAAGCATATTAGACATAAGTTTAACGAAAAATGAATCAGAATGTGAAAGAGCGGATGCGTTGAGGCGAGTGAACTCTTGAATGCGCGGAGAGGCAACGCAACCCCTAACCCGCGCGGAGTCCGCGGGGTTGCTTACTCTTTTTTCGAATCGGCAGCCGGTTTGTCCTTCGACGGGGTTTCCGTGGAGGCCTTGGCTGATCGACCCTTTGAAGAGTTTGCTTTTGCCAGTGGACATTCCGGGACTCGATGACCGGGTTTCCCGCACAAGAGACAGAGGTTGTTGTCCATACGACGTTGTCTTTCTTGTGGAGTCAATTTGCCATCAGGTCCGAGTTTGCCTGAGAGGTCGGGTTTTCCGGCTTGCTTGCCGGACTGTTGACCCTTGTTGTTGTCCTTATTGTCCTTATTGTTGTTGTTGTTTGAAGACTTTTTATCGTTCTTCTTGTCGGATTGTGTGGAGTTCTGGTTGCTGGTTGATGAATTGGTGTTATTGTTTTTGTCCTTGGACTTATTTATTTTGTCCGCGGATGTCTCGCGGGCAACTTCCGCACGACGTTCCCAATAACGTGCGTCCGCATTTTGAGCTTTGAGGCGCATACGGGACAGGGTTTTTGGCTTGCCATCTTCTCCTTTTGAGACTTCGTCTTTAAGGTGGGATGGCAGACCGGCGTAGAATTGGTGGCGGAGAGCGGGATCGCCCCACTGACAACGAGCTGCAAGATTATTGAATTGGACGATGTAGTCCGTGATGCGCTGCGTGTCCTTCATACGAAGATTTGTGAGACTATTCTCGGCTTCTCCTGTCGGGTCATACGGGCCGAAGTTGGTTTCAAGCTCCTCAACAAAAGCTTCCCAATTTTCAAGCCAGAGCGGCTCTTCCTCGGTAATCCCGCTAAAAGCCGGTTCGAACCATTTCAACGCGGATCCTGACAAATATGAAAGTGCGTAATTGACTTTTCGGGAGTCCGTGGAGAATGCAGCGGCGCGATCGCGGAAATTGAAGCGACATTGCATGAGGAAAGTAGAGAGTTTGTTTGGGTTGGAACCCGTGAAGGGTTCCGGAGCATTGACTTTTGACCGTGGAGGTTCTTGTTCCTTTCTTTTTCGTTCTTCTAGCAGGTGCGTCATGAATTTATCTATAGTACCTGCTAAAAACTCAGAAGTAGGATCCCTCGTGTTCGGTCGTTGAAAAGGCGGAGGATTTTCAGGAGGGATTTCGACACCTTTGCCCTTGTCGGGGGCCACGGAATCATCCTCGCGCTCGGATTCGTCCAGGTCTTCCGGGATTTCTTCGATGCGGGCTTCTTCCATGGGTTCCGACTGGTTCGCAAGCGTCTGACTGGTATACAGAGTTAACGGGGAATGAAGAGTCGACGGTCCAGGCATTGATGACTGTGCGCGTGTACTTCTTCTTGGTGGCATGATGAAAACAATCTGCGAGTATTAGTCAGAAAATACTGTTAGGATACACACTCAGGCCGGGTTTCCGGAGAAACCTGCGGGATATCCGGTAGGACTTGGCTTCAGCTTATAGGCTGCGCCCTCGCTAGATCGTGTTGTCCAATTTCAGACAGGCGGACGGGAATCCCGGGGAGTCCGGGCGGGGGTTCGTGGGTCGTGAGTCGTGAGTCGTGAGTCAAGAGTCGTGAATCAAGATAGTCGAGAGAGATAGATGCGCCGGAGCCCGTGGGCTCCGACTAGTGCGAGCGGTCTGATAAGAGTAGGGTTTTAGAGAGGAAAATGTATTAGATTACTGGGGGGAATCTAAGCTAATTTTCTGACTGGATTGTATGTACAACATCTGCCAGTTTATATAGACCGTGGAATGCATGACATACCGAATCCAGTAATAATGAGACGAAACGAGCAAAACATAGAACGGGAATAGTAAACACCAAATTGGTGTTAGGAACGGGACGGAACGGAGCGGAGTCCAAATCGTGACAAAGCATAACCCATAACGGGAAACGGAGCGGGAGCGGAGTCCTAAATCGTGACAGGTCATTTGACTAAAACGGGAACGGGGCTCGATTAGAGTGGTGACGGGATTCTAAGCGGGTCCGGTGACTGATGCGTGGGATGAAGACGGACATAGACAGAGACGGGGTTCGGGGGAAGTCCGGTGACTGATATGTGTCTTAATGAGGTCGAACGTAACGAGTCTTGACGTAACGGAGTCCAGGCGGGAAATCCTATAAACAGACGATTGGTGCTTGTAGCGCGTGGGCGCGTACGAGTTAGTGCCCAGAGTCCGGCGGGATTTGTCCGGTCGTAACAACTTCAATCCTTGTCATTCCCACATACTTTAATCTTTCTAGTGATTGTGACATTGACTCAGTAGGATCAACATATAAATTGTGGATTCTAGATCCTAGAGTAGTCATTACATCACAGCTTTCTAGCATTTGTACAAATTTGTTATATACTTTGATCTTATATGAGTGATCTTCATTGTAAAATGATATACAATTATCTCCAACCTTTTTTCTATCATCTATAATATCTTCTTTTCTTATTCCAAGATTTAATATATGCTTAAGAACATCTTTTCTAGTAGTAACATAGGAGATATCTTGGGAGATATCTATATCATGTAATATAATTTCATCGCAAATGGTTTCTCTTAGGAATTTTATTATGTTTTTAATAGGTACCTCAGATAATGAAATTTTATAAGAAAAGTAAGGAGTATTTGTGGGTGCAATATCATTATTCTTGAGAGTATCTGAGTGTAATAACTTTATCTTAAAGGAAAGTGAGAAATATACTTTGCATTTTCCATATATGACATCTCTAAAGTCTCCACCAATAGACCAAAGAATTACATTGTCACAGAAAATATATGAAGTATTAGAAGACTCAAAAGACAGTCTAATGGCTTCTAAAGGATTGTGGTATTTAGTATCCAGAACATCAGGTATACTGAACTCTTTTATAATATCAATACATTCTTTGAGTGCCTCATTTGCCATGGGAGACTGTAACAGTTGTACACTCATTACATTTTTTTCAATTTGAAAATCAAGACCTTCATATAGGAGGGTGTTTATAATTACTATAATCTCAAATATTTACTAATAAAAGTCTTATTTTTACAAAACTCCATCTTTAAATAGTGATATCTATTCTGAAACAATTATATCATCAAAAAACAACCATCAGAAATAGTTCTCCATATACATCTTATACAACCCATAGTTATTTAACAAATTCTATTGTATATAATTTCCTTCCTTTTACAGATGTCTACTAATACTTTTATTAGTACTTTGTCTTTTAAAAGCTCTATTTGGGAGTAAAATCCCTTGTGGCAGTCTGCACCCAGATACTTGTCATTGTAGGCAGAGTTGTTTGACAAGTGTTCATCAGAGTCAGATGATGAGTCTGTGGGTCCCCTTCAATAAGCTTTTTCTTGGGGCCCACATTGTTTGAGAAGTTTTGGAGGTAGTTTGACTCTGTCTCCTCATCACAAGTCAATGTGCTTGTTCATCCTCTAGTTGAGGAGAATAAGCAGAAATGAAAATTGATTCATCATTAGGTTATTTACTAGTCCCTGTGTGCTTAATCCATAAACTGTTTCATACATATAACCTCTGGTCCTCAGCCTCCTTGGTGGGTTCTGTGCAGAGCATTTATTGATTGAAACATAATGAGACATCTTGCCCATGTGAGGACAGTTGATCTTAAAATGCTCCAGGCTCCCACAAATCCAGCACTCCTTAGGGGGCCTGGTGATGCTTTTTTTCTCACTTCTTTCAAAGAAAAACCTCCCATGTTTCCTGCCTTGTCTCGAGCTCAGCTTCCCTGTGATGCTGTTGTCTCTTGTTTCACTAATGAGAATGTGACTGCAACTGGTCAAGTCATTCCTGGTCAAGAGCTCCTCCTTGGCTTCAAGACTCAATTCTTCCTGTTCTGTGGTCATTACTCTGGGTTTTTGGAACCTGTAACATTCTCAGTGCATCTGATTCCAAGCATTGATGAGAGCATCCTGTAAGTTGATTGTGGAGGTTCCTGATCCCTTTTCTTGTTTTCTCCAATCATGTGATCCATCAATCTTTCTAAAGTCATTGCTAACAACTCAGAAGTGGGATCTGAAAGTGGTGGTCACTCATTAGACAGGGGATTTTCAACACCTTTTCCCTTGTCAGGGGCCACAGACTCATCCTCGTGCTCAGAATCATCTGGGTTTTCCAGGGATTCTTCAATATAGGCATCGTTCATGGCATCTGGCTGGTTTGTGAGTGTCTGACCGGTGTACAAAGTAAGTGGGAAATGAAGAGTCAAAGGTCCAGGTATGTTTTCCTGTACAGGTGCTCTTTTTCTTGGTGGCATATTGTCACAATCTGTGAGTCCTGGTCAGAAAATACTGTTCTTTGCAAATAAGGGTTATAATCCCAATATTATGGTACATCCAGAATGGAATCTTGCATCAGCCCATGCTCAGGAGTTTGTCACAGACCTTGATGAACTCCACCAAGAACTCTGGAAAGCAATAACATCTGCCCAAGAACAATATCACCATTCAGCAGACTGAAACTGGATTCCACCCTCTAACTTTAAAATTGGTGACCATGTTTTTGTTAAAGCTAAATTGTTCCAGACTACCTGTCCATTTGAATTTATAGCACAAGCTGGTCTGCATCATGGACCTTGCAGCTTCTGGATAGTATGCACACAGTATACCCAGTATTTCATGTTTCTATGTTAGAACCATGTACTGATAACACTATCCTGGACCACATGCAACCTCCACCCCCTCCAGTTGTTATAGATGGAGAACCCAAGTTTGAAATCTCACAAATTTAGACTCAAAAATAGATAATTGTTGATGCACTTGTAAACTGCTTTACTTGGTGAAGTGGGTGGGTTATGAGGACACAGATGAAGAAACATCTTGGATTTTAGCCACAAAACTCTGGAATGCCATGGAGATTGTAACTGACTTTCGCACAGCATACCCACTCAAACCTGGCCCATTATCCTCTCTCTAGCTGCATTATCTGCAGACTCTGTATACATTTTGGATTCACCTCATTATTCCTTGTTTCCCTATGTCTATCTTGCTTTATAAATTCTTGACTTCTTTCATTTTTGTTCTCATTTTTTCACACTTTTTGCTAAGTATTAAAAAGAAAGATTTATTATTAGTCATCTCTGAGTATTGGACCCTCTTGTCCCACCACTACAAACTCCCTGTGTAACCCCTGTATTTCCTCGGCCCCCCACAGACCTGTCCACCTCCTCAGAACCCTCAGAACCCCCAACCTCAGACTGCTCATAGTCCTTGTAATCTTTCAGGAACTCACAGAATAACTTGCAGAACTCCCGAAACCTGCCTACCAGGGTTTTCCGAACATTGTTGCCCTCTTGCAACAAAATGTTCTGGACCTCTATGCCCACTGCTATCCACCCTAAAACCTCCTCCAAGACCCCTGGCCTTTCCACATGCCCACCTGCTTCCCAGGAATCGGACCCTGAGGCTTCCTGCACCAGTGAACACTTGGCTTTCAAGTGCATGCAGGGCCAACAGCCTGTGCCCCAACTGGACTTCCAAAAACAGTCAGTGTTCTGGTAATTGCAACTGGAACACCACAGGTCATTTCCTATTTCCAGTGGGGCTGGAAAATTCTTTTGTGTTTTCTGTCATTCAGGTCAGTAGGTTTGTTTCCCCATGGACTGCCCACTTACCTTTTGGGGGCTGGAGCCAGTCTTACAAGCCAAGAACTGCCAACATACCACTTTCATAACAATTTCTACAATTTCTACATATGTCACATTTGACATGAACAGTAACAGAGATAGTGCTACAATCTACCCAACATTGTCTGGTACTCCCAAGTCCCTGATGTGGAATGTCTCGAGTATTGGGAGGGGACATACCAGTCTTACCTCAAGAATCCTTGGCTAGTCCTATGGCTAATCAGTGGATACAGTAGCTTGAAAATTCTAGGCAGATGGTGAGGCATGCAATAGACAGAGCCCAGAAGATCCAGGCTTGACATATAATAAGAAGAAGGACTCCCCCAGACATCTCAGGAGGAGTCCTTGTCCTTGTCAATCCACATACCCTAGAACTTCTAAAGGTCAAGGGAATGTGGAAGGAACTAGCTCAATGAAGATAGGACTGTTTCATGCAACTTTGTGATGTGTTCCGAGTTTATCACTTGGTGAAAACTTGCAAGTTGATCCATTCTCGAACCTCAGAGAATTCTTTGATAATCCTAGGGATTTCTCTAACACAGAGGAAACATGTTAAGTAGAGGCAATGTTAAAAGAGTCAGAACAACATTATTCCAAGTCAGATGGAAAGAGTATGGAGGCTGAGGAAGATTCATAGCTCAACAGCAGTGATTTCTGTAATGCTCATTGTTAGGGTCTGTTCTTTTGGGCCTCCACATATTGTTTCCACCCTTACTATCCACTGGCATCCTCAAATCAGTACCTTTGATAGTGGTTATCTAATATCAGTGTCCTGACAACACACCCACTTGACATACCATTTCCCACCTCCCCTGTTCCATTAATATTGTATTACTATTTTCAGCCCCCTATTCTCCCATTTTACTTTAGCATCTTGTACACTAAATACTCTTCAGTTCAAATATCAACCAAGGATATCAACTAAGGAGGATAATCAAAAACTTCAAAATTTATTTACTCAATCAAGTATATATATTTATATTGTTTGACATAAAATTACTATTTCATTCAGATACAGTCCATGAGGTAATACTCCAGAGAATGGGGAAATATCAATATTTTCCTGCATCTGATAAAAGTTAGTCAAACAATCACCTGTAGATTATCCTTTTGGAATAGATTCCATGACATGGATTAGTAGACCAGATAATTCTTTTGGCTGTGACTGCATATTTTATGGGTTTATATTTCATTGCCCCAAAATTTTATCTTCAAGACATGTATGCCCTTTTAAAATATACACAAATTTCATGGTTAAACAGTATTATTTGGGTTATGACTCAATATTTGGGATTGGATGTATTCTCTGGTATATATGTGACTTTTAAAAATAGTTAATAAAATTTAAAAAATAGAAAAATACATATAATAACTCAGGACTCATACACAACTATGCCTCGGACCTCCCTACAAAATAATGAAAGGTTCACCAACGATTGTAATGGAATAGTGTGATCTAAGGTATCCGGCATGATCCAAGATATCCAACAGAATTAGCGGCTTCCGCCCATCCACGTGGAGCGTCCAAGGCCCCAATACCGCTTTACTGATGTGGCCATATTTGCAAGAATTCACTGTGATGTCTCACGCTGAGTCGGATTGAGAAAAAATAATGACCCATTCTTTGACCGCTCACCACGGAAATTGGGTAAGTAGATCATTATTAACAACGCGATGAAAATAGCTAAGGTTCGCTGCATCAGTCAATCAAAATCTAGGATGAAGTTGATGAAAAGTCCGTTTGTTTGAAGTGCGCATTTGCGAGTATATCTCCGGTGTAGCTGAATTACATGACAGAAGGCTAGTAAAACGATGAGCTCCCTCCTTCGTAACCTCCATCGTTCTTGGGGTCGGTGTAGTAACTACTTGGTTGAACATGAGTTTTTTCATGCCTATTTCGATTAGAACTGGTAGTAAATGTGCTGTTGCAACCTGGAACTCTGCACGCAAACGCTGTTTGTAGATATATTTCTTCGTGAATTGTTTCATGTGACTATACTTCACTTACGTCTTTGATGGTCATGTGTACGCATATGAGTCTGTTGACAATGTTAATAAACAGCTATGCGCAGTGAAAACGATCATGACATACATATAAAGTGGCCTCCCTGTCAGCGACGTAATTGCATCTGGAACAAGCATGTTGCTTCAAAGGGTCAATAGGGGCTCCCCCTCGCCGTGACGGTGCAACCGGATGCAAAACACCCGCTGCATCTTGCTCATATATTTCTATATGTCCTCTAGGTGGTGTTTGTTGATTCCTGCGATCCCGCTGTTGAGCATAAAATGGTGTTGTGGTAGAAGGCCTGTGAATGTATGGAGAGGTGCCTGGAGGCATACCGCGTGAGGAAGCCGTGCTCGAAGAGTACCCCTCCTCTCGATATTCCCGAGACTTTATTTTTGCATGAGCTCTCGAAAATATATGAGGGATTCTCTTACTGAATATGGTCCAATTGGATACACTGGAAGGCACTGGGATTGACTAGGATTAGTAGTCGCACTAGCGTGGCGGTCAGGATTGCTTGTGTGCTCTGTTCCAAGAAAGTCAAGCTGCATTATCAGGGTAGCATGTATGGAATTACCCTCGATTTCATCTTGAATTTCAGAAAGGTTGTTCCGACTAGGGAGTATTTCACCCCCAGAGTCCTCTCGCTCTTCAAAGGAGCCAGTATAGTGATGATTGTAGCTAGAACGGTTCTGGGTAGGCCGTCGGGACATTGGGAAGTTTTTCACGCTTTTGGTGAAGAACTCTGCATTCCTCCCTTCTTTATATGAAAACACGGTGTGTATTCTTATGTCGGAGGATCGATCTAGTGGCGTCGGCGATGGTACTGCTCCTTGCTGCGAAGTACAGTTGCGACTAGATCTATAGAGGGAACTGAGGGAAGATGACCTATTCAAAATTCAAAATGCCACACGTTGGACTACTCCAGCTAGCGCCATCGACGGTTTACAAGCGCCTTATCAAGACCCGAGTCGTGGTTTACCCAATTCCTAGCTTCCTTGGCTGGCTTTGTATTCGTTCGGCCTATGAGAGCTTGACATTCGTGATCGTAAAGTATTTGATTATGGAATTTGCTGCACTTCGGCGTCTGCCTGGATGGTCTAGTGCGTCAGAATCTCCTACAGTACAAATTGGAGATACAGTTGATGATTAGCACTTTATATGAAGAGCTACGCAAGTACATCTTATATATGGATGTAGCGTATTCCTAAATGCACTTGACGCGTAAATGTTACCCGCATTACCTGGGAGGATGACAAATATTTCACGTTTCCACATCGACGAACCGACGAAAGGGGAATGTTGTTTCGGTTTAGATTCTCTTCCTTTGAGTCAAGTTATGATTACTTATTTCCAGTGACGGCGGAACGGTGAGACGTTATGGCAGCTCCTCCGAGCTCCAAGTCACTTCAGAGATAGGTGGTAGGTTGGTGGCATAATAAGCCCAGTGTGTCACCAGAACTTCTGTTGAAATTCGATGTCGAAATTCTCTGATATTACACTAAAAGAGCAGTTCAGAACGGTTTGTCGCTCAAACCTTGGCTGCCAAAAATAACCAATTCAAAATATCAGTCACATTACCTCATATATTGCCGTTCCTGAACAGCTAAAACGCGTGTTGTCAATATTACTGTGGATGAGGGACATAAGCCGCACCTCACTGTCGGGGACCGACTTGATTAGGCGGTACCGTTGGTAGATAGCCGCCTCCATAGTGGCCCGGAAGTGCGTTGGCACCTCGGAGTCTGTAAGGCTCGGCGGTGTCACAGATGAGTTATCAAAATACAGACCTGACTAAAATTGGATTGCACTCGACTTGACCATATAGAATCCGTGGCGAATACGCAGCTGCTTGAATGCCGAATTCATGTCGCAGATCCGGAGCCAACGTGCCTCCATCAGAGAACCTGGACATAAATTTGTCCAAACTAGTATAACACTCACTAGTCAGGATCTCCACCGTTGCACCATCAGATACCATGTATCAAAATAGAGTGCCGGTTTGTCACAGGCCATTTTGCGTTGCAGAATGGATGTATGGATGTTGTCACTAGTTGTCCGTACATAACACACCCATTAGACAAAGCCACTTTGCATTCTCACTCCGCCTGTTCCCTCGCCTCGTCTCAATTCGCCCTCGATAGTCTTCAAAGCCTTCGAATTAGCTCATTTTTCGCACCCGCCGTTCCGCTTACCCTTAGATGTAGTTTGGTTCTCATGTATTTCACTTTCGGCTTGAGCACGGCCTGAGCCTCTTTCAGGATAAAACCTGAAAGAGCGGTGGCGACGCAATAGATTCATTTGCTCGCCCAACGTCACACGAACTGCAGAGAATCGGGGATAATGGAGCTCCGGGTTGCTCACCTTGGTGGCATGGCGAAATACTGACGGAACGAAGCGGGTCAAACTTAATTAGTCTCTGAACTATTTCATTTCTAGACGCCCTGTGATGTCGCGCGAATCTGTATCCTGGAGTTGAGCTTACATGCGTGATGGGGCGGTTCAGTATGTTTCAGGTCACTTTTTGCCAAACCACTTCATGTCCGTTCCCCCATTATTATCTCACGGGGGCCATCAGAACGAATAATATCATTTTACGATATTGATGTTCCACATCGTTTCATGGTGCACACACTCTTTATTTTGAAGCCCTGTCAAATAAAACTGGAAACAATATATCCATGTGAGGAGTACCACAATGCAATCAGTTATATGGGAATGATTTCAAGTGGAAAAGCCTGAATACGCTAGAAGTGTACAGACACAGACATGATCATTCCCCTAACTATGGATACAACTAGGTATTCCCCCACCTGATGAGAGGAAGATAGCTCCCACTGAGCAAAAGTAACAGAACATCATTACCAATCTAAATCAAACAATAAGTCTGGAGGAAGGATGGTAAGGAGGTGAAGACATGTACACCTGTTCATTGAATGAGGTGTTATATAAGGCCTGTACCCTGTCCCATCATGATCCATTCCCTGATATCTCTGGGCATGTTATAGACAGAAGATGTATACAAATGTTCATTGCAGGAGGTGAAAGATAAGGTCTATTTAGTTTGACAACTGGGATCTGGAAATGGATAGGAGGAATGTAAGAACCTTAGAGGACAATTTATCATCCATTCCCTGACTTCTCAAGGCATGTTATAGACACAGAAAACAGAAATATGACCTGGATGATTACAATGATGACAGTGACATCATTACTGGGGTCATGCCAATGAAACAATTTGTCATCTTCAAGAGAAGAGGGGGAATAGTGGCTGTCCCAGAAAATCGACTAGATTATTTTACAGTATCCCATGCTTGGGTCCAGCTGCATATGAAAAATTGACTGGCTCGGATTTGATGGCAATGGCAGAGGATGCTGAACCAATTAAAATACCTTTAGGATCAGGAAGAGAGGATTCATATTTGGCAGTGAGAATGGAGGTGCAAATAGTGTGGTAGGAAGTATAAAGCTTCATGAGGAGTTGAGAGTGCCATACTACTTGTAATCTAATATTTCCCCTCTCTTAAGAACTAGTATTGAACTTAGATAGTCAATACACATTTCACATTGCTTCCATAGTCAAGTATCTTTGTATATTAAGTAATAATTTACATGACTCTTCACAGTGGGGATCCAGGCCACCCTACTCTTCCTATGAAGAAACTTCAGCTACATTAACTGTTTAATATGTACTATGACTACTGGCAGGGAAGAAAGCCCTTTGAACCAATGAATCCAAGAAGATGATCTAGCAGTGGTGGACTTCCAAACAGTATCACTGCTAGGAAGAATTCAAAGGAAAAGCCTCCTTGAAGGCCACCCCATGGCTGAAGTCATTCCATGGAGAAGTGAATTACTAAGTCAGCAAGACCAAGGCTCAAACTTCAAACTGTCAAGCAATGTTAGGAGGATAACCAAAAACTTCCAAAATTATTTACTCAATCAAGTATATATAGTTATATTGTTTGACATAAAAGTAACATTTCATCAGATCCAGTCCACAGGCAATACCCTGGAGATTGGGGAAATATTTATATTTATCCTGCATCTGATAAAAGTTAGTCAAACAATCATTTGTAGATTATCCTTTGGAATAAATGTACCAACATGGATTGGTAGGCCAGATAATTCTGGTCAATTTTTTGAATGAAATTAAATTAAATGGTACCTCATAATCCAAAGTCTTCCTTTTCAAGATAGACCACAGATGTTTAATGATTGAGATCTGAGGATTGTGCTGTCAGTCCAGAACAGTGATATCTTGATCTTCATACCATTTCTGAGCAAGTTTTGAAGTATGTTTGGGATCATTGTCCTGTTGGAATATTAATTCCCCTTCCATAATTTCCAATTTGCCAATCCTTCCCAAAAGACCACCTCCAAAATGCTCATATACTGTTTGGCATCCATCTTTCCTTCAACCTCACAAAGAATTCCAGGCCCATTCCACCCCAAACTCTGATACTACCTCCTCCAAATTTGATGGTGTTACTTCCACCTCCATGTCTTGAAGTGGTTCTTTACTGGTGTCCATATGACCCAACTCTATTGATATTGGTCTCATCTGACCAGATAACTCACTTCCTGTCCTCCACTGTCCAATTTTAGTACAGCGACGCCTTTCCGGATGAACCCGTATGTTCCCTATTGTTGTGTGTTCAAACCCTCACACCAAAGCTCCCAATTATTCCGCAATCAATGTAACTAGCCAACAGGAATGCTACAATTTCGGGCCTATTATGCATTAAGTGCAGTTCCATTGAACTCATTGACTGCGACTGAGCTGCCAGAACAAGCAGCATCATGCACGGAATTTCAAGCTTCCATTGCAATTTTAATCTCAGCACATCACGGCTTTCGATGGCCTCGCGCAGTTGTCAGGGAGCCCAGACGTGAAAATTACTGCGCTATTCCCAATGGAAAAAAGAGGCAGGAAAGCAATGGGCGTGGAAAAGCGGTACTCTGAAATAGCACAGTAATTTTCACGTCTGGGCTCCCCGACAACTGCGCGAGGCCATCGAAAGCCGTGATGTGCTGAGATTAAAATTGCAATGGAAGCTTGAAATTCTGTGCATGATGCTGCTTGTTCTGGCAGCTCAGTCGCAGTCAATGAGTTCAATGGAACTTCACTTAATGCATAATAGGCCCGAAATTGTAGCATTCCTGTTGGCTAGTTACATTGATTGCGGAATAATTGGGAGCTTTGGGGTGAGGGTTTGAACACACAACAATAGGGAACATACGGGTTCATCCGGAAAGGCGTCGCTGTAAGGAGTCTATGGGACAACTATAACAATGGACCCGACCCTTCATCAGCATCGCCATCCATAGGGCATCTTCTACATATGTAGCCATGAGCGCTGCCCTTCTTAAAATTTCACAGCGGCCATGCTTCTGGTCCCCCGCTGTGCCCGACTTCACTCTAAAAAGATCTCGGTCAACAAGTCTCGTGAATCTCATTAAGTCCCAGTATGCCTTGGCGCGGGAGATAAGATAACTCACTGCATGTGGGAAAAAGAACATGCGCTCCCGAAACAAGATACGCCCACTGTTTAAAAGAAAATAAGTCCGTGGATCTCAATGCTTCCATAAAAACAAGGGCCTTCTAATGCCAAGTTTCACAGGGCGAAGAACGGCAAAGCGATTAAGAATCGGTTATTTGCTTGAAGACAAAGCCACCTAAGAGGCATCTTGAGTAGGCTTGGACTACTACTGGGTGAGCTGAGAAAAACCCATATCATGATGAGCTTTCATTTTATAATAATTCCTTCTATTGTATAATTAACACAACAATAGGAATGGGCCAGCTTAGTATGGAACATCCCGATTCATTGTGTATTAGTACAATTTAAAAGTCTCTGTCTCTTATTAGAAGTTTGTAGTACAACAATGAAAGCAGATGCATATGTAGTTCTTTTTGCTCGGAGTTTACATGTGGAACAATTGGATGTGTATATTTGGTGGGCCAGATGGCTTCATTTACCCCGAGTGTGGTTCGAGGCTCGCGACAGATCCACAAACCTCCCGGTGAGGTGGACATGCCTTGAAATGGACCAACATTTCACATGTACTACTTGGTAATTGTATTACGTGCGAGTTTATAGTGTCAATATTTGTGGCACTACACTAAAGTCGTTCGTCCTGAAAACGTCATTGTTAACCTCGTCGTGGTAGTAATAGGATATTTGGGGGGAAAAGGCATACAGGGATGGATAGACAATAGGTATCGGTTTTAATAGGAAATATGGGCAGTCGATGGAGTCAGCAACATGTGCTCCAGAGCAGTTGAGGCACCTGAAGTCATGGGCAGTCTTGGTCGGCAAGGAGGTTGGCCAACTTACATGCGGTGCATTTGGAGCAGTGGTCAGCTTCAGCATGACGGTCCCCGGAGTTGCACTGTGCAGGGGGGTGGCCGAGGGACCAGCGGTTCATTTGCGAAGTTTTGGCTTGTCAACCCAGCGCTCTGCCGTAACTGGAGCACCAAACATGAAAAATTGTGTGGAGGGCTTCTTTAGGCAGGAGCCATCGGGGTCCTCAAAAGCTAGCGAGATGGAGGACTTGAAGCTGGAGATTGAGTCTGGGGGCCGTATCCAGGAGGGGGGTTAGGTGAGGTTGATTTTGGAGGAGAAGGGTAGGTTATTCACCTGGAAATTGTAAGCCTGGTGGCTTACGACATACCGATTACATTATCACAGATGCGCGTAGTATCATTTTTAGTTAATCGTTTTACTTACTGTCATCATCATGTATCATACTCGCCGTTCTCGAGGAATACAGTTTGGTCCTATCAACGTCTGGACCGATGCCAATGTAAGGCTGCATTAGACAGCAGCCTTTCAGAAATGCCCTTGCTCCAAAATTTTTTAGGATCCTAAGTAGAGGCTTATTTTATATAAACTCCGCCGATCACTCATCGGATCCTTAACTGATTTAAAGTCGGTTAAGGATCCAACATGTGATTGGCGGGTTTAGAATCCAACGAACTTTCGGATGCTTCAAAGATCCATAACCGAGTTAAAATCGGCTAAGGATCTAACATGTGATTGCAGGGTTTAGAATCCAATAAATGTTAGGATCCTCAAAAGATCTCTAATAAATTTTAACTCTTATAAGGATTCAATGGATGACCATTGGAGTTTGTATAAAATATGTCTCTACTGAGGATCCTAAAATGTTTTGGAGAGAGAGGTTATCCCAGTGTATTGAAAGAGTCAAGGAGGGATTCCTTGGAGAAAACAGGGCTGCCTGGGAAATCATGGACAAAGACACCTGCCAGGACAGTCTTGGACCAGTGCATGTCATGAGAGATGGTAGGGCCAGCACCGAGAGGTCAACGGCCTCTCTGATGGATGGAAGATGTGCTGAGACAGTGACAGGTGAGGTGGAGGGGGAAGGTGATGATGAGTTTGCTAGCTGTGTTCCAGTGTGCACCAATGGCCTGGAGGCCACAAGCTGTGGGGACAGCTTTGAGCTTGGCATTTATCCTCCTGTTGATGATGAGGGGAGGAGGGTGGCTGTCGGGAGAAGGAGGGTCGCCCTTGAAGCGGACCATGAAATGGATCAGGGAGGGGGGCTTGCATGGGGAGGGTTTAGTGGTTTTTTTTGGGGGGGGCATAGGTGCTGGGTTGGGTGGGCTGGAGGCGACTTCAGAAAAGGATGGGGGGCAGGGGAGGTCAGGGTGTTTGGGGGGTTAACTTGGCGGGGGGCACATGTAAGGGAATGCAAGTGGGTTGTCAACAAGATCTCTTTCATCACAATTACATCCATGGATACCCCAAACTCTGGGGTGGCTGTGTTTTCCACTAGAATTCCTGTGACACCATTGTATACCAGACAATGGCATCTGTAAGCCTGGTGCCCCAGTCTTACCCATTCTCCTTTTGTGCCACTCCTTTGTGCCACTCCTTTTGTTCTAGCATGTGATCACAGCATACAGTAGGCAACAAAACCCTTACAATGTTTTGTACTTTTTGAAAGACATGGCTATTCCTCCAGAAATAAATTCTGTAAAATGCCGAAAATATTATGTAATATACTTCAACATCATACCTTCCAGAAATGCACAGCCACAAGGCACCACATCCTTATTTGGTAAGTCCACATCACACACAAACCAATAGCTCATTGTAAGGGTTTTGGTGCACACATTTTTAAAGTTCAAAATGGGTCCTAGTCACATGACTTTGTTTATAAAGTTCAACAAAGTCATGTGACCACTCTTCCTCAATGTATATAAGATGAAAGTAACCAGTTGGAATCCCACAATCACCCTACTCACAATGAAAAGGCTCCCCTCCAGCCAAATCCAACATGTTCTTACTCTACTTGACTCTGGCATTTCTGGAGCTCAAATATGTTACCAAACTCATCTCAGCAGTGCCACCATCAGTCATATTCACTCTGAGCATTGCCCTGACCTCCCCAAATGCTCTGGTGGCCGTCCTACAAAGCTTACCACAGCCAATATTGCCTATGCTAGAAGAATAATTTGCATGGGGAAGGTTGATAATGCCACACAGGCAACCAAGAAACTTATAGACATCATCAACACTCCTATTACTTCACAAACAGTGCGTCACCACCTCAAAACCATAGGCATGAGGGCTGTGGTAAAGAGAAAAAGGCCACTTCTCAAACCTCATCATTGGAAATCTCGATTGGAGTTTGCAATATGGTCTGATGAGACTAAGATTAATAGGCTGGGATCAGATGGAAGGAAAAATGTGTGGAAAAATGTGGGTGAGGGGTTAAATGATAGGTTAGTAGAGGGAACAGTCAAGTTTGGAGGAGAAAACCTGATGATGTGGGGATGCATGGGCTGGGATGGGGTTGGGTTTGCAACCAAAATTGATGGGAGGATGGATGCTGAGCTTTATGTGGAGATCCTGGACGATGAACTCCAGCAAACCCTCAAATATTACAACAAAACAGTGGCTGACATTGTGTTTCAACAAGACAATGACCCCAAACACACCAGCAAAAAGGCCCAGAAATGATTCACTGACCATGATGTTACAGTCCTCAAGTGGCCTGCACAATCTCCTGACATGAATCCTATTGAACATCTGTGGAATCATGTCAAAAAGAAGCTGGGGGAGTATGAACAGCCTGCAAATAGTGTTCATGAACTGTGGGAGAGGGTGCAGAAGGTGTGGGAAGAGATTCCAAAGGAGGAGTGTCAGAAGCTTATTGAGAGTATGCCTAGAAGACTTGCAGCAGTGATTAGAGCAAAGGGGGGCCATACTAAATACTAATTTCTTGTAATAATAGTCTCAAAATAGTGTGCAAAAAAACCCTTACAATGAGCTATTGGTTTGTGTGTGATGTGGACTTACCAAATCAGGACATGGTGCCTTGTGGCTGTGCATTTCTGGAAAGTATGATGTTGAAGTATATTACATAATATTTTCAGCAATTTACAGAATTTATTTCTGGAGGAATAGCCATGTCTTTCAAAAAGTGCAAAACATTGTAAGGGTTTTGTTGCCTACTGTATATAGCCTAGGTAGTTTTCCTTCTCTTTCCTTACCATACACTGCATCTGCCTGTATCCTGTTCTTGTTCTGGACAATACACCGTGGTCCTGTCAACTTGTGTGATTGCCAGTGATCCCAATTGACAACGGGATTACAGCATCCCACAAATTGGCTACACATAACCAAATAACACACATAACCAAATAACACACATAACCAAATAACACACATAACCAAATAACACACATAACCAAATAACACACATAACCAAATAACACACATAACCAAATAACACACATAACCAAATAACACACATAACCAAATAACACACATAACCAAATAACACACATAACCAAATAACACACATAACCAAATAACACACATAACCAAATAACACACATAACCAAATAACACACATAACCAAATAACACACATAACCAAATAACACACATAACCAAATAACACACATAACCAAATAACACACATAACCAAATAACACACATAACCAAATAACACACATAACCAAATAACACACATAACCAAATAACACACATAACCAAATAACACACATAACCAAATAATGACATGAGAACTGACATGAGGTGTTGTGGATAAAGGCAAAAGCCTGCAATGCAACAACAGCATCTTGTTGGATGTGGACCATTATGTGCAAGCGTCATTGAGTTGACATCACACCCCATGTCATGGTAAGACAGTTTATGTTATAGTATATTATGCATACCTACATGTAAAATATATCTCATGTGCTTGTAACCATCAATACAGTACAAGTCAGTTCTGTATATGCTTGGGTCCTTGTTCATAAAATCCCAACACATCTGAACATCAAAGGAATATGGAGAATATCAGACACATTCACCTCATTCACAGTAATGCCCTCCATAAAGACTCAAGACTCTGGAACAGAATTATTTAGTCAGCAATCACTATGAATCACTATCCATAGCCAACTACTTCCAATACAATACTGGCCCCATGTATGGTACATTTTATTATAATTTGAGCATTGTGGACAACACCAAATTCCAAGACAACAGGATCAAATGGCACAACAATTTTTAGCTTCACAATGGGACCACCACCCCCTTGTGCCACTTGCATTGTTCCTACCATTCCTATTGTTCCCTTTACATATATAAACTGTCTCTCCTATCATGCTAGACCTCAGTCTATTATACACTACTGTATCCATACTTAAATATTTATACTAATGATGTGAGTGCACAATATATGTGACAAAACCCTTCCAATGATTTTAGGTGTGCAAAGATTCTTGAATAACTAAAGAACCACTGTAGATACAGACCTGAAATTTGGTGGTTTGTTAGGTCTATATGTTATCTATATGCCCTTAAAATATTATGACATAAGCATTAGTATTTCCCACTCTATAAATAAAATAATAATAAAATCACTTTGTAAGGGTTTTGTCCCAGTCACATGATTAGTACAAAACCTTATTGATTATCTGCAAATAAGGTCTTATTTGATCATATGACCTGTGAAAATTAGATATATATATAGCTGTCCACTTTACAACATCCCCACAACTCAATATTCTACACCATGAAAGGTCTTACTCCTGCTCAGGTTAGCCACATTCTCACTTTGTTCAATAAGGGCAAGTCTGCTTCTCAAATATCTAATCACTGGCAGAAGTCTGTCTACTATATCCAGAATTCACTTTATCCATTTCCCATCACTCACCAAAGCACCTGGTGGTTGTCCATACAAGCTTTCTCCCTCAGATATTCATTATTCCATCCAACAAATCACTTATAAGGCAGAACATGCCACTGAGATCACCAAAATCCTTCAAAATATGACTGGAGAGTCCATTTCAGTGAAGACTGTTCATAGAGCACTCAAGAAGGCTGGAATGAGGGCTGTGGTGAAGAGAAAAAGGCCTTTATTCACTAAGAGGCATAGGAAGGCAAGGATGGACTTTTCTCTGGCACACAAGGACTGGACTGTGGATGATTGGAAGAGGATTGTGTGATCAGATGGGAGGAAGTGAGTGTGGAAAAGGGGAGGAGAGGGGCTCAGTGGTAGGGTGGTTGAGGGTACAGTCAAGTTTGGAGGAGGAAATCTGATGTTGTGGGGCTGTATGTTCTGGGAAGGACCAGGATATTCCACCAAGATTGATGGAAGGATGGATGCTGACCTTTATGTCAACATTCTGGAAGATGAACTTCAAGCAATCATGGAGTATTATGGCAAGAACACAGAAGATGTGGTCTTTCAGCAAGACAATGACTCCAAACACAAGAGCAAGAAGGCCACCAATTGGTTTAAAGACAATGGATTTGTGGTCATGGTATGGCCACCTCAGTCTGCTGACCTTAATCCAATTTAACACCTCTGGTATTACCTCAAAAAGGGGCTGGGGGAGTATGAAGTGGCACCCAGGAGTATTCATGAGTTGTGGGAGAGGGTTCAGACAGAGTGGGAGAAGATCCCTGCCTCTACTTGTCAGAACTTGATACAGAGTATGTCTAGAAGGGTTGAGGCTGTTTTGAAGGCCAAGGGAGGCTATACCCAAGTACTAGATTGTTTGATTTGTGTTCTTTTTATACCAGGGACAAAACCCTTCCAATGTGTTTTTATTAGTGTTTTGTTTATAGTGTGGGAAAAATTAATGATTATGTCATAATGTTGTAAGGGCATATAGATAACACATAGACCTAACCAACCACCAAATTTCAGATCTGTATCTACAGTGGTTCTTGAGTTATTCAAGAATCTTTGCACAACTAAAAACTACCTCCACTTCTCCTACCTCTATGATGCAGAAAGTCCCTGTTAAATTACAAGGTACTGATGATTGTATCTACATTGTCATTATGGATTCTTCTGACATTTCTTCCTCAGAAAGCCCTACTGCCAACTTGGCCATATTCTCCTCCCCTACTTCTTTATCTCACACACCCTCAGCCCTTTCTTCTTCCCTCACTTTGACACATGATGTCATGGAGTATGATGGTTGGCTCATTGTTGAGGAGTTAACAATAAATTTGGACTGGTCCAAGCACAGTATTCTGTCCACCATGACAACAATTCATACATCTGATATCTCTCCTGTTTCCCAACCAAATCATACACCCATATCCACTGACTCATATGTATTCTGGATGGATAGTGGCACATATGTACATGTTTTGCCTGATTGTACTGATTTCCTGACATTGAAAGCAATTACTCCTCACTCAGTTAAAGGTGTTGGTGGCTCTTCAATATTGTCAATAAGTATTGGGGATATCAAACTTCACATAGGCTAGGAAACATACTTACTTTTACAGAATGTTCTCTATATTCCAGATGCCACAGTGCAGTTGATATCTATTCATTGCCTTACAAAGTACTTCAGTGTTGTCACACATTTCAACAATACCTCCTGTTGGCTAGTACTAAATCATCTGGTACAACAACTATCACTTGGGGCAGTCTGCTTCTGCAAAAGAATCTATGCTCATTGAATATCTGTTCGTGACATGTTCAGTAATGGCCTTCTCACAGGTACAACACCAACCTCTTCCACACCTCATTCTAAATGTGATTCCTGTATTCTTGGAAAACAGAGTAAGACACCTGTTCTAAAGGTATGGGAGGAGGGAGTGAGGCATAAAGCAACAAGGAAATTGGAAAAGGTGTGGATAGACTTATTGGGACCTAATCATATCACTTCACATGGTGGATTCAGCTATGCTATAATGGCTCAATCAAGAACAATGTGTAGTCCCTATGCTCAAGGGGTCTCATTATCAGCAATGTCTAAAGTTTGCCCAATACCATGAAAATTGGACTATGGAGGACTGGAAGAGGGTGTTCTGGACTGATGAGACAAAAATCAATAGGATTGGGTCAGATGGGAAGGTATATTTGTGGAAGCAACAAGGGGAACCAGTACCAGACAGGACCACCACACTAATGTCAAACATGGAGGGGGGAATAACTTGATGGTTTGGGGGTGTATGGGTTGGAATGGGGTGGGGAAGCTGATAGAGGTGCAGGGGGACATGGATGCAGTGCAGTATTGTGAGATTTTGGAGGAGGGAGTGGAGGAGAGCATTGAAAGTTTGGAGATGGCTGAGGATAAGTGGTACTTCCAACAGGACAATGATCCAAAACTGTGGGAACTTCAGAATGAAGAACAAGTTTGTAGACCCCCTTATCTTTAAGAGAGTCCAGTTCTTCTTGGAATCCAGCACACCACCATGAGGCATCACCCAATTGGAGAGCTTCTGCCCATGTTGGTGGTTTGTCATTGCATGGTAAGGGGTCAATCCCAAGGGTATCAGATATAGTTGCTAAGTTAAGATTGAAGTGTGGTAAGTCTGACATGAATCAGACAGACAAAACACTTTCTTCATCAGTAAAGTGGTTTAGCCACTGGAGCTGCTGGCTATGATCCGGTTTGCTCCCGTCCCTTTTGTTGGCTGTAGAGGATAGGTGCTGACTCCCAGAGGTTCTCAGAGTGCTTAAAGTACAAAACATCAATAATATGTATTATTTTACAACAGATAATGTACCAATATCACTTCTAGAGTATTTAAAGCAGAAATATAACAGAGTTTCATTACTTGGAACCTGAGATCTCTTCCTTATTTGTCTTATTCAATAGGCTATAGAGGATAGGCACTAGCTCCCAGAGGCTCTGAGAGAGAGTAAATACATTCACATGGATTTAGATACAGCTAGAACCCCAAGCCACTATATTGCTGGGAAATAATGTGACATAACATGATAAACATGCATCAGTCACAGTAGCATACCAGTCATGGTTCAAACATTCTGTGACATACTTATAGTGGTGTGGCCCTGCTTAGTTTCCCTTCGTGTTCTCATCACCTTCCTCTTTGTAACCTTATCCTTTCTCTGCCTGCATATCTAGCACTATCCACACTTGTTTCCTCATCTCCACCTTCATCTCTATGCATCTCTTCCTTCACCTTCACATCATTGTCTCTGCCTCGACATTTTGGATTTATCTTGGCACTCACCCCCACACTTGTCCTTACTTCTGCTTGGAATATACTGTTTCTCCTTTTCTTTCTTGTTTTTTTGCTTGTCACATTACTGTCCCTGCTGTGCTGGAAGATGCAGTATTGTTACTGTTGTCTTTCTCACTGGGTTATATTTTTTATAACAACAAGCTCTACATGTCTTTATGACTGCCAACTATACTGGTTGTTTCATTGCTTGTAGTGTGAACATTGTTTATGGTGTGTTTTGATTTATTTATGTATTTTGGATCATTTTTTCTTATATTTTTTATTGTGTTTTGTAATTGTGCAACTAATGTTTGATAATAATAATAATCACTTTCTGCATCACAATTGTATTTGAATTTTTTAAATTTATTTTTCTAAATGAATATTTATTGTAAATATTATAAATATAGCTAGAGTAACTAGAGTAGTGAGAGTAGTGAGAGAAAAATATTTGCAAGAGATATTGTCGTCTCTATAGTGCTCTGACAGCATTTGAAACCCAGCGATGTTCTCTGAATACTCTGGTGCCGCTGGAGCCTCCTGGAGGCTCCAGAGCACATGCTCATTTTACTGATGTTGCAACTCACCATGATTTACAATAGAAGCAGGAAAGCCTGTGACAGCATTGTGTAAGTCCTGAATGGCACATAGACATTCATGCCTGGTTCAATATGAGGTTCCATTATAGGGGTGCATAGATGGCCATCATGTCTCTCCAGAAAACAAACATGATAGAAACTATTTGATATGCCTCATTTTTGGATTAACATCTATATGTCTTTGAGTGGCCATCATACCCAACAAGAACACACTTGATTGACTGCTCATAAATGTTAGAATCAGTCCTATTCTGAATCAAGATGAAAGCCCAACAACCAATTTTATACATAACCATAGTTCCCAAGGGATTTTGTTTTTAAGAGATTTAGTAGTGGTTTGAACATACATGTATACAGTTGGTCAAAAAACTGCCCCATTGTTTGTGCATTTTAGAAATATTGATATTGTGTGAAGGAATGACATCACCAAAAGTTCTGAAAATATCACATGATATACTAGAGCATGTTGGCTGCCTACCAACTTAAGAGATCATGTGATTTCAATCAAAACTCATTGCTCAATAAATCAAACAAAATAATCACTCATTGGGGCAGTTTTTTGACCCTCTATTATTTTACAATCTAATACTTTGTATGACCCCCCTTTGCCTTTAAAACTGCCTGTATCCTCCTAGGCATGCTTTCTATTAGCTTCTGAGATGTCTCTGGTGATATTTCAGTCCACTCCTTTGCCACTCTGTCCCATAATTCATGTACTCCTTTGGGTGGTATGTCATATTGTTGGAGTTTGGCCTTGAGGTGTTGCCAGAGGTGTTCAATGGGATTTAGATTAGGGGATTGGGCAGGCCACTTCATGGGAATGATGTTATTGTCAGAAAATGACTGGTCTGCCTTTTTTGAGGTATGTTTTTGTGAAGAGTCATGGAAGTTCTAACCATTCTATGTACAAATAATATTGCCCATTTAGGTACAACACAACTATATATTGACTATTGAAGTACAATATAGAAGGTAATTAACCTTAGTTGACTTTAGTGATAATAAGACAACTAAGACAACTAAAGAAAGGGAATCGACCTTGCAGTATGATTCCCTAGTAACAATATATGTATTGACTGTCAAAGGCAATATAGAAAGTAAATAGTCACAGTTAATCTTAGCAGTAGGACTACTAAGAGGATTAAGGGGAAATGGGAATCGACTTTATGGTACAATTCCCTATATGGAGTAAATGAAGTAATGAGTTGAAGGGGAGGAAGGATGATTCAAGTGATGTAAGATGCTAGTGGAAGTTGATAGTAGTTCTAGCTTTGACTATACAGTTCAAAGTTAAATGGTCATCATAGATTCAAGTTGGAAACTGTTCAAGGATGGCTGAGATAATACCCCAGTCATTAAATACAGGACACTAGAAAGGGTGTCTGGGTAAGTTGTGGTTGCAGGGTAAAAAGTGTCTGTTCTATTTGGTGCCAAGTGCACCCACAAGTATACACAGGGCTTTGAACTAATGAAACAGTGCAATAGTCAAAGAATGTAAAGGATAGGAAAATATGAATAAAATATGTAAAATATAAATGAAATAAAAGAAGTATTTTACTGTAGTGAAACCATGGTAAAAGCATACCCCTACAGGGATGTAACATATGCTAAGGGTGGCCTGTTTTCCAAATAAAAAGGGATGAATCTAGCAAGGCAGTCTGATGGAAGGTACACTTAGTTTTCAAGGTTTTCAAACACATTTATGGCAAATATTACCATAAAATGACTCCTCCTACTGCACATATGGAATTTTGGCATGTTTTACTCTATATAGCCACCACTCTCAGTTTGGATGCACAAAGAATCAATATCAAGATGGATTTTCTTTATGGCTTATGCCCTGAGGATGAAATACAATATATGGAGCAGCCCAAAGGATTTTTAGTACCAGGTAATGAGGATTATGTTTGGATGATACTCCAAGGCCTGTATTGAATATAACAGTGGTCAAATCTGGAATAAATGATGAACAAACAGATGTTAGCTTGGGATTTTACCAGACTCTCATCTGAGTCTTGCCTTTACTACAACCACAGTGCAACTGGCATCAATATCACTGCCATCCATGTCAATGATTTCTTACCCATTGCTAGTACACCTATGGAAAAGGAGGTCTTCAAGTGAGAGATGCATAGTGTATGGACTATTTCTCACCTTGGCACTGCCCATTTGGTTGTGGGCATTGCTATTCATTGCTATTCAATAGAACCAGCATAATAAGTCCATTTCTCTTTCTCAGACTGCACTGATTGATAAAGTTATGTGTCAAGTCAGGCAAACTATGGCCTCTACTGTCTTTACCCCCTTGTACCACAGTCTCAAACTCTGCCATTTTGATCAAATGTGTTTATCCAAAATTTAGCTTACTGACCTACTTAAATTACCCTATCACTCTCTGTTCAGGTGCTTACTTTACCTGGCCATTTCTACTCATCATGATACTGTATTTCTCATGCTGTTTAACAGCTGTCCCAATTTCTTGACAGCTATTCAGCTCTACATGTTATGACCTGTGCTCGGAATTCTGTAGGACCTCTGAACCACCTGACATTGCCCCTCATTCTCGAATACCCATCAGATACTAGATTTCCTTTTTGGGCCATTCCCTTATGTCCCAATTAGTATACCCCATTATGTCCAAACACATCATGCCTCCATCCCATCCCAGTTTGTATTCTCTGAATATTGGAAACCTGTACCTGTCATATTCTCAATTTAGTTATGCTTTTGTTCTACTTTAGGTACTTTCCTTGTCTCATTAGTACTGTGAGACACTGGAAATATATATATACTGAACTGTAAAGTAGTTACAGGACAATCAGAATATTAGCTGATGAAAAAGAATTTTTTAAAAGATTGAAAGCTTTTTGACACTTATCATTAAAATCCCATGGAGTATCCTTACACATCAGACAGGTAAGGGGAACTGTGATGTTGGAATATCCATGGATAAACCATCAGTAAAAATTGGCAAAGCTGAGGAAGGATTGTATATCTTTGGCTTTTTGGGGTTCTGGCCAATCTTTGATGACTTGTACTTTAGTTTCATCCATGCAGAGTCCGTCGGGTCCCATTATGAAGCCCAGGTATTCCATGGAGTCCATGTCAAAAGTACATTTTTTACCATTCACAAATAAACCATGTTGTCTGAGTCTCTGGAGAACTTCACGGACTTGTTTGTCGTGTTCCATGGGATTCTCGGAGTAGATAAGAATGTCGTCCAAGTAAACAATGATGCATACATCGAGCATGTTGGAGAAAATGTCATTGATAAAACACTGAAAAACAGATGGACATTGGTGAGTCCAAAGGGCATCACCAACCATTCAAAGGCCCCATAACAGGTCCTAAAAGTGGTTTTCCATTCATCTCCCACGGAGATCCAGACCAAATGATAGGTGTGTTTAAGGTCTATTTTGGTGTAAATCTGGGCATTCCATGGAGCAACGAGCAGATCAGATATACAAAGTGGGAGTGGATACTTATCCTTTTTTGTGACAGCATTGAGTCCTCTGAAATCAAGACATAGTCTAAGGGATCCATCCTTTTTCTTGACAAACAGAACAGGTGCTCCAAAAGGGGACTTAGAGGGTCTGATAAAACCTATGAACAAATGTTCATCCAGGAAATCACAGATTGTGGAAAGTTCCATGGAGGAAAGTGGGTAAGTATGTCTAGGGGGTGGCTGGGCACCTTCTTCAAGGTCAATTTTTAAGTTGTACGCTCTGTGGGGTGGAAGCCAGTCAGCTTTCCACTTACTAAAAACATCCACAAAGTCATGATATTTCTCTGGGATGCCTTCTAGGTCAGCAGTTTGCTCAGATTTGGATACTGGAGTTGAAAAATGACCAGTTGCTTCATCAATTTTTAAATTTATAGTGAACACCTGGGACCTGTCCATTTTTGTAGCCCTAATAAAAGCTGCAGCATTAATCAGAGAAATAGATGGAGGTGCTGTGGGTTCCGGGGAAGCCATGGGTGCCATAGGGATCACAGGAGTCCTCGAGACTGCAGGTGTCAGGAAGGCCATGGGTGCCATGGAGGCCGTGTCAGGTACAGTTTTCTCAGAAGCCACGGGTGTCCAGAAAGTTAAACTGTTGGCTACCCAGTCAATCAACAGATTGTAGCAGGTAAGCCAGTTATGTCCTAGGACAACCGAGCAACTTGAGTCTAACTGGGTCACATAGAAAGTGACCAACTGGGATGTTCCACATGGGAAACAGATGGATAAATGACAAGCTTGGGTGACAACCAAATTACTTGTGCCATTAAAAAGTCGGAGGCTGATGGGATTTATCAGATAAGTTGACAACAGATTATTTTGCATGAATTTTGTATCTAAAAAACAATGAGTCAAGCTAGAATCTATGAGGGCTGAAAAAACAAATTTCGGAATCATATTAGACATAAGTTTAATGAAAAATGAATCAGAATGCGAAAGAGCAGATGTGTTGAGATGGGTAAACTCTTGAATGTGCAGAGAGGAAATGCAACCCCCAACCCACATGGAGTCCGTGGGGTTGCTCACTCTTTTTTCAAGTCGGAAGCTGGTTTGTCCTTCGATGGAGTTTCCATGGAGGAAGTCTTGGCTCCAGCAGACATTCCAGGACTCAATGACCAGGTTTTCCACACAAGAGACAGGTTATTGTCCATACAATGTTGTCTTTCTTGTGGGGTCAATTTGCCATTGGGTCTGAGCTTGCCTGTGAGGTCAGGTTTTCCGGCTTGCTTGCCAGACTGTTGACCTTTGTTGTTGTTGTTGTTAGAAGACTTTTTATCGTTCTTCTTGTTGGATTGCGTGGAGTTTTGGTTGCTGGTTGATGAGTTGTTGTTGTTGTTGGTTTTATTGGCCGTGGACCTGTTCACTTTGTCTGCAGAGGTCTTGCAGGCAACTTCCATGCAACATTCCCAATAACATGTGTCCACATTTTGAGCCTTAAGGTGCATATGGGACAGGGTTTTTGGCTTGCCATCTTCTCCTTTCGAGACTTCATCTTTAAGGCAGGATGGCAGACCGGCATAGAGTTGGTGGTGGAGAGTGGGATCGCCCCACTGACAACGAGCTGCAAGATTATTGAATTGGACAATATAGTCTGTAATGTGCTGCATGTCCTTCATATGAAGATTAGTGAGACTATTCCCGGCTTCTCCAATCAGGTCATATGGGCCAAAGTTGGCTTCAAGCTCCTCAACAAAAGCATCCCAATCTTTGAGCCAGAGTGGCTCTTCCTTGGAAAGTCTGCTAGTTCGAACCATTTCAACGCGGATCCCAACAAGTATGAAAGTGCGTAGTTGACTTTTCAGGAGTCTGTGGAGAATGCAGCAGATCAATCATGTAAATTGAAGTGACATTGCATGAGGAAAGTGGAAAGTTTGTTGGGGTTGGAACCCGTGAAGGGTTCTGGAGCATTGACTTTTGACTGTGGGGGTTCCAGATCCTTCTTTTTGCCTTCTCCAAGCATATGATTCATCAACCTTTCTAAAGTGATTGCTAAATACTCAGAGGCGGGGTCTGTAAGGGCAACCCTAATAGTGGGTATCACACTAGTAGAGGAAATCCAAAGAATATATATAAGTAACTAAATACAAGACAACTATCTACTCACCTAGTAGAGGAAATCCAAAGAGAAAAGTCTAAGGAAACTCTACTAGGTGTTAGGATACACACACAGGGCGGGTCTCCAGAGAAACCCGCAGGATATCCAGTAGGACTTGGCTTCAGCTTATAGGCTGCACCCTCGCTAGATCGTGTTGTCCAATTTCAAACAGGTGGATGGGAATCCCGGGCAGTCCGGGCAGGGTTCATGAGTCGTAGGTCGTGGGTTGGAGGTCATGGGTTGGAGGTCATGGGTTGGAGGTCGTGGGTCGTGAGTTGAGATAGTTGAGAGAGATAGATGTGCCGGAGCCTGTGGGCTCCGACTAGTGCAAGTGGTGTGAATCAAGTAGGGTTTTAGAGCAGAAAATGTTATTAGATTACTGGGGGGAATCTAAGCTAATTTTCTGACTGGATTGTATGTACAACATCTGCCAGTTTATATAGACCATGGAGTGAATGACATACCAAATCCAGTAATGATGAAATGAAACTAACAAAACATAAAATGGGAATAGTAAACACCAAATTGGTGTTAGGAATGGGACAGAACAGAGCGGAGTCCAAATCGTGACAAAGCATAACCCATAATGGGAAATGGAGTGGGAGTGGAGTCCTAAATCGTGACAGGTCATTTGACTAAAATGGGAATGGGGCTCGATTAGAGTGGTGATGGGATTCTGAGCAGGGTCTGGTGACTGATGTGTGGGACGAAGACAGACATAGACAAAGATGGAGTCCAGGGGAAGTTCGGTGACTGATATGTGTTGTAATGAGGTCGAACGTAACAAGTCTTGATGTAATGGAGTCTGGGTGGGAAATCCTATAAATAGACATTTGGTGCATGTAGGGCATGATGGCATACAGGTTAGTGCCTGGAGTCCGGCAGGATTGTCTGGTTGTAACACTAGGTGTGACACGTCAGCTATACAGTACACAGCATATTTTTCCCATGCCTTAAGCGCCCTCATACATCAGTTCCATGTACCCTATAAAGAATAAGGTGTCCTGTAATGGGGAGGTAATAAAATGGAATAGACAATAGAGCATAATCTGGGGGTTACTAATCTGTGGAATATAAAGTGTGAATGACTTGTCCCCTTACAGGGTCTGAAATTGGTGGTCAATCATTAGATGGAGGATTTTCGACACCTTTGCCCTTGTTGGGGGCCACAGACTCGTCCTCATGCTCATATTTGTCTTGGTTTTCTGGGACTTCTTCGATACGGGCTTCTTCCATGGCATCTGGCTGGTTTGTGAGTGTCTGGCTGGTATACAAAGTTAGCGGGGAATGAAGAGTTGACAGTCCAGGTAATGATGCCTGTGCGTGCACTTTTCTTCTTGGTGGCATATTGAACATTCTGCAAGTCTTAGTCAGAAAATACTGTTAAGGGTGCATACATGGAGGGTTTCCAGAGAAATCCGGTAGGACTTGGCTTCAGCTTATAGGCTGCACCCTCATGAGATCGTCTTGTCCAATTTCTAATGGGCAGATGGGAATCCTGGGGAGTCTGGGCGGAGTTCATGGGTCGAGAGGTCATGGGTCGAGAGGTCATGGGTCGAGAGGTCATGGGTCGAGAGGTCATGGGTCGAGAGGTCATGGGTCAAGAGGTCATGGGTCGAGAGGTCATGGGTCGAGAGGTCATGGGTCGAGAGGTCATGGGTCGAGAGGTCATGGGTCGAGAAGTTGGGGAGTCAAGATAGATAAGTCAGAGGTTGAGCGATAGATGCGTCGGAGCCCATGGGCTCCGACTAGTAAGAGCAGTGTGTTTCAAAGAGGAATTTAGAGCAGAAAATATACTAAGATTACTGGGGGGGAATCTAAGCTGATTTTCTGACTGGATTGTATGTACAACCTCTGCCAGACTATATAGACTGTGGAATGAATAACATACCAAATCCAGTAATAATGAAAACAAAACTAACAAACATAAAACGAGATAAATAAACACCAAACTTGGTGAGAAACCCTGAACCGATGTTTTGCAATTCAGCACGATTTGCAAATATTCAAAAGGATACAGTGCGATTCAGTGCGATTCACAAATGTTTGAAAAGATACAGTGTGATTCATTACAATTGGCAAGTGTTCAGGAATATTCAATGCGATTTGCAAGTTTTCAAGAGGCTAGAATGCGACTCTTTTAGACTTTTTGCAACTATTCTAGACTTTTTGTGACTATTCTAGACTCTTTGTGATTGTTTGCAACTCTGATAGACTGTTTGCGACTCTTTTGGACTTTTTGCAACTCTTTTGGACTTTTTGCAACTCTTTTGGACTTTTTGCAACTCTTTTGGACTTTTTGCAACTCTTTTGAACTTTTTGTGACTCTTTTGGACTCTTTGCGAATCTTTTAGACTCTTTTAGACTCTTTTAGACTCTTTGTGACTCTTATAGACTCGTTACAACTGTTATAGACTCTTTGCAACTGCTATAGACTCTTTGTGACTCATGTAGACTCTTTGCGACTTTTTGTGACTCATTTAGATTCTTTGCGACTTTTTTAGACTCTTTGCGACTTACTCTTTGTGACTCTTTGAAAAGTTGCAAAGTCGCACAAAGTCACACAAAGTCGCAAAGTGTCACATAAAGTCACAAAGTCACACAAAGTCACAAAGTGTTGAACAAAGTCGCAAAGTATCACAAAAAGTTGCATTGCAAAAAGTCGCAAAAGTGTTGCACAAAGTCACAAAGTGTCAAACAAAGTCGCAAAGTATTGCAAAAAGTCGCATTGCAAAAGTGTCACAAATCATAGCACAGTGTCTTCACACAATAATAATCTATGTAAAAAGCCTCCAAAATTTCTATTATCCTCTTTTCTCTATGACCACAAACAATGATACACTATACACACAGCACATGGACAAAGGGAGGAAAAAAACGCATCACTATCAATTATATAGATAATGTATGTTAAGAAGAAGCCGCAGCAAACCTGATATAGGGGATGATGGCATGGAACAAGAAAATGGGGCTTGGGGCAGGCAGTATCCAAGATGACGGCAGCGGCAGGGGGCAGGCTGGGGTGATGGTGGGTAGGTACAGGTAGTTGAGTATCGATACCAGTATCATCAGGCACAGGATATAAATGAGACATTGGTTATATTAAGTAGAATATACTTTTTACTTGTATAAATCTTGAAAGCTGGTGCAGTGCTGGCCGGGGCAGGGTGACAAGGTGGGGAGAGGTGGTGTGGGCGTGATGGTGTGATATAATATGCTGAGCAAGAAAAAGGGAATCCAACTCCAAGTCTAGCTGGAGAGGATAGCAATAGAAGTGGGGGGGGATAACCAAAGGGAACTGGCCAGAGGAGACGATGGCGAAACGTGATCACTCATCCATCCTATTCATATCTCCGTTTTCATCGTCCGCATACTGCTCCAAAGACTGCCATGGTGCACATTTGCGGGGGACAGCACAAGCGTGGTCCCCAGGCCCGACGGGTGCTGGTACGACTGGCGTGTCATCGACGTGTGCGGGTGATGTGAGCCAGTATACGACGTGTGGTGCGAGTCGCACACCTCCCCGCGAGAAATGGCCCGGCCCCACCTCCGTCCCCGATCCGCCCCCCGCCACACCACTCGAGCTGGTCGTGGTGGTGCTTGGCAAGCCCCCAGGGCCCTGCGGGAAAAATGGCGCCGTCAGCGTCCCAAGCCCCAGCGTGCCGCCCCCACCCCCTCTGCCGCTGCCGCCCCTACTCGCGTTCCCTGCACCACTGCTGCTGCTGCCACTCCTGCTGAGGCTGCCGTATCCACTCCTGCCATTCCCCGCGGCGCCGCTACCAAGCCCAGGTGGGAAGCCCCCAAAGTCTGCACTCGAGCCGGTCTCGTCAGACCAGTTCTGCACGTGGTACGGGGGTGCACGCCACCGTGCACGATCGGGTGCAGCGGCGCGAGGTGCAGCGTGTTGTAGGGCCCGTTCCCGTGTCCGTGTCCATCACCACCGCCGTGTGGCCCGTGCCTGTGCCCATGTCCCTGTCCATGGTCGTGCAGCCCATACCCGTGTCCTTGTGGCCCGTGGGGCCAGTGGCCGCCGTGCGTGTGCCCTAGCTTGGGGAAGGCGGGGTGCCATGTCATGGCCAGGGGGAAGTGGTCGTCGGGGTCCGCATGGATGGCGGGTCCATTCAGCACGGGCACGGCATCGGCGTAGTGGCTGCTGCTGGAGTAGTAGGCCGTGGCGAGCCTGTAGGGGAGGCGGTAGGGTGCGCCGTCGACGGGGGAGACGCTGCCGTACTCATCAGCGGGGAAGTTGTGTGGTGAGATGGAGGTGTCGGAGGGCGAGGCATCAGTGCGGCGCTTCTTGCAGCTGTTGTTGGAGTGGGGGCGGTAGATGTATTGGGGTACTTGGAGTTGAAGTTTTCCTTCAACTTTTTTGGCTTGGTCGAGCTGCTTGCAACACTGCACACAGTCACAAAGTGTCACACAAAGTCGCAGAGTGTCACAAAAAGTCACAAAGTATCACACAAAGTCTCAAAGTGTCACAAAAAGTCGCAAAGTGTCACACAAAGTCACAAAGTGTCACAAAAAGTCGCAAAGTCCCACAAAGTCACAAAATGTCACACAAAGTCGCAAAGTCGCAAAAAGTTCAAACAGTCACAGTCACACAAAGTCTCAAAGTGTCACAAAAAGTCGCACAAAGTCGCAAAGTGTCGCACAAAGTCGCAAAGTGTCACACAAAGTCGCAAAGTGTCACAAAAAGTCGCAAAGTCCCACAAAGTCACAAAATGTCACACAAAGTCGCAAAGTCGCAAAAAGTCGCAAAAAGTCACAGAGTCGCAAAGTGTCACACAAAGTCGCAAATTACAAAAAGTCGCAAAGTCCCACAAAATGTCACACAAAGTCGCAAAGTCACAAAAAGTCGCAAAAAGTCGCAAAAAGTCGCAAACCGTGCAATAGTGTCAGTATGACTAAAATCATACCTGCCAGTGGAGTACTCTAGCTCCCCATGTTCATCAGAGTCCATCTCAGAGAGCCAGCTTTCACAGTAGAAATATTTCGCCAGTTTTATGACTGGGAAACTATCACTTGGTGATACTGGGGTTTTAGTGTCGAGTGCCGCACGATCCCTAGCCTGCCAGGATTAGTTTGGCACTCAATGTCCAGCTGAGTGTATATAGGACTCTCACGCCTTTTCTCCCTGTATGACAACGTCATTGATACACTGTCCGTTCTTGTTTCGCAATTCTTCATCTGAGTTTTCTCTACATTCTTTACAATTTAGTTTTACCCACCCACCCTAACCTCTTACTTTAGGTAATGGTAGTAATGTTACTTCCTCTGTGCGTAGTATTTTGTCATAGTTTCAGATTGCACAAAACGAGAGCTGTAAATGCATCATGAATGCCTGCCCTCCCAAGCGGCGAGTCTTCCCATGCACACGTGGAGAGCTAACACTCTCCCCCTACCCAACCATGCAGCTCTCTTTAATTGTCAGTCTGAGATAGTCAATGCTGGAGGTGTGTGATATGAATTTTTGCAACTCTTTGTGACACTTTGAGACTTTGTGTGACTCTGTGACTGTTTGAACTCTGTGACTTTTTGTGACTTTTTCCAACTTTGCGACTTTGTGCGACTTTGCGACTTTTTGTACTTTGCGACTTTTTGTACTTTGCAACTTTGTGTGACACTTTGTGACTTTGTGCCACTTTTTGTGACACTTTGAGGCTTTGTGTGACTCTGTGACTTTTGAACTCTTGTGACTTTTTGCGACTTTTTGCGACTTTGCGACTTTGTGTGACATTTTGTGACTTCGTGGGATTTTGCGACTTTTTGTGACACTTTGTGACTTTGTGTGACACTTTGCGACTTTGTGTGACACTTTGACTAAAAGAGCCACAAACAATCTAAAAGAGTCTAAAAAAGTCGCAAAAAGTCTAAAAGAGTCACAAAAAGTCTAAAAGAGTCGCAATGAATCCCACTGTAGCTGTCAGGGGACAACCTTAAGTTCCTCAAATTCACTTTTGACTTGTCAGAGTCTAGTCTCATAAGTCCAGGGTAAAGGTACCTTGTTTTTATCACATTTTCAAACTCCGCTACACTTTAGTTAGTCACACGCTAGCCGAGGGTTCCTTAGACTTTTCTCTTCGGATTCCCTCTGCTAGGTAAGTAGTACTGCAATTTGTATGTTTATAACTAGATAGATATAAACTAACTTCGGATTCCCTCTGCTAGTGCCCCAACTCTGTCTTAGTGCGAGTCAGTGCGGTCTAGAGAGTCGCCCTTACAGTAGCCTCTCAAATATTTGGGAATTGCACTCAATGCAACTCTTTTAGACTTTTTGCAACTATTCTAGACTTTTTGCGACTATTCTAGACTCTTTGTGATTATTTGTGACTGTTTGCGACTCTGATAGACTGTTTGTGACTCTTTTGGACTGTTTGCAACTCTTTTGGACTGTTTGCAACTCTTTTGGACTTTTTGCGACTCTTATAGACTCGTTACAACTGTTATAGACTCTTTGCAACAGTTATAGACTCTTTGTGACTCATGTAGACTCTTTGTGACTTTTTGGGCGTGGGGGCGGGTGCAGTGGTGGGTCCCGAACTTGGGCTCAAGATGTCCATGTTGTCTTTCCCTTCAAGCTAGTGTGGAAATCATACCGTGCAGCGAGAGGTGAGGCAAGTGTGGGTTCCAGTTCCGCCGGGGACAACTTGTCCTTGTCCTTGCCCGTTAACAAATCATTGTCAAAGTTGGCATCCGAGTCAGAGTCACGGAGCGTGTGGGGGAGAATCCTCAGCCTCCACAGGGGGAGTTTATGTTGCCTGTCGTCCACAATGGTGACCGTGACACTCACTTTCTTGGCATGCTCAAACCCAACCTGGTAGTCCGCCCCCCCATTGTTATCCCACATATCCCACCCGCCCACCAGAAACCTCATGCAGAGCACTACCGCATCTACCGCCCCCGCCCCAACAACAGCTGCAAGAAGCGCCGCACTGATGCCTTGCCCTATGACACCTCCATCTCACCGCACAACTTCCCCGCCGATGAGTTCGGCAGCGTCTCCCCCGTCGACGGCACACCCTACCGCCTCCCCTACGGGCTCGCCACGGCCTACTACTCCAGCAGCAGCCACTACGCCGATGCTGTGCCCGCGCTGAATGGACCCGCCGTCCACGCAGACCCCAACGACCACTTCCCCCCTGCCGCGACATGGCACCCTACCTTCCCCAAGCTGGGGCACACGCAAGGCGGCCACCGGCCCCACGGGCCACAAGGACATGGGTATGGGCCGCACAACCATGGACAGGGACATGGGCATGGGCACGGGCCACACGGTGGCAGCGGTGATGGACACGGACACAGGAACAGGCCCTACAACACGCTTCACCCCACGCCGCTGCACATGATCGTGCACGGACCCCCATACCGCGCGCAGAACTGGTCCGACGAGACTGGCTCGAGCGTGGACTTTGGGGGCTTCCCGCCTGGGCTTGGTAGCGGCACCGCAGGGAATGGTGGGAGTGGATACGGCAGCCTCAGCAGGAGCGGCAGCGGCGGCAGTGGTGCGGTGAACGTGAGTAGGGGCGGCAGCGGCGGAGGGGGTGGGGGCGGCACGCTGGGGCTTGGGACGCTGACAGCGCCGTTTTTCCCACAGGGCCCTGGGGGCTCGCCGAGCACCACCATGACCAGCTCGAGCGGTGGGGCGGGGGGCAGATCAGGCGCAGAGGTGGGGCCGGGCCATTTCTCTCGGGGAGGTGTGCGACTCGCACCACACGTCGTATACTGCCTCACATCACCCGCACACGTCGATGACGCACCAGTCGTCCCAGCACCCATCAGGCCCGGGGACCACGCTTGCACTGTCCCCCGCAAATGTGCACCATGGCAGTCTTTGGAGCAGTATGTGGACGATGAAAACGGAGATATGAATAGGATGGATGAGTGATCACGTTTCGCCATCGTCTCCTCTGGCCGGTTCCCTTTGGTTATCCCCCCCACTTCTATTGCTATCCTCTCCAGCTAGACTTGGAGTTGGATTCCCTTTTTCTTGCTCAGCATATTATATCACACCATCACGCCCACACCACCTCTCCCCGCCTTGTCACCCCGCCCCGGCCAGCACTGCGCCAGCTTTCAAGATTTATACAAGTAAAAAGTATATTCTACTTAATATAACCAATGTCTCGTTTATATCCTGTGCCTGATGATACTGGTATCGATACTCAACTACCTGTACCTACCCACCATCACCCCAGCCTGCCCCCTGCCGCTGCCGCCATCTTGGATACTGCCTGCCCCAAGCCCCATTTTCTTGTTCCATGCCATCATCCCCTATATCAGGTTTGCTGCGGCTTCTTCTTAACATACATTATCTATATAATTGATAGTGATGCGTTTTTTTCCTCCCTTTGTCCATGTGCTGTGTGTATAGTGTATCATTGTTTGTGGTCATAGAGAAAAGAGGGTAATAGAAATTTTGGAGGCTTTTTACATAGATTATTATTGTGTGAAGACACTGTGCTATGATTTGTGACACTTTTGCGACTTTTTGCAGCACAACTTTTTGCGATACTTTGCGACTTTGTGCGACTTTGTGACTTTATGTGATACTTTGCGACTTTGTGCGACTTTGCAACTTTTCAAAGACACAAAAAATCGCAAAGAGTCTAAAAAAGTTGCAAAGAGTCTAAAAGAGTCGTGAAGAGTCACAAAAAGTCGCAAAGAGTCTACATGAGTCACAAAGAGTCTATAACAGTTGCAAAGAGTCTATAACAGTTGCAAAGAGTCTATAACAGTTGTAACGAGTCTATAAGAGTCACAAAGAGTCTAAAAGAGTCGCAAAAAGTCCAAAAGAGTCACAAAGAGTCCAAAAGAGTCGCAAAGAGTCCAAAAGAGTCGCAAAAAGTCCAAAAGAGTCGCAAAAAGTCCAAAAGAGTCGCAAAAAGTCCAAAAGAGTCACAAACAGGCTATCAGAGTCACAAACAGTTGCAAACAATCACAAAGAGTCTAGAATAGTTGCAAAAAGTCTAGAATAGTTGCAAAAAGTCTAAAAGAGTCACACTCTAGCCTCCTGAAAACTTGCAAATCACATTGAATATTCCCGAACACTTGCCAATTGTAATGAATCACACTGTATCTTTTCAAATATTTGTGAATTGTACTGAATCACACTGTATCCTTTTGAATATTTGTGAATTGTGCTGAATTGCAAAACATCGGTTCAGGGTTTCTCACCTTGAAAACCCTCTAAGAAACTCATGGAAAATCATCAATTTCTTCATCATTTCACAAACAGATTTTTTGAATTTCCATAGTGTTTGTGACCAAGGAAAATTTTGTTGAAATATATAATTATTCAATGATTTTATGTATAATTAAATTGTAAACTTCATCATGGTTTTCCCCTTTCCAAAACATTAAAAAAACTTTGTCTTGGGTCAAGATTTTTTCAGGCAGAAAACCATAGTTTTCACTGAATTCCCTCAGGGGCAAAATTAAGTAGAAATATGTGGTTTTCAATTGATTTCTCTAGGCGCATTATTACAGTTTTCATAGGATTTTGTTAGGTGGAAAAATCCTAACAAAATACAGGGTTTTCTAAAAGTTTTCTTATTCAGAAAATCCATCAAGAATAGGCTATTTCCAACAATATTTCCTCATAATTTCCTGATGCAAATTTTTAGAATTTTCAGATCCAATTTTTGGCCTCAGAAAAACCTACTAAAACTCAGAATTTTCAAAGAGTTTTTCAATTCACAAAACACTTAGAAAATTTGGCCAAATAACAAGATTTTCTGAAGGTTTTCCAACTCCAACAATCTTGGGGTGCCTCCAGTGGCAGGCCCTAAAATGTCAGAGGTTGCCACCACAGAAACATTTTGTGCAGAGGACCTACATAAGTTGGTTAACTTAGGACATGACATTCCTACTGATGTCTCCTCTCGCTCGGAGTCAGTATTGACTAAGAACATCCAAGCCTTTGGAGTAGACGGGCATTTAGGACAAGTAGATGTCAAAGCCAATGTCCCGTTGAAAGAAGGCGTGCAACCTATTTCGATGCCAATGTTTCCAACTTCCCCAGCCAATAGGAAGGTCATTGATGAACAAATGGATACTTGGATTCAACAGGAGTAATTGAATCGTCCAAAAGTCCTTGGGGGGTGCCAGCCTTTGTCATCTATCACAATGGAAAACCGCAAGTGGTGATTGACTATTGGAAGTTGAACAGCCTAACAGTTCCCAACGAATTCCCATTGCCACGCCAGTCTGAAATCATGCAAGCGCTTTCAGGATCCAACATCCTATCTTCCTTTGATGTGTTAGCCCAACTTGAAATGTTAGAAGAAGACAAACTGAAGACTGCCTTCAGATCCCATTGAGGACTGTGGCAATTCAGGAGAATGCCCTTTGGACTTCGTAATGGACCCTCTATATTCCAGAGAGTTATGCAAACTGTACTCACACCTTACTTATGGATATTCTGCCTAGTTTATATTGACAACATAGTGATCTTTTCTAAGACATCGGACAATCATTTAGAGCATTTAGACCAGGTCCTACAAGCCATAATTGCAGCAGGAATCACCCTCTCGCCCAAAACGTGCTATGTTGGGTATAACTCGATTCTATTACTAGGACATAAGGTGTCTAGACTCAGTTTTTCGACCCATCAAGAAAAGGTCACTGCCATACTAGAACTAGCTACACTTACCAAGATAGCAGATTTTCAACATTGTCTCAGGATGGTTCTGTACTTCTCTGCTTACATACCATTTTATTCCTGGACAGTTGCCCCGCTCTTCAACCTCTTAAAGAAAGGAGTTTGTTGAACTTGGGATTCCGAACACGCCAGAGCTTTTGAAGACATCAAAGTTGCACTGAGCTCTGCTCCAGTACTCAGACACCCTGCAAGTGGCATGCCTTATCGGCTATACATGGACACCTCAGACTTTGCATTGGGATGTTGTCTCCAACAAATACAGAAAATGATGCTCAAGGATCTAAAAGACACCAAAATCTATGCCCAAGCAAGATCAGCCTTCGATCAATCTCAAGATGTGCCCATTTTCATCACTCATTATAAAACCAAGGAGCCAGAATTCACTTGGACAAATTCCTGGGCCTCAGATTTTGATGACACCAGTGTCACTGTTGAACGTGTCATCGCCTATTGAAGCCACATGCTCAAGAAAGCAGAATGTAACTACTCAGCCACAGAGCGAGAGGCGTTAGCCACTAAGGAGGGACTAGTCCATTTCCAGCCCTTTATTGAAGGAGAACATATACTTCTGATCACTGATCATGTGGCATTACAATGGGCCAGATCTTACGAGAACACCAATTGTCAACTGGCCACATGGGGGGCAGTATACGATGCATACCCCAGTCTGGAAATCCTACATCAAGTGGGACGAATACACAGCAATGTTGACCCACTGTCTAGACTCCCTCGAGTACCTGGCTGTGCTAGTCCTGCAAGAGACGACCTCTTACCAATTGTAGGGGATTCTTACAATTGGAATGACAACAAGACATTATGGGAGAACAAACCAGCGGAAAGGGCCATCTTTCTCACTCATCACAAGCTAGTTGAAACTGATTGGAATGATGGAAGAGGTCCCCCAAACAAAATGGGATCTGCACAACCTCCCCAGAAACGATGAAATTGGCGAGGCAAACTTTACTCTCTCGAATCCTCAATTGCTTATAGAAATTGATGAGAATTACACTAAGGAACTTCGCAACGGATATCAGAAAGATCCCACCTTCAGAAGTCATTACACTGCCAATCCCATTTCCCCAAACGTGGTAGCTACCCCTTCTCACTATTTCATTGGCAAGAATAAGTTACTGTTTTTTCGAGATTCAGACTGGAAAAGTCGAATCTGTGTACCTAACAGTATGATGTCTACCATACTTAAATTGATACATGACAACCCCTTTGAAGGAGCTCATGCAGGCGGTCACAGACTTTTTCAGCTAATGAAGGACCAATTTTTCTGGCTGAGGATGTTGCAGGACTGCGTGGTGTATGCTTGCAGCTGTGACATATGCCAGAAAACTATTTGTGCTATCATTCGAATGCACCAAAAGGCCTACAGTCGTTGGGTCTCCTCCATTCAGAGGCTGGACAGGCTGACATCCACCAACGACGTTTTGAAGTGGGAGGACATTGTCCTTTCCTTTTGCACCAAGTGTCTCACCCACCTTGGAGGTTTTTTGCAGGACACATGGGGAGGAGTTCCAAGCATCTTTCAACACCTTCTTTGACATAGCTCTTCGACCTGGGGGGCACTGTGAGAGGTACTGCAAAATATACTCTGAAATATAGTCTGGATGAGCCCACACTATATTTCCATTATTATTTCTATTTTCTCTCTATTTAATTATACGCATATATTTAGTTCGACAACCTATGCATTCGGTACATCGACTCCTGTGGGCACATATGCACCAGACCTATGTATTCTAGTGCCGATAGTTAGAACTCAGACACTTTTTACCCTGTAACCACGACTTGCCCAGACACCCACTTAGTGTCCTGCAAGTTGTGATTGGGGTATCGTATCGACCTCACAGATGGGCCTTAACTACCAGCACAATCACTGTTTCAAACTATACTAGTCAAAACTCAAACTATTATCTTAATCCACATGGACTATATCCACGCTACTCTGTTTATTCAACTCTCTCATTATTTCCTTGAACACTCAAGCAGTCACTCAGAATTATACTTCAAGGTTGATTCACTTTCATTTGTCTTAGCTTTCTATTCTACTTAAGATAGCTAATCCTCTCAACTGTATTGAACTAGATAGTCAATACATGTTTAGTCTGTATTGAACTTAGATAGTCAATATATTGTCGTGTCATACCTAAACAGTCGATATTCTTCATATATAGAACGGTTAGAACTTCCACCACTCTTCACACTAGCTAATGTTGTACATACAATCCAGTCAGAAAATCAACTAAGTTTCCAGACTAAGTCCTCCCCCAGTTACTTAGCATATACCCACTCCATCCCCATCTCACAATGCTATTGACCTTGTTGGAGCCCATGAGCTTTCTGACTGGTCCCCACTCCATCCCCATCTCTTATATCACAATGCTCACTATTGACCTCATTGGAGCCCATGGGCTTCCCGACTGGTCTTTTGACCTATCAACCCTTGACCTATCAACTACACCTGGACTCCCCAGGTTTCCCATCTGCTTATTTGAAATTGGACACTACAATCTCATGAGGGCACAGCCTATAAGCTGAAGCCAAGTCCTACCAGAATACCCATGGGTTTCTCCAGAAACCCTCCAATAAGCTCTGCACTCACCTTAACAATGTGGGACAAAGGAATCAAAGTCAGAATATCCATGGGATATCCAATATTGTCTGGAAATGGATGACTGAAGTATCTACATATAAGGACACTGGGAGTCTGGGTTGGGAAATGACCAAGGACACTTGGAGATGCTAGCTGGGAAAGGGTGGAGTCCAATGGGTTCTGGGACATAAGATAATGTCTCTAGTTGTGAGTGGAATACCTGACTGGGGACTGAGTTAAAGGGTACTTGATGGATGAGGGTTGGGTTCCAGTGGATTGGATCTTGACACTAATCCAGAAAATGGTTTGGAACTTGATATTGTATCTGGAAAATACTCTGTGGAGTTCCCAAAAATGAAATTTCACACCAGGATTCATTGTACTTACAACTGATCAGAATATTGACTTAGTTACCCACCTAGCATCCACCCAATTACCTGCTTTATACCTACTGTACATACCTGTTCAACTCAACTTGCACCAGCATATTCTCAGAGCCCCCACAAGAATATGCCTAATATTTTCGCATACTGTAATGCAAGGTTGTGATCAGGAGTCATGTCGGGTACTGAAGATACATCTTAACATTATCACATATGGACCAGAGACAAGTGTTGACCAAACTTCATGATGGGTGAGGACAGATTCTGAGTTGCTGCCAAGATTGAAGGTTGTTGATATCGGTTGTGAAGTCAGAGTCAAAGTCAAGGTCATGTACAGGTCCTGACACTAATTCACTATTTTGGAATACGACGCTGCCTGATTCAGGGGGACAGTCATTCGCCCTTACTATTACTGAGAATGCATTAGACTATGTCAGGTGCAAGATACTCGATATGTGGTAGGTGGAATGACTGCATCTGTCTGAAGAAATAACAATTGTAAGGTGTATATGGGAAATGTGCAGAGTAGTAGTTTTGGGTTGCCATGCATAAATTGCCACAAATATGTGGTTGTAGTACTTCCCCTCTTTCCATGTATCTGGATAGAAGATTCTCCTGAGATCTTTCCGGAGATTACATTAATCGTATATATCCCTCAACCTCTCCACATTAGACTTCACAGGAGTATCATATACATCTCAAGAATCCACTCCATGTATATTCCTCAATATCTCCAGATTATTCTGTATAGACCAGTCCTATGCCCTAAATACCTCCAGATTATACTGTATAGGCCAGTCCTATAAATCTCAAGACTCCGCTCTATGAATATTTTTTGATATGTCCACATTACTCTATGACACCTATCCTATAAATATGAAGTATAAACTCCAGGGGAGACTATTTTATAAATCTGCATTCTGTATATATATGTACGTCAATATCTCAAGAATCCACTATTTCTATATAATCCCGAATATTACATTGTGTGAGTTGACCTGAATACTGATCCTTGTCATCCATTACTTGATCTTAAGGACTTTGAGATGACATTTTTACACAGCCATATACAGTACGGTGCTACCCCTAACGAGGTTGTAACTCTGCTTGGGTATTTATACGCTTTTGCTCATGTCACATCGATGAATTGCAACGAGGTCAATAGCAATATCATAGTGTACAGCACAGAACGAAGTGGAAGAAATACAACAACAAAGCAAACAACCGAAATAAACCAGGCATGCGCAAGGCAACGCTTCGGTGAGAGTAGAAAGGGGGAGAGGAAAGAGAAGGAAAAAGGCATCACAGCGCAATCAACAAGGCCGTAGAAAACACATTAATCAGACACACATCCTCACGCACACCATAAACCCTTCCCTCCTCACTCCGACACCATTCCTAAATCAATCTCATCATCCCCCTCAAGAACGTACAACATCTCCTCGCCAGTCGCGGCCCCACCGTCGCTGTCCGCTCCACCGCATCCCGAAACCACCTTGAACCGCTGCGCCTTCTCCTCCTCCAATATCCGCCTCAACATCCGCATGATATTCCTCAACCCGAATAAAAAGCCCAAATCGGGCTCGGTGGGATGTTGCGGGGGGAAGCGGGCATGGGGGTGCGCGGAGGGTGGGTTTGTGGTCGTGGCGGTAGGGTGAGAAAACGGCGACAAGACGTAGCCATTTTGGGCATCGGTATGGGCGTGGGCCGGGCATTGGGGTTGTGTTCGACTCGAGCCCCAGTCCAAGTCCCAGTCCAAATCACAGTCCGTGTCCTTATCATCTCGCGAAGATGAAGGAAAATGATCACGCCCAGTGGTCGCATTTGCGAAATCGACGATACGGATGTTGATTTCACCTCGTTTGCGTTCGTTGGAGGGGGTAGAGTGGGGATAGGGGTGGGCTGTGGGCTCGGGGTCTTGGCGGGGGTCATGGTTGTGTGTGCGTGTGCGGCGGTGCGTGGGTGTGCGGCTGCCACCGCTGTTGACGGCGGGAGCGGGAATGGAAGTGATGGTGGGGGTAGAAGCAGGCGTACGAGAACAAGTGCGCACGGGAACGGGGACATTGTCGTGATTGTATTCGCGCCTACACTTGCGTTTGCAAGATGGGGATTGGGCTTGAGAGGTAGCATGCAGCTGGGTTTTACCCTTTTTCCATGCCTTTCCATGCCCACCACTCGGATGGGGTAACTCTCCAGTCTTAAACCGTGAAGGCGTCGCCAGCGGATCGGCCACAAATCTCCTATAAGCCTCCTGGACATCACGATGGCCATCATAAGTAAACAACAAGCTGCATCCATAAAAGCGATATCCTTTTAGCCTCTTGATAACCTGTTCGAGGGCATGAAGTTTTTGTAGCAAGGCAGGGATATGGTATACGAGGAGCTGTTCACCATCATGAAGGAATGAAGCAAAGACGGATTGAAAATCTTCCATGAGGATGTCACGGCCAGCGTATTTATTCTGTGTGGTGTAGGATTGGGTAGCGTGGTCCCAGACCTGACACAAAGGGCGCATAACATAAATACAGTGTAGTGTTATGAACGAGAAACTGTTTCTCACCCGCATCCCACAAATCCTGGCACCCAATGCCCTACTCGTCGTCATATTACATTTTTCGCTCTGGCTCTTCTTCTTCGCAGGCGTCGCGTCGATACCATACTGTCGCGTGCCCATCTTCAAGTCGAGAACACAGGGCTGCTTCAAGCGTCCCGTGAGGTCTTCCATTAGGATGAATTTTTTTTCTTGGCGCAACGAGTCCGAGTCTACCGGTGCTGGTGTGGGTAGGATAGTGGCTCGGGTGACAGTAGATAGAGATGGCGTATGGAGTGGTGGTGACGGGCACTGCAACGGCAAATGATCAAAATAGCCTCTCTTCTCCCACTCCCCCACTCGATCCCGTTCTCCACCTGTCCCTCTTCCCCTTCCTCGCGAAGACCGACTCCTTGACGGGCTAAGAAGACCTCTCGGCTCAATTTGGGTCTGCACATTGTCCGACGCGGTGGTGGGAGGATTCAATCTTGGTAATCTTCCCCGTCTCCTTCCTCGACATTTCCGGCTCTCATTCATATCATCTTCGGCGTCGGCGTCGCCTTCGCCTCCGTCTTCAGCTTGGTCATCAATAACATCATTTGCGAATGGGGGCCGTTTTCGAAAGGGTTTGAGGATTGTGCGGAATACGCTGTTTTTTAATTTACTGTTGACGGTCGTGGAGCCTGTTCCTTCGAAAAAGCTGTATGTGGGTGGAGGCGATGATCGGCGTGGAGATAAGAGAGGTGATGGTGATGGTGATGGGTATGCGGTTGATGAAGATGGTAGCATCATTGATGGCATGCATGACGAGCATAAATCGGTCTCATTTTTGGTTCCCAAGGCAGGTACATGGACTGGGGACCTCGAGCGAACGCTCTTAGCTTGCCAGGTCTTCACGGTGCTGGAGGGGGTCTTCCTTCCCCTTCCCCTTCCCCTTCCGGTTAAAATCCCCGCGGGAAGGATATGGTTGTTCCTATCGAGGGAGACTGTTGGGGCAGATACAATAGTATGGGGTAGTTGTTCGCAGGGGTCGGAGTCGACGAGCAGGACGCCGAGATAGCGGGGCACGAATGGGAGAAGCTGAGGTGTTTCTCGTTCGACAGCTTCGTAGAAGAGATTCTCACGGGATACGAGAGGCTATTTTCAATGATTAAGAATAAGAATTAAGAGAGAGAAGAAGTAAACTCACTTTGCAAACAGCCCAATTTGTGAATTTGTAAATGGTATTATGACCGCCTACCTGATTCCCAAATGGAGTGAGAGGGATTCGGGGCAGCTCGATGTCGAACAGATCATCGGCCTCGTCTTCGTCGGGTGTAGATGCTGGTGACGGTAGCTGACGGACGTGTCTCCTGGAGTCACAGTCACGGTGGCCAAGCGCCCATTCGTGATCACGCCCACGTTCGCGGTCACGTTGAGCACGTGCATACCGCGTGTTGAAATCGGAAGCGACTCCATCCGGGATGGTAAAACTGTTCCTCCTCGATGGTGGAGGGGTATGTGGCAAATAACAGCTGGCATGGGCATAATCGACCATGGAGAGAGAGGATGTCCCCTGATGTCGAATGTGAATTGAAAGGACTAAGTGACTAAGAGGGGCGCAAAAGGCTCCAAGTTTTGTTCAAGCAATTGCCGTACGCAAAGTGGAACAGAGACCACGTGGTAAGCTCGTTGAAGTGGGTTAGGACACACGGTCTCTACCACAGCTCTCACCCCCTACTTATATACCACATACCCCAATATGATATATCATCTTTCTATGGTAAATATATAGCAGACCTAAGCGAACGTGCATTCCCGGCTCATCATCCTAGCCCACATCCCGCTCTCTTCCTTAAGCTCATCGAATCACGCCCCGTGATCACTTCGGGCTCTCAGCCACTCACAGCTCCTCGCGTTCACTCACTATACATGGCACTCCACCGCTCAAAATCCTACCTTGATCGTTGTTATAACCGAGCCTTCATCGGCCTATCCCATGCTCGCCTGTTAGGCGGGGATATTCTATATTATATACTCTGCTTTTAGTTTCTATTATGTCTCAATAAAAAGAAGAGGAAGAGGAAGAAGGAAATTCGACGAAAATTCCATGCGCTTATGCCACGAATCGGAAAAATAACGGACACGAGCCTTTCGAATTCTGGTCGGACTGACCTACCTACCACCTGACCGACGAATTCTAATCCTCGCCAAGTAGCTCGGCTTACTGACATCGATTTTCCATGATCGGCACAAAGCACAAATATTGCACAAACAGCCTGTTATAACCCGTAATCTTGCATAATTCCAAGACGCTCGCCTTTTTGGTAGTGATCTAACCTTGGGGACGGACACATGCCGTGGACTCATAATACCAGTCTACAATAAGTCTCCTACCTCTCCCTACGTCATCGGTCGGCATCAATAATTCTTTTTCCCTGTTTTTGAAAGCAAAACCGGAAGTAACTATATCTGATATCGAACTACGTTGAAGAACCAACGTTTATCGCTTCAATAATCTTTGGGAGTCATCGGTAAAGAACGTTGTTCGCCGCAGCGAGCTTATAAATATTTCACAAACGAGAATTCAACGACAGGTGCCGATATTCGGGCAAAATCACATTTGATTCGTTCCCCCAGTCGACATTCGGCGTGGGGATTCTAACATAATATCATTGAATTGATCACAAGTTCAATTTAAAAATGAGCAACCACACATCGTACAGTGCGCTACGCGGTTAAAGCCTAAATCCGTCGAGCCAAACTGTCCCACTTCTACGCACTAACCCCATCCCCATCCGCAGCTACACTCGTGAAATTATAGTAGTTCCTAGTACTGTTTAGGACATTGTCAATTCCTGAACAGCGTGCTTCCACCGAGGATTGTCCTTAATTCACTCGGACATCCGCATCAAGTAAGGACGGGAGGTCTTTCTTTTTACTCTTTTTATTCTTTTTTCTTTTTTCTTTTTTCTTTTCTTTCCTTTGCTTCTGTCATGGTTCATTCGTGTATTTTGAAAAACAAATTCAGGACTGTTCCTTGCTGGTTACCCGTCGCTAGTCATCGGTAACCAGCCAACCAGCATGTGAGTACCAGTTTTAGAGAACGCGGACCCACACGACAGTCTCGCAATATTCTTCAGAGAATGACTTGTTATTCAACTATACCTCTGGAAGCAACTGTTCTGGACATAATGGAGTGTGCAAGATGTCATTCAGATAATCGTATGAGTCCACTTTCACAACACACGTCTTTTAACGCTTTTTAAACATCGGAGTGTTCTGTTAAATTCGTAACATTTTAAATCAGATCTGGATATGGAAGAAAATCGAGCTTGAAAAAGTACATGTAGATCAATGCCAGACGTCCCATGTCACATGGTCGTCGTCAAGTAAGTGTACATTTAAAGGTTTTTTAGAACCACCGAAAAAATCAAACTTAGAAGCCAGAATTTGGAAGTACAAAGCTGGAATGTTGCAAGTGGCATCTTGAAATCGGTATTAAATCGGGATCAATGAAAGTCGAGTCAAATCGGGTGATGAGAGTGGGATCGGTCTGTTATGAATCAATTTTAGGGAGGATGTTAAAAAGACAATTTAGAAATGAATAAATATTCACGTCAGAAACTCAATAGCTGTAATCCAATTCGTTGAAGACCACAGCCAAAACCCATAGCCATCAGAAATTACATCAAGTAAACGCAGTAATAAAAACAGAAAATGAACTACAAAAATAAAATAAAATATTTAGCGCGAGTCTTCACCTCGAGCTCCAAATCTTGGCTCATAAAGCAAAGAAACGACAGCAAAACCACCACAACCAATGCTTACAAAGGCCAGCGACTGAAAGGCTGCTGCCTAATGCAGCCTTACATTGGCATCGGTCCAGACGTTGATAGGACCATACTGTATTCCTCGAGAACGGCGAGTACGATACACGATGATGACGGTAAGTAAAATGATAAATGATACTACGCGCGTCTGTGATAACGTAATCGGTATGTCGTAAGCCACCAGGCAGGTTGAACACGGAAGGAAGAACACAAAATAACTTGGTGGCTCTAAGTACTAAGTATGACATAGCCGAGTGCGAAGACCCGAATAAACCCAATAAATCCAAATATACCATGTGTTAACAGCGGAAAAGAGGATAACGAAACCGTGAATGTCGTCAACGCCTTGCAACGCAATAGCAACAAATCACAACAAGTTGCATGTGGCAAAGGTACTCAGGTCCAGACATTTGGCCTGGATGACTGCAAATTTGGAAAAGAGTGACCTGATCAGAAATTCTTAAATGAACAAGAAAAATGATGGTGCAGTTATTGTGCAGGTTGGGATTTACAACACCATACTTATACCCACATAACCCATTTGTACAACACCATGCATTTGACTGTACCTGTGCCAAGCCATATTCAGGACTGAGAATACATTGTATTTTCTTGTTTGAAATAAGCATAATTGAGTGTTTTGTGAGGTACAGCAGATAAGCTGAAACCAATATTTGGTAATCTAAAGTCTCCAACATATATTCCAAAGATAATCCCCTCTTTACAGTAAGTATTTATATTCAGAGGCTGAAAGGTCCAAAATGCAGCAAACTGGACCCCTCCTATTTTGCAACATTTTGTGAAATAGCTCCACTGTGAATGCAGTTTTTATTTATGACTGATTGACATCAGTAATTATTTCATACATGATATTATTCTTAGGTCATATAAAAAAAATTTTCCCTCCATTTTTGTCCATTGTGGCCTTGCCCTATGTAAAATGTAGCTAATACATTGGACATCTATATATTTTTCTTTGTTGGGGTTGATCTTTGCATCTGCTCATATGCTGAGGCATGAGTGTGACCATGCCTAAGTACAGTATATTAGGCAGAGAGTATTGGGTTGGTGTATGAGTAGTTCACTTTTATTTTGTTGTTGTCATTTCTCATCTTTTTGCCTCTTTGCCTCTTCCTATTCTTTACCCACTCTCAACCTCTGTTATCACTGTCTCCTTGTCTAATCATTCAAAATTGTAAGATTGTGCCTCATGGGCCTATAAACTGAAGCCAAGTCCTACCGGAAACCCTCCACTAAGCTCTGCACACACCTTAACAATCAGATTGTATGTATGTACAAATAACTACTTAGCTATATAGACTAGTAGTTTATTGTATGACTAATTCAGACATACAAAAAGACATATCAGGAATACAATAATACAATAAAACCAGGTGTCAAAACTAATTGGTGTTATGACCGTGTCGCAACCCAATGGTCCCTGAGGTTATCACCACCTATCGATGTTTCAAGTTAGCATTCAAGTCACTGCATCGGAAACCATCAGACTCCCGATGCTGACGTATGCTTTCATGGTGATCAAACTCTGTTTATGCCCCCATCAAAATATACTCGTACTATTTGGTTAAACTCTGATACATCCCTTTTTATTATGATGATCCGTTCTACTCTATGTATGTCACATACAGTATGTCTATATATACTTGTAACCCTCAGACTATTTCCTTTTCTTGTAATCCCACTCTCGGTTATTTCATGGCCTCCAAACTAATCATAACCTTCCTGTTCCTAGTCAAGCTTATTTGTCAATACCGTTTTCTGCTCTTCTCCTAGTTAGTATTTTCTAGATGCCGAATACTTGTATATGAACCCGCTGTAGTTGTAGTTACTAGGCAATCAGAATATCAACTCAGAATACCCTCTTACACCTCTAGAAGTCTTATACTAAGTATCCCGTTATCCACCTTCACGTGTGCTCGCCCACTCTCGGTCCCTGACCCCTTGGCCTGACACTCGACTTATCCTTCGGTCACAATCGGTAACTCACTGAGAGGTACTCGTTAGGACTAGTCTTCGCCTGTCCGAAATTTAAGGACACCTGACAGATATTTGCGAGGGCACAGCACATAAGCTGAAGCCAAGTCCTTCCGATCAGTCCCTGTCGGCCTACCGACATTAGTCAGTTTTCAGTTCTTAACAATTGGGAACAAAGGTAAAACTGAACCAGATGACAAATGGGCAAAGACAGATTGGGAACAAGGGTTTCCAGAATGTCCAGGTGGTGTCTGGTACACCATTTGTTACAATGTAGAGAGTTGGGTGTATGTATGATGGGGTCTGGGTCCTGGCAGGTTTGCCAGTTGCAACACAGGGCTAGTGTAAGTATTTTGTAGTACTAATATTACCACCATATAAGCCTCTAGTCATTTTTACAAATTTAAATATAGTATTTAAGATCATCCAATCCAACATCCTGACCAAAAAGGTGTGTAATTGGGGGGAGCTGATTCTTGCAGAGGTCCAAGTCTTAAATAATAGTTTGTAAGACATTTTGCATACAGGAATAGCCCCATTTATAAATATAAAAAATACAATGTATCATATATTATTTCCCTCTTGTGATGGAGTTATGTACCTAGCAATTACTTTTCAGATGGAAAGCGAAATTTCTTTCTTGACTTTCAAACTCTGCACTATGTATCCTTATTCTCTATACAGACAGTACGAGTATTTGCCTTATTGGGAACTTGCGCAGACCACAGTAGATATTAGAATATAACTTGGCTTGTATCTATGAGTGAACTAATGGGGATTATATATATCTACAGGGAGAAGGTTCTGGAAGGGATGACAGAAATATTACTAAAGCTATGTTAAGTATATTCCAAGATATTCTATAATATTCTAGGGATGTCAAATCAATTATCAACATGCCTCACGATACGGTGAAAGTCATCCTGAACCCTCTTCAAGGTACAGTTAAGGTCGACGGCCCCATATGTGATGCTTCAACCTAAGGGCAAATATTCGATAGGTTTAAACCACGAGACTCAAAAGCTTTGTAGTCAGAGAGTCTGCGCATGACAACATGGATGTTCATATATAATGTATATAAGTGTGGTACTATCGTTGACGCCTTTGGAACTGGATGCACCCCATTAATTTTAATTTATTTGGTGCTCATATATGTCTGTAAGTGTAAGGTTCGGCTTTAAAGATAGCGTAATCCTTCGGTTTGAGCTTCTTACGAAGAGGAACAAGCAGAGTAGGAATAGGCTCCAATTCGAAATAATTACTGTAGCTAATGGGTGGTTTCCCTATTTATGCTTGCATTCGTAGACTAAACCCCCTAGCGACAGATAATAAAAATGAAACAGTGTTCTGATCGGAAAATTATCTACCCTCTCTTTACCCCCTGAGACAACGGCGGGAGACCGCTCCGTGCCAAGTCCGCCACCAGGTCTGCTCCTGTTACACCCGCCCTCCCACGCTGCAATGCAGTGTGCCATTAACAGCGGGCTGGTTTAGCCATGCAATTCCCTCACCCCCTGCTCCAGCTCGTCTAAGTCGTCACTCATGTAATCACCATCGAGGTCCATCTCCTCCTTGTGGCCATGACCAATCTGTTGCGTCAATGCATGTAGTCTGTCCTTCTTGATCACCTGAGATTGTGCTGACGCCCTTACACACCCCTCCATGGCCTGCAGCTGACTTAAGACTGGCGCGCCCTTCACAGGCCGAGTTTCTAGGCCGTGCACTGAAGATGATGCCACTGGTCCGGAAATACCCTGCTGCCGCCTCCTTCTTTGGCAACGTATAGCACTTGAGGCCTGTGGTGATGATAGGCTCCCTGGTACCTCCCGCCGTGGAGACAACCTGTCTATCAGCGACGCAGATTGTTGTCTCTCCCTCCAGGCACGAGTCCGTTCCCTTACACGAGGGTTGAATGTTGATTTGGGTTGCGGTAAGTTATTCCTCTGCTGTGCTTCGAGGAGTTGACGCTGCATAGTCTTGAACTGCTCCATACGCAAGTCCCATGCCACTTGGACACCTCGAAGAGCACTATCGTGAACGGCAGCCATTGTAGTCGTCAAGAACTCGGTGGATACTTGCGTTGGATAATCCTGAGCATCCATAGTGGGTGATTCTTGCACAGCGATTGGGACCACTGAGCCAACATAAATAGAAGGTAAGTCCTCAGCGCTTGATTTGCAAGACACTCCCTGATGACACTCCGAGCTCAAAGACATCTTGGCGATTTCGATGCGATTCGAAAGCTGCCCTTGGCCCCTGGGCAATGATTGAATGCTTGTAACACCTAGTGCCTCCAGGTAAGCCTTCAATGAATGAACATGCTGAAGAGCTTGATATGGCAACCAGGTAGTTTCTCCCGTGTTCCACAAGACCTCAAAGAAGGCCTCGAGACCCTTTCCTGAATGAGCAAGAATCTTCTCGACTGCCCACTCACGAGGCTGACTACCAAAACCAGGAATCTGCCTCAACTGCCTCCCTGGGAAAAGACGATCGTCATTCGGAATGTGTATCCGAAGCAATGAGGCATGAAAACTTGGGTTAATACCCTGTTGCTTGAGCTCCTGTGACAGTTCCAACTGGTATGTTGCTCCTGGCTCCAGTACCCGGCTAATCCTAAATGGTCCTATATATTTTGGCAGCAGTTTACGTGCCCAATTTTTTGGTAAACGTAAGTTCCTCGTGGATAGATAAACTAAATCATTGACATTAAATACCGCAGACCTCCGGTGTCGATTTGCCTGACACGTCTGCTTAACCCTAGCGGTCAGTATCTCATCGTGAGCATTCATGATTGCCAGCTTCATCCGTTCTGCAAATTCAAGCATACCTGGATACTTCGTATTGTTGTCCCAGAGCAGTGGCCGTGGCAGCCGACCATAATTCAAAAAAAATGGTGAGAATCCAGTTGTTTCCGATGTAGCGTTATTCATCACAAACTCAATAGCTGACAGTTTCGACACCCAATCTTTCTGGTTTGGTGCTACACATTGCCTAAGCATTTGTGTCATCATCCGATTGGCACGTTTGGTAGCGCCATCTGTTTGGGGGTGGTATGATGAAGACATCCGCAGTTCGACTCCTATCAACCGATGAAGCTCCCTCCAAAAGATACTTGTAAATAATGAATCTGATCACTAACAATTTTGTCGGGCAGCCCATGCAACTTGTAAACATGGTCGAAGATCACCTCAGCCATTTGAATAGCAGTATAGTTGCTGCGCACCGGTACCAAATGGACCATGCAAGTTAAGTGGTCAATAATAATGCAGATGCTATCAAACTCTCCAAGGCGATTCCTGGACGTTGGCAAGGGTCCTACAAAATCAATCCCAATTGCCTCCCACAGCTGTGATGGCACTGCCATTGAGCGAAGGTGTCCCTGCGGTTTCTGCGTTTCAGATTTCAATGTGGCACACACACTGCATGACTTGCAAAATAATTTGACATCCTTGGTTAATGACGGCCACCACACATTGGTTCGCAAATATGTAGCAGTTTTCCTGGCCCCTAGATGTGCCAAGATGGAATGTGCATGCGAGATAACAATTTCCCGCACTCGTCGATTCCCAATGGTAATATCAGGGATGCAAAGTAGCTTGACGCCCTCCAGATTGAAAAACAGAAACCCATCCTGCGACGTAAAGCCCTTATACTCCTGCGGCGTTGCCCATATCCTCGAGAAGAAAATGTCTGCTCCATACTGTCGTCGTAAAGCTTCTGGGATGTCCAATCCATCATGGCCCTCCAATGGGATTTCTGCTAGTAGAAAATCCGAAGGCAACTCAGGTAACGCACCCTCCATTGTCTCTCGTGAAACAGGCCGTTCAACATAATCTTGATGACCAGACGTATTTGGTGTTTTTCTCCTCGCTCCCTGTGATGGATGCTCCAGGGGCGATCCAGATGACTTACTATGACCACTGTGTGTCTTTTCGGTCATCTCTCCTGATCCTTCATTACGTCCTTTCCTTCTTGCTCCCAGCCCTGTGAGTGTTGCATATGATGGACGCATTTGGGTAGCCAACCTTCTTGACCGTCTTGGTGCTTCCTCCAGTGCTACCGCTGCAGACCCTGTATACAGTGGTGTTGACACACTGTTGAAGGCAGGAACCCCTGAAACGTAGTGCATCCCCCATGTATCCTCTTCCATCCCTGGAATGTCAGTTACGTACTCGGATTCAGCCCTAATGGTGCCCAATGGCTCATCGCTATAGATTCTCGATAGAGCATCGGCAAACGTGTTCGACTTTCCAGGGATATATAAAATCTCGAAGTGGAATTCGTTTAGCAGATCCAGCCACCGTGTCTGCCTCGGGGACAAGTTCTTCTGTGTAAGTATATATTCTATCCCTTTATGGTCAGTACAGATTCGAAATTTTACCCCCAACAGTTGTGACCAGAATCTTTTCAATGACTCCATGATGGCCAACAACTCCTGTTCGTGGACAGGGTAGTTCTGTTGTGCCGAATTGAATTTCCCTGACCAGAATGACACGATTGCGGCAGTGCAAAGATCTTCCCCTTGACTGAGAATGCCACTCGCACCTGTTAAAGAAGCATCTGTTACCAAATTAATGGTTTGATGACCTCATGAGTAGTCCAATGCAATTCTATAACTGTCACGATGGGCCTGAACAATCCGCTTGACGTCTTCAAAGGCACGCTGCTCTGTTGCACCCCAATGCCACTGCCTATTTACCCCTGTCTGCGCTGCTAAAATAACCATTGGGATTCGAACTCCCTCACAGTTGTTAGCCAGATATCCCACTGCCCCCAAAAATCCCGCCAGGAGTTGCTTATTTGTCGGAATCTTCCAGTTGCTCACTGTATCAACTTTATGTGGGTCCATTTTTATACCTTTATTGTTAATCACATGCCCTAAAACTGGTAACTCCGAAGCAAACAGGTGCATCTTGTTGACAGCGAGGTATAACTTTTCCCGACGGAGCACTGTAAACACAGTGCATAAATGCTTGACATGATCACTGATGGAATCCGAGTAGATGACAATATCATCCAAATATACATCCATGAAGACACCAATGTACGGCGCAAATATGTGGTTCATCAATGTCTGGTAAGTCGATGGACCATTGCAATCCCCTATTTGTAACGTCAGGCTTTCCATAGTGCCATCAGGAGAGGTGAACAATGTCCGGTGGACATGCTCAGGAACCACTCGGATCTGCTCATAGGCATCCTTCCCATCTATCAAACTCCGATACTTATGACACACAACATTTTGTAGAATAGCTTCGATATCTGGCAAGGGGGTCGCCAGCTTATATGTGTTAGCATTCTGCTCACGCTTATCCACTACAGTGCATATTCGCAGTGTGCCATCCGCTTTTGGAGGTTTAGGAATAATGAGCATAGGACATGCGTTCGTTCCCGTGGCTACCCTCCACCTCCCATTTTTGATATACGCGGTTTTCTTTTCATGCCATAGATCTCTCATTGCTTCCGGACATTTGGATGGTCTCCATGAGTAAGCCTTGGCGTCATCAATTATTGGAATGGTATGATTAACAGCCCTTAATGGAGGCAGTGCTGTTGATGCAGTGTCTGGGTCCAGGTCAGCCGCCTCAGCACGTAAATCTGCCCTTAACCTCTCTAACTCATCGTCAAAAATTTCCGCTACCGCAGAACGGAGAGTCTCGATGGTGTCTCCTTCCATGGGAAGTGGCTGCACTGACCCAATGTTGACCCTTGTAGGACTCAACCCCATCATCACTTGATGTTGAAAAATGAAAGGGGTCCCTAATATCAAGTCATACGAATCAAGGTTAGCAACATCGAAATGCCGAGTGCACTTTATTTTCTGATATGAAAACTCAGCAGTAGCTGAATAATTAATTTTTGACCGTGATCCGTGAACAGCCAACTGGATAGTAAGTGGTTTTACTAGTGGATCCTTGACTACTTGCAGCTGATCGACTAACGTCGTCGACATGAAGTCTGCAAGTGATCCACTATCGATCAGGGCTTTCACCGGTCGTTCATTGATGAATGCCTCAATGACCACAGGTTTCGGTAAGCAACGAGTAAAGTCTTTTGGTTGCATTGAGGTACGCTGGACCATTTCAACCCCGTCATTTTGCAACTGCCTCTTTTTCCTATGTCCTAACACCTTTTTCGTAGGCATATGAGCGGCATTGACAAACACAACTGCCCCTGATAAGTCCTCTGTGACTTCTCCCCTGGCCACAATCTGTGGCACGGTCCATTCATCATGTTGGAGATGGTCCTTCGTAACCAGGTACGTTATTGATAACTCCCGGTCACGAATCTGATACGATCCTGCCGTGAATTGGATGATAAATCGCTGTTGCTCCACCCCATTTAAATCTGTCAAGATGCCTGTCTTATAATAGACTCGAAAACGAATCTCCAACAACTTACACATTGCCTCCTGGCAGTGTCGTCGAAAAGCTGGCATATCTTCGGTGAACCCAGGTATGTGTTCTTCATATACAGCTTGTATTTTATCCTCTATGGCTTCGTCAACCCTGAACACAGACCATGGCATAAACAATGGCAAGTCAGTATTGGACTCATCCCAAATCCGCAAGCCAGACTCTTCTGTATGGACCTGAAACCGAGCTTCAGGGGAAATTCCTTCCTCCAAAGCCTCCTCTGGCATGAAGTACTCTTTCAAAGCGGCCAGGAGGTACTGCCCTGGAGTGGGCCTGTTTTCTCTCATTGGTTCGTCATCCTCTAAAGACTCTTCTTGATCTGTCCCGCCCTCCATTAAAATAGCTGTACTAGCCATTTGAGCGATTGTCCAGTCCCCACTTAGGAGGGCCTGTTTTGATATCGCCATATACAAGTGGGGACAGAGGTGATCTACTATTTCATATGTCCAGTGACAAGGATCAAATATCACCTTAAACCGCTCAGTGTGACACATCCCGGCATCAATGGACTCAACATTTGAAAAATACAGGCAACACTGATGTTGTATCAGGGTTGCGACAGCAATTTGGTCGGCACAGTTATTGGTAAGTCTTTTCCCAGACCATTCGAAGTTACTTAATATACTTTGCTCCACGTGATACCCAGGTTCCCTACATTCTACCTTTCCAATATGCAGGTGAGGCCCAGGTAAGACATTATCTTTGATCACAAAATCTGCCGTTGTCAAGGACACTTCAAATCGTGTCCTTGGATTTTGCCCCTCAGCGATGGCAGTATCCGGCCCAAAATATTCAGTAATTGATTTTTGTAGCCAAGATGCGTAAATCCGCTCATGCAAAATATTAAACTCCTGTTGGTCTTCCGTATTTCTCAACACAAAGGAGGCCATGTGTAGTGGAATCTCAGCACGCTCCTTTTTCTTTTCCAAATCTGTGAGTCGTTTAACTCTGACAGATCCAGCTGATATCACAGTACCCTTTTTGGGTGCCAAAAGGAATTTTCCTTGAGGACAATTGCGGGATTCATGACCCTCCTTCTTGCAGTTAAAGCATCATCCTTCTGCTCGAAGTTGATTCATTTCTGTACGACTCAATTTCAAGCGATGTACTTTAGTGGTGTTTTCGAACCCAGAAGATGTCGATGGATGAGTTCTTCTTCCCTTTTCATCAGTTTGTCCCACTATCTGATTGGCTTGGTCAGTCTTTCGTAGCCATCCTCAGTTCGACTTGACAAATGAGGTTTCCCTTTGTCCTTTGTCTATCTTATGAAACTCTTGGGCTGCTTCAAATCGAGTTTCCATCTTGATGAGTCTCTTCCATGACGTATTGTCAGGGTTTAACCCCTTGTCTAACCATTTTTCCTTAAGGTAATTGTACGCACCATCCCATACAATCTGCTTAAGTTGACGCTCCTGGATGTCAGGAAACCGAATCGCATTATGCTCAACATCTCGAGCGAAATCCCGAAAGCACCTTCCACCCTGTCGGGAAGTGGTCAATCGCTTATGCAACTGCAACTTGTAATCTGCCAGAAAACAATAGTCGAAAAGACCATCGTACACAGCCTTTAACATCCACTTCCTCTTGCTCAGTGCCACATGTTTCATATAGAAGGAACTAGCCTTGCCATCCAGGAAGTAAATGATGAGCTTAACCGCCCATTTACGATCTAACCCATTAATTTCTGCCCACAGATCATAGGCGTAGATGAAGGCTTCAAGTACATCAATTTCAGCTACGCCGTTATATATAACAGCCTGCTTCGTTTTGACTCCAGCTAACAATTGTTTAGTCCGTTTAGCATCGGCGTTCGACCTTTTTCGCTTTTCATGTCTTATGCGATTAGAGCTTGGTGAGGTTTTCTTTCCACCCTTCTTTTTTCCTGTTTCAGAATTGCTTTCCGTAGAATCTTCTGATCCTGATCCTGAATCAGGTGCGTCTATGCTCCTACTGATTTCCGAATCAGTGGATATACTGCTGGCTGAATCATCTGATCCATCACTACTAGATGGACTGCTGGAGTCGGATGGTGGTCCGAACTTTCTTTGCCCTCCCACTGCAAAGTACCCGCCATCAGGCACTTGTGAGGGTTCTCGTACATACTGGTTCGTCACATTCTTATCCATCTGCTTTCTCAGCAGCTGACGATTTCGCTTCTTGCTCTCCCCGCTAGTGTTTAAACTCGGGGAAGCCTTAGTAGGTTTCTTTAAGGGACGTTCACCCTCCATTCTCTCCTTTCCTTTAGGGGACTGGGTTGACGACTTATTTTTAGATCCATCTGCTTTTGCAGGTTCTAACCTAGAGGAGGATGCTTCGGTTGGAATGGGTTCATTTTCGTCTACCTCAATGACAATGGCGCTTAGATTTAGGGAGACATGGAGAAAAGTAACTGGACTCTCCAACTCTCTAATCATTCTCCTGGCTTTAGGTAATGTCCATGTTTCTGGTAGCGGCCCCAACTGATCTTCATCAGACTCCAAACAATCGGACCATCTAAACTGATCAGCCTGGCTGCCCTCCCATGCCATAGCCTTGGACGCTCCCTCCTGCCTTTCATTGTCATCGCAACTACTCTCCATTTCAAACCACTCTGGAAAAAAGAGCGACTTTGCAGGGATGAGAGGTGTCTCCTTTCGCCGCCTCCTCCGGAAGGTGTTTCGAGGAGCGGCCAGCTCTTCAGGATACAATAGGCTATACTGGTATGTCCAGTTCTGAAGAGTAACCGGAGTACGGAGGTATTCATCAATAAGGGGAAAAAGCTCTCTCTCTCCCCCGCTTTCAGACGATTCATTCGAGGCTTCATTACTGGGAGCATGGTCGTTTCCACCAGCCGGGGCCATCGAGGAATCGGAGGTTATTGCCGCTACCTCTTCCATCTCGGCATCACAGTCCATCCTTCCCTCTCCCCCCTGATGTGTAGGGAGGATTGGTTCGGGGCCCGTGGCATTCTGAGGTGAAGAAGTACTACTCACCGCTGCTATGGCCGGATCTTTCAACTCATCAACTACCACCACTTGTCGAACAATTCTCTTGCTCCACATGGGGATTGCGCTTCGGACTGTGCCTCGGCGAGTAACGGGTTGATTTATCTCGGACATTATGGCGGTATTGTTAGGTATTTGGTTTGGTAGTGTGCACACGTGTTATTGTTAAAACCTAGTGGGTGATCAGTCCACTAGTAGAAAATATAAAAGAATACGAGATTGAAGACAAAATACTCAAAAAGTGTAAGGTTCGGCTTTCAAGATAGCGTAATCCTTCGGTTTGAGCTTCTTACGAAGAGGAACGAGCAGAGTAGGAATAGGCTCCAATTCGAAATAACTACTGTAGCTAATGGGTGGTTTCCCTATTTATGCTTGCATTCGTAGACTAAACCCCCTAGCGACAGATAATAAAAATGAAACAGTGTTCTGATCGGAAAATTATCTACCCTCTCTTTACCCCCTGAGACAACGGCGGTAGACCGCTCCGTGCCAAGTCCGCCACCAGGTCCGCTCCCGTTACAGTAAGCTCATCGCCATATACCTCCATCAAATCTGAACATTGCTCTTCCCAGAGAGTTTTTTGGGCCTTATCTTCCCAATAAACTCTCAGTGCCAGCGGGTTCCTACAAGCCGATCTTATCTGAAGCAGATTTTGAAGGAATGTCTTGAAATCTGGAACACTAAACGTCACGGAATATAAGGAAATCGTATTGAGAAGTGGCCCAATGATATTGGTGTCGTTCGTCCTGTCACATATAAAGGACCGGAAAAAGGACTTGTCTAGGGTCGAATAACTGAATTTGAGAGAGCGCAAAGTCTGCATGCAATCTCCCGTGCCCCGTCGAAGGGAGAATCCCCTCAAATCGAGGGCAATTAAATGTGGGTAGTGATTGAGGAAGTTGGACGGTAATTCTGTAAATCTGTACGCCTCACATCCGGCCTGCAAGGACAGTCGTTCTAGTGAAGGAGATTTTATGCACTGTAGTGCTTGCATACAAATGGGCATGTTGGCTGGAGATAATATGGTGATCGATGTGAGGCGTGGGAAGTTGATTCGCGGGCCACAGTAACTGAAGGAAAACATACCACCTGGGGCATCATCTGTCCAATGAAGCGTCCGGAGGTTGTGACATTGTTCAAGATTCTGTAGGGTAGATGAAATGTAGGAGTGTGATATAATAACTGTTTCAAGTGATGCGCCTACATCTAACCTCATTAACCATGCCGAAGCGGTCAAAGGATGAAGTAATTGGGAGTTAGGGAGGAAGACATGTAGAAGACTCGGTGTATCAATGTCTCCACTATAGGAAGGAATACACATTTCATTCCAACTACAAAACCCCAATAGGGTTAATTGGGGAAAATGGATGGTTTCTTTAGTACGGAACAAGTCGAAATTTGCGACACCCGAAACTACCGCGAGAGCGCGAACCTGCGCACGGTAACGCACAACTACCGACATTAATTGGCGTAGTTTCTTAGCACTACCCTCTTCATTATATATGATGAAAATATCGAGAAGGTTGCCTTTCGCTTTGTTAAATCGCCGCTCGATAGCTCCAAGGTTGCGAGGATAATTCCGTCGCCCATGCTTTGTTCCGAATACGATAGCGCTCCATGCGCCGGGTGTAGTATCAATAATTGCTTTCCAATGGGTGCAAACAGTCCTAAGCGCTTGACGAGCCACAAATGTGGTAAAAACGGACAAAACTGCTTTCAAGGCTCCGTCCCGGCAGGCCTGGTCCAGAAATTGCTGGTAATCGGGGATGATCAGGAGGAATATCGTCTGAAGAATTTCGACTGGAAATATATGGATAGTAGTAATTGTTGTGTCGTTTACATCGGATGCTGTTGTAGAAGATGGAACCATAGCTATCTGTTGTTGTAAAGATGACGATCGTGTCTTTGTCGAAGGTTTTAAGGTGACTCAAGTGTAAAAAAATGACATTGACGATACCCATGTACAACATACATCCCGCAGGCTCCATTAGTTCCTAACCATATATTACCTCTGGATCACATTCCGACGGCCCCATGCAGATATGGGGCGCCAGCTTTGTAATCAAATACTTTTTCAATCTAGCATTGATATAAGCACTCTGTATTAGAATGAAAATGTATGACAAATACAATATCTATCGAAGGTGATTAGCACTAATGACGGGGAACAAAAATTAATGTACATCAGTTGACACGAAGTAGAATATCAATTGAGGTATAGTGTATCGGTCGGTGTGTAATTAAATGTTAAGGGAATAATGGGAGTAAAGGAGAAAATTTAGTGCGAGGCTTGATAAAGTAAATAGTTGTAAGACATGATGGATGCAATGTGCAGGGGCTCAAACACAGACATGGGCATGTAGAGGCGAGACGAAGATCCATCAGAATTTAACTATGGACCCACAGTGGTACACAGCATGTATCGTTGTCTAGAAAAAGTTTCCTATTCAATCATCGAACTTTCTTGTATCTATCATGTAGTGAAAAATTATTAATTATTCCCACTTGAATGTCTGCTCAGTATTCAAAGTATACATGTTGAATTTAGGCTTACGCGTCGCTCACTCGGAGCCCACTGGTTGCTATATAAGGTAGTCGACCATAGTAGAAACACCTCAGTCCGTTACCTTACCTACAACGTGACTGAGGTGAGTTAAGATCCTAAACTACTCACCTTACTGTAACTAATAGTTGTTTATTAGTTAAACTACTATTAGGTACATAATATATCAGTCCGTTACCTTACCTACAACGTGACTGAGTTAAACTACTATTAGGTTCTTGAGTCTTTCATTTTAACAATACAAGGGGTGAACCTGTGAGGCAAGCCCCCCACATATCCCATGCCTTTCCTCTGTGTTAATAATTCGAAGTATTTATCAGGGCATGTGATCTAATTCAGAGACTTTGAACAGACTAATTCCATTAGTCCATGTTCTTTGTAATGGGAATATTTCCCCTTTTAAGCTCTGTCATTGTGGAGTCAGCTCCCACCGCCTTTTGTCTCTTGCCACCATCATCTGAGTGACCGGCCCTCAAGGATTGCTCAGCCTTTTCTTGAGTAATTTTCTTTTGCCATGGAATCTACACCCGGAAACCACTCTATTTTTGGCACTGCCAATAGGGGTCAGGGGGTTCGGAAAATGGGTGGCACAGATATCCTTCACCCTTTTGAAGTCCATCCTGCCTTTCTGAAACCACTCCAGACCTTTGAACCATTGTGTCAAAATTGTGAACCTCATACCTCTCTCAAATATCAACCAATTGCTTTGTAACTTCATACACATATTTTATTACTTATATTTTCATGTTATAGCTCGAAAATTTGAACTACAGCATGTTTCCCAAAATTGCAGTCTATTTGAGCTTGCAAACCCATGCATGAGACAACAGATGTAACACTCCTAATGAGCTTGTAATATGTTGTTTTCATGAATCTAGGTAGTAAAGAATGACAGTGCCCAGCTGTTGCAGTCAAATACCAGCTGTGAACCTGTATGAGGATAGTTTGTATGCATTTACTTGGTGAACTGACTCACATTAGCACTGTTTGCATTTTCAGGCATGTGTGGTTTCAAATTATGTATATAAGGTCACTATCTAGTAAATATAAAGGCCCCAGAATCCTCTAAGTCCCCATTCCTGCTGTGCAGATCCAAGGTCCTACCCTACCATGCATTTTACCCCAGCTGCAGCATTTTCCATCCCCAGAGGCCATGAGAAGTAATTATGTATGATCAATGACTGTTGGCTACATCAAAAAGATGTGAGCAATTTATATTTTGATATACAAACTGAGCAGTCGCTGAATAATTGATTTTAGATCTTGACCCATGGACAGCAAGCTGCACAGTGAGTGGTTTGAGCAGTGGATCCTTAATGACTCACAGCTGATCGACCAGTGTTGTGGACATAAAATCTGCGAGTGACCCACTATGAATTAGGGCTTTCACCGGTCGACTGTTAATGAATGCTTCCCTGACAACCAGTTTTGGCAGCTACCGTGTAAAATCCTTGGGCAGCATTGAAGTATGTATGCTCGACAGTCTCAGTACCTTCATTTTTCAATTGACTCTTTTTCGGTCCTACTGATTTCTTCCTAGTCACATTGGCAGCATTTGCAAAAACAATAGGTTCTGGTGAGTCCTCCCCTGATACTGCTCGATCCAATATATGAGGCACTGTCCATTCCTCATATTGCAGATGGTCAGTCGTCATGGTATATGTCACCTTTAACTCCCGATCATGAATCATATAAACTCCTGCAGTAAAAGAAACTATGAATCGCTGCTGTTCTACTCCATTTGCATTGTCAAATATGCTAGTCTTATAGTAGACTCGGAAACGGAGATCCAGAAGATTGCACATTGCCTCTTGACAATACTGTCGAAACACAGGCATATCTTCAGAGAAACGAGGTATGTGTTCTTCATAGACTGCCTCTATTTTATCATCCATACTCTCATCCAGCCTGTACACAGACCAGGGCATAAATAGAGGCAGGTCGGTGTTGTTCTCGTCCCATATCTGCAGTCCCGACTCTTCTGTATATACCCTAAACCGGGCTTCGGGAGACACCCCCTCCTGCACTGATGCTTCAGGTGGAAAGTACTCCTTCAGGGCTTGGAGAAGATGCTGCTCTGGAGCAGATCTCAGTGGGTCCTTGTTCTCTCTTAGCTCCCCTTGAGAAGTCCCCCCCACCATCGGGATCGCTGTTCTAACCACTTGTGGAATTTCCCAGTCATCGTTAAATAGGGCTTGCTTCATTATTGCCATGTATACGTCAGGCTGTAAGTGATCCACGATTTCATACACCCAATACCTACTATTGAACAATACCTGGAACCTCTCTGTGTGTTGCATTCCTGCTGCAATGGAGTCAGTCTGTGAAAAATGTGTACAACAACGCTGTTGTATGATCCTGGCCACTGTAACCCAGTCTGAACAGTCATCAGTAAGCTTATTCCCTAACCATTCCAGGTTCTTCATGATGCTTTGATCAACGTTAAATCCTGGTTCCCTACATACAGCTTTGCTAATGCATAGAAGATCCCCAGGCACGACATTGTCTCTCACTCTGAACTCGTCAACAGAATATGACACCTCAAACTGTGTCCTTGGATTTTGACCCTCAGCTAGAGCGGTATCCGGCCCATAATATTGTGTGATCGATCTCTGCAGCCAGGCAGTGTAAATTTGATCATGTAAGTTATCGAACTCCTGCTGAGTCTCCTCATCCCTAAGCACAAATGAAGCCATATGCAGCTGTAACTCTGCCCGATCTTTCTTTCTTTCCAAATTGGTAAGTCATTTGACTTAGACAGATCCTGCCGCCACAGTTACTCCTTTTTTTGGTGCTGATGCAAACTTCCCTTGAGGACAGTTGCGGGACTCGTGACCCTCCTTCTTGCAGGAAAAACATCACCCCTCTGACCGAAGTTGATTCATCTCACTTTGACTTAGTTTAGGACATGGTTCAAGAGTAATACTTCCTGGTCCCGATGGCTTAGCCTGGTAAGTTCTCCCTGTTTGGGTATCTGTTTTATGCCCAGCCTGACCCACTAGGTCTTTCTTTTGGGCCCATATTCGAGGCAATCTGGATGAGGCATTTTCCTTTCTCCCCTTTTCTGCCAGCCGAAATTCTTGAGCAGCCTCAAACCGGGTAGCTGTTTTGATAAGTTTCTTCCACAATGTATTGTCAGGATTTAGTCGATTATCTAACCATTTCTCCTTGATATAATCATATGCTCCATCCCACACAATTTGCTTCAGTTGTTGCATGTGAATATCAGGAAACCTCCTCGCATTATTTTCGACATCTTGTGCAAAATCACAAAAACATTTTCTCCCCTGCCTAGAGGACGTCAATTGTTTTTGCAACTGCAACTTGTAGTCGGCAGGAAAACAGTAGTTGAAAAGTCCATCATAGACTGCCTTCAATGTCCACTTCCATTTGCTCAAAGCTACATGCTTCATGTAAAATGAGCTGGCCCTTTCCATCCAAGAAGTATATGATAAGTTTTACCACCCACTTGTGATCTAACCCATTAATCTCTGCCCAAAGGTCATAGGTGTATATGAAGGCTTCCAAAACATCAATTTCTGCTGTCCCAGTATAGATCATGGCTTGCTTGGTCTTTCCAGCAAGTAGTTGTTTGGTTCTTCGGGCGTCTGTCTTAGACTGCTGGTGTTTCTCATGCTTTATGCGCTGGGAGCTAGGTGAGTTTTTGTGTCTCCGCCTCTTCTTCTCTCTTTCAGAGTCAGTCGAATGAGTGCTATCTGATCCTGACCCAGAATTAGGCGAATCAGTACTTTCTCTGCTATTCATTGAGCTGGAACCTGATGTACTGCTGTGGGATGACTCCTCATCGTCATCACTAGAAGGTGAGGTGCTGGAATCTGATGGCGGTCCAAATTTCCCTTGCTCTCCCATGGCGAAGTACCCTCCCCTGGGTACTTGGGATGGTTCCCGCACGTCCCGGCTTGTGACCTTCTTATTTCTTTATTTCCTAGGTGGCTTACTATTACATTTCTTGCCCCCAGCTCCGCGGTTTGGAGATGAGGTCACCTCTTCCAGACTCTTAACAGGTCTCTCGCCCTCCATTCATTCCTTTCCTTTGGTGGATGATGTTCCCACTGGTGGTTTAGATCCATCTGCCTTTGCAGGCTCTAACCCAGGAGAAGCTGGTGTGACTGTAGCAGGTTCATTGTCCTCAACCTCTATGACGATGGCACTTAATTTTAGGAATGGAGATGGTGCAGCGATCACCATTTCTGACCCTTGGACATCCTTGGTCCTCTCCAATCCTGGTAACATCCAAACTTTGGGAAGCAGCCCCAACTGATCCTCATCTTCTTCTGAGCAATCCACCCATCTCAGTATAGAGCCCTGATGGTGCTCAACCTTCCTCTCCTGGGGAGTTCCCTCCCCCCTCTCATTGCCACTACTGTCTTCTTCAAACCACTCTGGGAAATAGAGAGCTTCTGGGTGAATAAGAGGCTCCCCAGTACTGTACCTCCTGTGGAAGGTCTTTCTCAGTGCTGCTAGCTCTTCGGGGTACACCAAGCCATACTGATAAGTCCAGTTGCAGAGAGCAACCTGAGTACTTATATGTATACTCCATTGGATGAGGAAAAGGTAAGCTGTCTCCTTCACTCTCCCCCGATTCACTGAAGGCTTCACCTCTAGGGTGAGAACTCATTCCACCTGAAGGATTCCTTGAGGAATTGGAGGTAATTTGTGATACCTCTTCCATCTCGGCATCACAGTCCAACCTCCCCTCCCTTTCTGCCTGTGCAGGGGAGATAGGTTTGGGGCCCATGGCATTCAAAGATGAAGAGGTCATACTCAATGAACTAATAGCTGGACTAACCAAATCATCACTAGTCACCCATTGACGAACGACTCGTTTACTCCAGACAGGGATGGCACTTCAGACAGTACCTCGGTGAGTGTGAAGGATAGGTCACATAGGAGGTGCAACTAAAGGCTCTAAGCCTTAGACCTTAAGCCGCTTTATAATGCCATTATTTCCTTTCTGTTTTATATTTTTTATTCCTTTTTTATCACTCATAAATACGCCTTTTATTAGTTCGAGAGTCCATGTATGCTTGTGGGCGCTCTCACCCACAAGAAGTATGTGTATGTCACAGTAGTAGTCACACGATACAAACTCAGACACTTTTCAACCCCAACAACCATCACCTGCACATGCAAGTACTGGTTCGGGGTCTTGTCTAAAACAAACCTCCACTCTATCTCTCTTCATAGAATTACAGTAACTACACTTCGCACTGAAACAGTTGAAGTCAGTTACTATTATTCGACTCGAGTTCAAGCTCTTGTCTAGTGCAGTAAGAATATCCATCGTAACTCACTTTCTTAGGATATTCTCTCTCTCTCGTGCAATATATACTTTCTCTTATCTACTCGGCCATCAGCCCAGCTAGCTACACAATTGAATCGTACTGTAAGGTCGATCCACCCTTGTAATTATCTACCGATCACACCTTAAAAGGTCAATCGTAATCTACATCTTAACTACTAGTCGATTGTATTTTGTACTATCGCTAGTCGATAACAATTGTACATTGAGTGGTAAACTACTTGACCCTTTACAGCAAGTGACAGGTTGGTTAATCTCAGACATTAGGGAGATGTATGGTTATCTTGTTTTTTGGGTTACATGCACGTTTTTAATTGATTGTTGGAAAATCTAGTGGGTGATCAGTCCACTAGTAAAGAAGAATAATAAAAGTTCAAAATTGGATACAAAATACTCAAAAAGTGTAAGGTTCAGCTTCGCAAGATAGCATAATCCTTCAATGAGCTCTTACGAAGAGGAACGTGTGGAGTAGGAATAGGCCCCAATTCGAAAAAGGCTCCTCTAACTAGTGGGGGGTTCACCTATTTATGCTGGTCCTCCTAAGCTACGTCCCCTAACAACATCTAATAAGCCTAAAACCCTATAATGATCGAAAACTTCTAGTGTCCTCTTTTTTTACTCCTTACCATCTAAGACTAGGGCAGTTACCTGCCCGATTTGAAGTCCACTACCCAGTCTGCTTCCATTACACTCATCATGAAAGCCATGTCTCCTCTCACAAGAGATCAAGCCATCTCCCTCCTACAAAATAAACTCTCCAATAGGAATGTGGCCTCTATGACAGGCCTTAACAAGTCTACTATCAGTTGAATTGGTCAGGAGATGGACATAGACAAAGAAAACCTGAAAGGAGGATCATGCATCAAATCACCACTGGCAAGCTAGATAATGCTATCCAGGCCACACACTACATTAATTCCATCAATCAATATCATGTCTCACCCAAAACAATCAGGAGGACCTTGACACACCATGGTTTCAAAGCTGTAGTCATGGCAAAAAGGCCCTTGCTCAAGGCTCAGCATAGAAAACCAGGTTAAGCTTTGCCCTCAATTAGCAAAACTGGACAGTGGATGACTAGAAGAGGGTATTGTGGTCTGATGAAACCAAAATCAATAGCATTGGGTGGACATCAATATGTGTGGAAGAAGGCTGGAGAACCCCTTTCTGATAGGACAACCCAACCTACTGTCAAGCATGGAGATGGAAATATCATGGTCTAGGGCTGTATGGGTTGGAATGGAGTAGGAAGACTTGCAAAGATTGAAGGATGGATGGATTATGCACAATATGTGGAGATCCTGGATCAGTACTTGTCCCAGAGAATTAGAGATTTGGAGATTCCTGAAGATCAGGCCATTTTCCAGCAAGATAATGACCCAAAGCATACATCCAAGATAGCACAAAAATGGGTTTCTGAAAATAAGATTCAGGTATTAGACTGGCCAGCACAATCTCCTGACCTCGATCCCATAGAACATCTTTGGAATCACCTGGAGAAACAGCTACAAAAATCCTTCACTACCAAGGGAGTTTGGGAGTTATGGGAGAGGGAAGTGGAATGGCCAAAGATTGAGCCTCAGGAGTGTCAGAAACTTATAGAAAGTATTCCAAGAAAGCTTGATGCTGTAATCAAGGCTAAGGGAGGCCATACAAAGTGCTAGAATAACAAGATATCTGATTTAAAAAGAGTGGTCCCAAAACTGCCCCAATGATTGCCTATATTTAAATATTCACTGTGACACCAATTTCCATTAATATTATGTAATGTTTGGGATATAAAAGCTAGTATGTGTTAGGATCCTTGTTATTTTGGACTCCTGCAAGCCATTTTTGCCCTGTAACTCTCTAGCATCCCACTATCAATGCCTCCACTCATGGTAACACTGCTTGCAGCACCCCTGACACTTGTTCTTTGTGTCTTAGTACCTTAGCCTTCCATTCCATTCACTCCCCCATCACCATTCCACATATATATCCCATTTGCCACCTCACACCTTTTTTAGTACACTTTGCTATATTGTATTTAGTCTTACTTGCATCCCCATTTCCTCCCCCTACTTTCTTTTGACCTATCATCACTCTTGCTTCTCTGATCAGCCCTCTGATCATCCATCCCCCTGTAGTATAAAGTTCTTTCATGTATGCTAGAGTTTCTTTAGTTCAAATATCAACTTAGATTACCCCCTTCTATGTAGTTCTCAAGCCCTATTACTCCCATCTAATACTCTTGAAGGCATCTTTGGCAAGCTGTGACCCCTTACCTTACAACTCTTAGTCATTCAGCCTTCTGGTTGATTGAGCTAAGTGTTGATCTTTGTTTCCTATCATACTATCTGCTCTGTTTGAAATACTGGAGCACCATAACAGCTTGTATGAGGGTGCAGCACATACATACATTGAAGCTAAGTTCCACTATGTTTATAGAGTCAGATTTCCCAACTAGTATGATCTCTATCATCAGCCCCCCAATTAACCTAGTTACCATCATCAGCCCTCCAAATAGAGCCCCTTTTCTCCCTTTTTAGCTTAGCTCTTAACAGTATGCTAAGGCATCTCTGAGAAAATCTTTTCCTATTTTAGGAAATTTATTTGATCAGTTATAAAACATTTAATGGGAATTATCAAAACATTGGGACAGTTTTGTCCCCCATTGTACAAGGGTGCAATACATAAGTTGAAGCTAAGCTCCACCTGTTTTATAGAGTCAGACCTCCTGACTAGTATGATCTCTATTGTCAGCCCTCTGACATAGAGCCCCCTCTTAACCCCTTGCTTAGATCTTAACACTTCAGCCTTGATTCTGCTGATTGTAGCCCTCCATAAACCAGTTTTAGTCTGGATTTGAGTGTAGGAATATCCCTCTTAAAGAAGAGAGATAATAGTAAAGTGCTAAGTAGCAGAAATAGCTTTCATGGTGGTGGGAAAGGCTAAGAAGTGGTTGAACCAACTGTTGACATGTCAAACAGATGTAAACAAAGTCACATGACATGTTTATTACAGTATGCTCACAAGTGTTTTAGATTTATATTTTTACTAAAATAGAAGCCTTTCTGTCAAAATAATAGAGGTCAAAAAATCATTCCAATGAGAGATTATTCTGTTTTATTTATTATTCCACCAATTTGGATTCAAATTAAATACACCAAGTATCAGATTCAAGCGAAGATGCTGTATTATATGGGGTAATTCTTTAAAAATTGTCTGATGTCTGGTATTTATATTGTGAATCAATTTTTTCAAAACAACAAAACGTTGGAATGATTTTTTGAGCCACTGTACCATGAGAGGATGTAAAAATAATTTTCTGTGCAAAGGTCTGCAACACCATCAACATGATGGATGGCACAATTATCCATCAAAAGGTCACTCTGGCTGGGGGTAGGGATTCATAACATTGACAAGCTCTTCAATGAAAGTGAGGAATGAATCCCCATTGACAGACCCACAGGTAATCTTCAGGTGTATGAGGCCATGCAAGCTAAGTGTGGGAAGAATAGAGAAGCTGCAAATCAAAGCTAGTTAATTCAAACACACCCTCACATCTAGAAATAACTTACTGGTCCCCATGCTGAAAATAAGTCTGTTTGGATGCATAAGAGCCTTTCAGTGCATACATATCCCATACTGCAATAAGTGGTCAGGATGCTGACCCCACTTTCATCCATAAAACACGTTGCTCTGGCTGTTTATTATGACCGAACAATCCTGCCGGACTCTGGGCACTAACATACGCCATCATGCCCTACACGCACCAATTGTCTGTTTATAGGATTTCCCACCCAGACTCTGTTACATCAAGACTTGTTACGTTCGACCTCATTACGACACATATCAGTCACCGGACTTCCCCCGGACTCCGTCTCTGTCTATGTCCGTCTTCGTCCCACGCATCAGTCACCGGACCCCGCTCAGAATCCCATCACCGCTCTAATTGAGCCCCGTTCCCGTTTTAGTCAAATGACCTGTCACGATTTGTACTCCACTCCCGCTCTGTTTCCCGTTATGGGTTATGCTTTGTCACGATTCGGACTCCGCTCCGTTCTGTCCCATTCCTAACACCAATTTGGTGTTTACTATTCCCGTTTTATGTTTTGCTCGCTTCATTTCATTATTACTGGATTCGGTATGACATTTACTCCACAGTCTATTTAAACTGGCAGATGTTGTACATACAATCCAGTCAGAAAATTAGCTTAGATTCCCCCAGTAATCTAATACATTTTCCACTCTAAAACCCTACTTGATTCACACCGCTTGCACTAGTCGGAGCCCACGGGCTCCGGCATATCTATCTCTCTCACCAGTCTCGACTCACGACCCACGACCTCCAACTTACAACTCACGATCCACGACCCTTGCCCGGACTCCCTGGGATTCCTGTCCGCCTGTCTGAAATTGGACAACACGATCTAGCGAGGGCACAGCCTATAAGCTGAAGCCAAGTCCTACTGGATATTCTGCAGGTTTCTCCAGAGACCCACCCTGTATGTATCCTAACACTGTTCATCATCAATCTTGAAAAGGATCTCATGTGATGTTTAACAGTATTCCAGGACAGTCTTTAAAAGCTAAAACAATGTAAATATGAGCACACCATGTGATTATTTACAGACATCTCGTCTTTCACCCTCTATACCAAGCATTTCAAATAGATCCATCATCTAAGTATAGATAAGGCTTCTGAAAGGAACAGTCAGATTGTGATTACACCATACATGCCTTAGTTTGAATACACACATTGCATGCCACCATACCCATCAATGGTGCCTTTCCTCACTTGTTGTATTCTGTAGGTCACATGAAACATATCCAATTCATTCTAAAGCTGCTGGTACGCAACAAGAGCCTTGATATATTTTGAGTAAGGATGGCAGGACTGGGTTACCTCGATGGGCTGCTCAGTGATGGTGAGGTAAGAGATATCAGAGGTAGTCATGTGCAGGATGCTTGAACATCTGACAGACTCTCTGCCACTCCAAATGGGTTGACATTGGTATGCATATTTGTGGGATGTAAACCCTGTCTTCATGGGGCTGTTGTCAATCATCAAAGGTATGTGTGTGTAACATGCACTGTCAAGCTTACCCACCAGCACAACTGAAAGCATCTGGCTGCTTACCCAAGACATGCAGAGAGACAGCATAGTGCATCATGTTTCAAAGGAGCATCAAAGAGTCATAGTTCAATGAACCTTCCTAAAGATACAACTCTCATCATATTGTGCTTCAGTAATAGGCTTGCCTCACCCCATTCCTCAGAATGGAGATCACATTCTTCAGATACCTTTTCTTACTGCATAACTGATAACTGTCGTGTAACTGTATCTCCTTAATCACAAGATTCCTTGGGACAACTCTTTCCAATGTACCCCTTCCCCAGATGCCAGAATCCATCATACCCACAGGATGACACACACTCTTGGACAATGTCTAGATTGTCTACCCTCATGCATCCTTACATGAATCCTGACCTCCTCCATGTACTGGCACATTACCCCACATTACCCCACCTCACTTATTACCCCCACCTCACTTATTACCCCCACCTCACTCATTACCCCTGTTACGACCGGAATTCCCGCTGGACTCCAGGCACTAACTTATATGCACCCACACCCTATACGCACCAATTGTCAGTTTACTGGAATTCCTGCCAGACTCCATACGTCAGACTTGTTCATGTTTGACATTCATTACTTCATGTATCAGCCACCAGAATACCCACCAGACTCTGTCCCTGTCTATCTCTGACCCTGTCCCATGCATCAGTCACCAGACCCCACTCGGAAAACCCATCAGCCCTCAAACTGAGCCCCATTCCCATTATAGTCAAATGACCTGTCACAATTTGGACTCTGCTCCCACTCCATTCCCATTATGGTTTTATGACCTGTCACAATTCAGACTCCGCTCCATTCCATCCTGTTCCTAACACCACGTTTGGTGTTTATTTATCTCATTTTATGTTTGGTAGTTTAGCTTTCATTATTACTGGATTTGGTACATTATTCATTCCACAGTCTATATAGTCTGGCAGATGTTGTATATACAATCCAGTGAGAAAATCAGCTTAGATTCTCCCCAGTAATCTTAGTATATTTTCCGCTCTAAATTCCTCTTTGAAACACACCACTTTTAATAGTCATGGGCTCCAACACATCTATCACTCGACCTCTGACTTATCTATCTCGACTCCCCGACCTCTCAACCCACTCACCCCACCCGGACTCCCCAAGATTCCCATCCACCCATTGAAATTGGACAAGACAATCTCATGAGGGTGCAGCCTATAAGCTGAAGCCAAGACCTACCGGCTTTCCCACAGGTTTCTCCAGAAACCCTCCATGTACACACCTTAACAACTCCCACCTCACTCATTACCCCACCTCACTCATTACCCCACCTCACTCATTCACTCATTACCCCACCTCACTCATTACCCCCACCTCACTCATTACCCCACCTCACTCATTACCCCCACCTCACTCATTACCCCACCTCACTCATTACCCCCACCTCACTCATTACCCCCACCTCACTCATTACCCCCACCTCACTCATTACACCCACCTCACTCATTACCCCCACCTCACTCATTACCCACCTCACTCATTACCCCACCTCACTCATTACCCCCACCTCACTCATTACCCCACCTCACTCATTACCCCCACCTCACTCATTACCCCACCTCACTCATTACCCCACCTCACTCATTACCCCCACCTCACTCATTACCCCACCTCACTCATTACCCCCACCTCACTCATTACCTCACTCATTACCCACCTCACTCATTACCCCCACCTCACTCATTACCACCTCACTCATTACCCCACCTCACTCATTACCCCCACCTCACTCATTACCCCACCTCACTCATTACCCCACCTCACTCATTACCCCCACCTTGTCTAGCTATCCACTGGCCCTGGACCCCCCATATTGGACATTTATCTTCTCTGAAGCTTACCTCAACTCTTCAGGAAATATGAAAGGAATGGTGAGCTCCTACCTATTATTAATTATTTTTTGCTTTTTTAATGATTAAATAATTTATTTGTAGTCAAATTACCCTTTCCTGGGTGTTGCTCTCATTCTAATTTTGAAATACACTGTCTGAAGGCTACCCTATAATCCCAGGTATGTTTTGGGCTTTCTCATGCTGTTTTAAATTATTTATGCATTATCTTTCACATTTTTGGGCTATTTTAGACCCATTTGTCTGAATTTCTTTTCCCGGGACTCTCCACTGCTTTTTTGAGTCCTTTCTGTGAGTGTTAGGACCAGAAAACCTGCCAGGCTCTGGACTCCATCCTATATGCACCCAACTCTCTATATTGTACCCAGGGTACAGTTACAACTGGAGTACCTGCCGGGACCCGCATGTCACCTTATACACACCAGTCCTCAGACTCCACTGGACCTGCATATCAACCTGTCTATATCTGACACTGTGTCTCATGCACCAGTCCTTGGACTCTGCCAGACCTGCACAACAACCTGTTTATACCCGACTCTCTGTGCCCATCACTGGACTCTGACCAGACTCCTGAGAACCCCTCTAACAGAGTCCCGTTCCTGTTATGGTCTAATGACCTGTCATGATTTGTTCTCCACTTCCATTCCATCCCATCCCGAATTCCAGTTTAGTATTTACTTGTTTTGTTTTATGTTTAATTGTTCTGCCCCTCATCATTACCATATTTGGTATTATTACATTTCAAAGTCTATATACATACATAAGTCTCCCATACTCATGTACTTAGAATCCAGTTCAAATCTTGAACTAGTTACACCCTGAATACATCCTGATCCAGTCTCGACTCCTCTTTTCTGCCTGCATGCTTGATTCCTGGAACTCCCATGGGAACTCCGGAATCTACATCTTCCTTGTAGGTGTTCTGTCAGCTCAAAATATGGACACCTGAATGAGTGTACGAGGGTGCAGCACATAAGCTAAAGTCAAGTCCATCTCTCAGCAGTACTTCTGGTAATTATTCTGAATAACTCCTTGTACTAATCCCCAGAAACTCCCCAGACCTATCACCCAGGGACTCCATGGGACATTCCCAGAAGAGGTGTTCGGAATAATTACTGGAAACCTCCATGGGACTTCCTTGGAACTTATCAGTTTTCGGAACTTAACAGTGAGTATAAGTGGAGTATTAAGGTGAGTCCTGTCCCTGTAATTAACCTTACCTTTTTCTGCTCAAAAATTATTCATACAGTGAAATTGACCCTCTCTTCTGTGGCCTTTTGCCTTGGTTGTTGTTTCTATTCTTGCTGGAAGATATAACATACCTCCAGGTTAGTATTGGCCCTTCCCTCATGCTGTTGAAAATTATTTATGCATTATTTTAGCATTTTTGGGCTATTTTAGACCCATTTGTCTGAATTCCTTTTCCCACTCTCTGCTGCTTATGTGACTGCTCCCTATAAGTATAAGTAGAGTATTGAAAATGAGTCCTTTCCCTATAATTAGTTTCACCATTTTTTACTTAGACATAATTCATACAGTTAAAATTGACCTCCCATTCTGTGGCTTTTGGCTGTATGGCTATGTCTATTATTACCCCTGTGAGATACAAAATACCTCCAAGTTAGTATTGATACCTTCTGTGATGCTGTTAAAACTTTTTCATGATTTTATTTTCACATTTTTGACCTACTTTGGAGAAAACAGAAACTGTGGGACTATCAGAACATGCTGGAGCATCAGAATTTCAACCTAGCATATGGGAGGTGTGCAATCTTCATGATGAGAATCTTGGGAAGTGATGGAACTCAATAACCAGATCCAGGTTAAGGGTTTTAGAGCAATGGATCAAAACTTCTGGAAACAGAATGAGATTGAAAAGGTGATTATCAGTATTGGTGTTATGGTGGTAACTGAAAAATATGGATGGGAAGAGCTGGGAGGAGAAGGTTCCAGGTCGGAAAATGGTGTTGTCATGGAGCTTGAGGAAAGGATGGAGTTTCAGAGGAAGCTGGACAATAATGATGAGGTTCAGAAGGAGATGGAAGTTGTAGCAGAGTGGCTGAAATTCAGAGAAGTGGTGACTTTGAAGGAAAATTGAAATTAATTGAATAATCTTGACTTGCAAAATTATGGGCATTAACTTGTAAGATTCTGTAAAACAAAAAGATATGACAGATGGGTGAAAATGTTGGAATGTCAGAGGTTAAAGTGATGATAAAGTTCTGGGTTTACTAAGGTAAGCATTGTGGAAGTGGAGTACAATTTCCATAGTGTGACTAAGCTCCATAGCCAATATCTAGGAAGTTTCCTCATTGGTACCTTCATAGGCTGCCCATTTGACCAGATAAGGCAGTTTACAAGTGTGATGGTGATTGTCAATCTTGGAATCTAAAATCTTGGAAACTTCAAATTTGGGTTCTCCATCAATAAAGACTGGAGGCAGAGGTTGAATACATTCCAGGATAGTGTTAGGAACACAAGGTTCCAACATGGAAATGTGGAAAATGGGGTGGACTGCTTGCATATTATTGGGAAGTTGGAGGGTCCAAGACAGTGAGCCAGCTTGTGCTGTAATCTTGAAAGGGCCTAGGAACTTTTCAGCAAGTTGTTTTGAGGGTTGGGTGGTTCAGAAGAATTGAGCTTTCACAAAAGCATGGTCTCCAATCTTGAAGTTAGGAGGTGTGATTCTGTGTTTATCTGCAGAATGTTGATAAAGTTCCTGAGTGGAAAAAATGGCTTTCCAAAGTTTCTGATGTAACTTGCCAAGATCTGTAGTGAATTCCTGAGCATGAGTGGACACCAGGTCTTGTTCAGAGTGGATAGCAAGATTAGGGTTATAGCCTTTGTTGGCAAAGAAAGGAAGGTTTTGGAGGTGCCAGTGGTGGCATTCAGGGAGTTGTTGTATGTGAATTCTGTGAGTGGAAGAAGAGATTTCCAGTTGTCCTATTGATAATTGCAATAGATGTGGAGATATTGTTCCAGTGTTTGGTTGACATGTTCCATTTGTCTGTCACCCTCTGGGTGATATCTGGAGATGAAGTGTAACTTCATGTCGAGAGCTTTTCCAAGCAATTTGAAAGAGTGGGAACTGAACTCAGAACCTTAGTCAGAAGTGACATGTGCAAGAACACCATGTTTGGAAAATAGATGAATAACAAATAGTTCTGCTAATTGCAAGGACATGATAGTATTATGAGTGGGTATGAAAATTTCTTGTTTTGAAAATCAGTCCACAACAGCAAGGATGGATGTATAGCCTTCAGAAGATGGAAGTTGTTCAATGAAATCCATAGAGATTGAATTCCAGGGATTTTCCAGAATCAGAAGTTGCTTGAGAAGGCCATACAGCTTATGTCACTGTGCTTAAGAGTGTAAGCAAGTGGGACAGGATTTACAGTACTGAGTGATGAAATCTCAGAGATTGACCAAGTATATTCCTGTCAGATGAATTTGAGGGTCTTGTTAATGCCAGAATGTCCAAAGATAAGATGATTGTGCTTGTACTGAAGTACATATGTGGAATATAGATATGTCCATGGAGTCAGATAAAACCTTGAGAGTCTTGAGACCAATGTGGTTGTTTGGGATCTTCAGGAACATCCAGGTGAGGTTTCAGAGATCAGAAGATGTGCCAATAGGATTTCTTGATGTAGTTTTTTCAATGTCCATGATTATAACACTGTGGAGGATGGGATAGATGAGGTGGGTAGCTCAGATTGATGAGGACAGTTGCTGAGTTGAAAAAACCAGTTTAAAATTGTGTGGGATTATGACAGCATAGTTGCTTTCCCCCTCTTTAAGAGTAGACATCCCATCATCAAGTCATGGCATCTGGTTTTCCACCAAGATGTCTTGGCTGTAAATGGATAATCATATTAAAAGTGGAGAGACACTCAGACCAGCAGGCTTGCTGGCAGGTCAGAAGTTTAGTGGTCAAAAAATATTCTAGGTTCTTGTGGTCAGTAATGATATCAATCAGAAATCCAGAACCTTTGAGGTAGTGCCACCAATGCTTGAAGGCCTCAAAAATTGCCAGAGGTTCCTTGTCATGAACATCATAATTGAGCTTGGAAACTGAAAGTGTCTGGGAAAGGAATTCAACTGGGTGAATTTCTCCATCAGAATCCCAGATAGAGAGAATAGTGGCAATTGCATAGTCAGAAGCATTGGTTTCTATAATTATTGGAACATTGAGTTTCCAATGAGACAAGATAGGAGTGGAAGTGAAGGCATCCTTCCAGGTTTGAAAAGCAGAGTGACATTTGTAATCAAAAACCCATGGAGTCGTTTTGTGGGTAAGATGAGTGAGAGGTATCATAATATCCAAATAGTTCTGAATAAATTGACAGTAGAAATTTGTGAACCCTAGGAAAGATTTAATATCCTTGACTTTCTAGGATTCATGCCAATCACAGACAACTTGAACTTTGGTTTTGTCCATGCACAGGCCATCAGTCCTATAATAAAACCCAGGGATTCAATAGAATCCATATTGAAGGAATATTTTTCCCATTAGTGAAAAGACCATTCTTTCAGAGCCTTTGGAAAATCTCATGAATTTGTTCATTGTGAAGTGCAGGATTTTCAGAAAATACCAAAATGTCATTTAAATCAAATATAACACATACATCAAGCATGTCAGAAAATATATTATTAACAAAACATTGAAAAGTGGTGGGGGCATTGGTAAGGCCAAATGGCATTATCAACCATTCAAAAGGTCCATAGAGGTTACAAAAAGCAGTCTTCCACTCATTGCCTTCAGCAATTCAGACCAAGTGATAGGTGTGTTTAAGGTCTATCTTGGTATAAATTTGGGCTTTTTGAGGGACATTGAGTAAATCTGTGATGAGCAGGGGTGGATATTTATCTTTCCATGTTAGGGAATTTAGGCCTCAGAAATCAACACAGAGGTGAAGAGTCCATCCTTCTTTTGGACAAAAAGGATGGGTGCTCCAAAAGGAGACTTGGAAGGGCACATAAAACCTATTGACAAATGTTAATCCAGGAACTCTCAGATAGAGGAAAGTTCCAATTGGGACAATGGGTAAATATGTCCTAAGGGAGGGTTTGAACCAGGCTCAATATCAATTTTTAAATTGTAAGGCCTATGAGGTGCAAGCCAGTCAGCTTTTTGCTTACTGAAAATGTCCACAAAATTATGATATTTTTCAGGAACCCCTTCCAGATTGGCATTTAGCTCAGATATTTCTGGAGTTGCAAAGTGTCAAGATGCTTCATCAGTTTGTAGACTAATTGAAAAACACTGAGAACTGTCCAATTTACTTGCCTGAAAAAATGCCACACCATTGATGAGGGAATCTTCAGAGGGTTGGAGGATTTCAGAGAAGCCAGAATTGCTATTGAGACTGAAGAGGCTTTGGCCAGAATAGATGCTGCAGGAACAGAAGTGTTGGGAATCTGGAAAGTTATACTGCCTAATACCCAGTCAATTAACAGATTGTGTTGGGTGAGCCAGTTGTATCCTATAATGACTGAACAGCTAGAGTCCAACTGTGTTATGAAGAATGTAACCATCTGAAATGTTCCACATGGAAACCAGATAGGCATGTTGCAAGCTTGAGTAAGAGCTGTATTGCTGGTCCCATCAAGCAAATGCAAGGAAATTGTGGGTACAGATCAGAGTTTCAGATTATGTGTCATAGCAAAAGTGGTATCTACAAAACAGTGTATAGAGTCACAATCTATGAGAGCTCAGAACACTAAATTTCCAAGAAGGTCAGAATTGAGTTTTACAAATAATGAGTTGGGGTTGGAAAGAATGGAAGCATTGAGATGTATAATCTCCAAAACATGGAGGGAGTCAATGCAACCCTCTGTCCATGCTGAATCTGGAGGTGGCTTACTCTTATTTTTGACTCTGTGGCAGGTTTCTCCCTTGATGTAGTTGCCATGGAGGTAGTTGCTGCATGAGCCTTGGAAGAGTTTTCCTTGATGGTGCATTCAGAAACCTTATGTCAGCTTTTTCCACAGAATTGGCAGAGGTTGTTATCCATGTGTCATTTTTTTCCTTGGGTTTGAGCATTGGAACCAATAAATGGGATATGTCAGGTTTTTTGGAAGTTGACTATTTGCCCTTCAGACTTCTTGTTATTTTTCCAATTGGAATTTGATTTTCCAGAATTATTGCCAGAGCTATTGCCAGAAAACTTGCTACTTGATACCTTTTTTGCCTTGAGTGTGTTCCATCAGATTTTCTCAGGAAATCTCGCACAGCATTCCCAACATCAGGGGTCAGATTTCTGAGCTTTCATCTGGATGAGTTGGAGAGTTTTCAGCTTCCCTGTTTGCAGATATTGTCTTTGAGGTGAGATGGAAGACCCAAATAGAAATGGTGTCTGAGAGTGGAATCATCCCAAACACAACACACAGCAAGAGTGTTGAGCTTGACAAGATATTTGGAAACCCATTGATTGTCCTTGAGTACCATAAGTTCATTTTCTGCATTGCTGGATTGATCACAAGGTCCAAAGTTAGTTTCCAGTTCTTCAACAAATCCATCCCAATCATTGAGCCAATTGGGCATCTCATCATATTGAGTTACGAGTATTGAAGGTCCAAACCGTTGGAACCAGTGGAGCCGCACATATGATGCAACATATGATGAGACTTATGATGCAAGTGATGTAGTGATTCAATCTTATTGACGATGTCCTAGTATATAAAGGTCATGTAGTTAACATTATATATAAATGTGCTTTGCCCCGTATATTGAGACTGCCAATAATTCCTAATAGGTTATGGGCCCCGCTTGCGACAGCGGTGGAGTCTTAATGCGAGCACATCCCGGAGAGCCACCGGTTACCCTGGTTAGACAGCATCTTTTCGGAATCGCCACCCGACGCCACTGCGCGAAGCTGCATAAGATCAGCAGATTTTCAAGTTGCACGCTGTCGATTATCCTCACCTCTCGCGTCGTTTGACGCAATCCCTTGCACATACAAATATGCTCCAGATAACGCTGCGATGACCTGGTTGACTGAGGTGCCGAAGATATGTATGTTCCGGAGCCGTCGAGCCCGAGGATGGCAGCCCGACAGGTATCGTGAGCCGGAGGGATAGGAAATCTCTGCCGGAGGAAATGCTATGACTTAGAGTCTTAGGGAGCTGACGTGCATTGCGGAAGAGTTAGAGGTGGAGGAGGAGGCCCTGGGCAGGTTCGTGAGAGCGGGACTCACTAAACATGACCTTATACCATTCGGATAACTCCCCGGTCGTTTGGAACGACATTGGTCGACCTATGTATGGTCGAATAGTAGTGCGAGCTTCTAAGGCTCGAGGGGGAGTGTTGGAGTCTGCGAGCCATAGAAGCTGGCCTGTTATCATCATGGTCAATCGAGGGATTGCGAGCATTATGACTTGCATTGCTATGGTCAGCGACCATTCACCCACATCACGGTCCGAGACTGCCATGTAACCGCAACATATCAAGAAATCGAATGTCCCTGTTTTTTCGACGTCGCATTTGGTCTATTATTAATCACCCATCACATTCACACTACAACACGTTCATGCCGACATTCACAACGACTCTTAAAATCCGCGTTTATCATTGGTGCCCATGGGAGGGGCCAAATCGCCATTTTACTAGCCAGTAAGTTTGTCCTGGATTGCTGTCGAACATCGCCACTTGCCACTATTACCTGTGAGATCCGGGATAGGGTTTGTGATTGGATTGGGAGTGGGAGTCGAAGCAATGGAAAACTGCGTGGGAGTAATTGGGATTCATGGAGCGCATTTGAGAGGGATTCAGAGGTTGTGGTTGTCTTAGGAGATTCAGGCAAGCGAACTCGTGAAAGCTGGTGATGGGTGACAAATTGGAAGAAGAAAATCAAGAGTTTTACTTCGGGCATATCACACAGGACGATGAATCACATACCTGATGAAGGGGAAGGCCAACGGACACCCAGCAGGTCGTACAAGATAACACATCCGTCTCACCACAATCGGTACTCATGATGCAAGAAGACGAAGATGACTCGAGGCAGAACGCGCGGCGTGGATCACAGACGCTGCGCCTGGTCTGTCAGCAGACCACATTCTGATGAAGGCAGCGAAGAGGACGAATGGGTACAGAGGGGACTTAGCGAAACGAGTTCTGCAATATTTATTCACCACTCGAGATCGTGAGCTCCATTTGGGAGGAGAAACACTTTGCTTGTACGCATACTCGGACGCCGATTTCACTGGTGATACAGAAGATAGAAAGTCGACCGGAGGATACGCCATATTCCTAGGATCAGGAGCCGTACCTTGGTCTTCCAGGAAGCAGTCGACTGTAGCCTTATCTTCGACGGAAGCTGAATATAACGCGTTATCTGAGGCAGCACGCGAAGTTATGTGGACGCGACATTTTTTGGAAGAGTTGGATATCATTTATGAAGAGCCGACAGTGATTTTCGAAGATAATCAAGGGACGATCGCATTTCCTCAAAATCAACGTGCCTTAAGGAGAATGAAACATATCGAGGTTAAATACCACTTTATTCGACACTTGATCGAAAACGGAACGATCCAACTCATCTATAGGCACACGAAAGAAATGATTGCGGATATCTTGACGAAATCGTTATCACCTTCGATTCACTCTTATCATACGCGTCGACTAGGTATTGACACTTCAATACTCGAGGAGGAGTATTGAGTTACGAGTATTGAAGGTCCAAACCGTTGGAACCAGTGGAGCCGCACATATGATGCAACATATGATGAGACTTATGATGCAAGTGATGTAGTGATTCAATCTTATTGACGATGTCCTAGTATATAAAGGTCATGTAGTTAACATTATATATAAATGTGCTTTGCCCCGTATATTGAGACTGCCAATAATTCCTAATACATCAGATAATCTGGAGAGTCTGGGTTTGAACCAATATTGCACAGAATCTTTCAGGTAAGCAAGTGCAAAATTGACTTTTTAGCTGTCAGTTTTTAACATGGAAGGTCTGTCACAGAGACTGAAATGGCATTGAAGGAGGAAATTCTTCAAATTTTTCAGATCCTTGCCAGAAAATCATTTGGGTTCCTTCATATTCAATGAAATGGCTTTTGGAACCTGATGCTATGGGCTGAGCTGGAGTGTCCAGCTGGCTGGTGTAGAGTTGCAAAAGGGATTGAAGTTGAGATGGTTCTTTGGTAGCTTTATGTTTGGGACCCATGATGAGTGAGTCATAGTTGTGAGAGCTGATATACTGGTTAAGTTCTGTGTCAGGACATATTCCAGAACTATTGGGAAATGACTGGGAACTCAGATACTTCCTGGTAGGGTCAGGACTTGGCTTCAACTTATGTGCTCTGCTATGCAAATGCTCAGATGTCCTTAATTTCAGAGGACTGATAAGTGTCAGAGAGCTTATGGATATTCAGAGTTCTGAAGAGTTCTGAATATCAAGCATACAGAAAGAGAAGAGGAATAAGCTAACTAATTTGATATCAGATCTAAGGTGTAAGTAGAAATGCACAGAAACTATTATAGGTTCTCTGGCTATTGTACTACGGATTGAGAACACAATAAGAACAGATTAGGAAGAAGTTCCAAATTGGGAATATAATAAAAAAACAAATGAATACTTGTCAATGAACAAGTTACCAAATACAGAACAAGGGTGAAGTTTGGTGTGTCTGGAGATTAATGAGTTTCCAGAGATGGAGGATATGTTGGAATATTGGAATATTAAAATATCCAGGAACAGATTGTAATGCTGAGGAGCTTATGGATATGTAATTGGAGTTCTGAAGAGTTCCAAATATTGAGTGTACAGAAAGAGAAGAGGAATAGGCTAACTACATTGATATCAGATCTGAGGTGTGTAAGTACAAATGCATGAAACTAATATAGACAGATTGGGATAGGAGTTGCAGATTGGGAACATAATAAGCAATGAATGAATACTTGTCAACAGACAAGTTACCAAATAAGGAACAAGGACAAAGTTTGGGATGTCCGGGAATTGATGGTATTCCAATGTGAGAGGTACAGCAAAATATACTCAGGAAATATAGTCTGGATGAGATCATACTATATTTCCATTATTATTTCTACGTTCTCTCTATTTTATTATACACTTATAATTAGTTCGATAACCTATGTATGTGGTACATCGACTCTTGTGGGTGCATACACACCAAACTTATGTATTCTAGCACCTGTAGTTAGAACTCAGACACTTTTTACCCCACAACCATGACTTACCCAGACACCAGTTAGTGTCCTGTAAGTTGTGATTGGGGTATCATCTCGACCATCACAGACAGGCTTTGACTATCTATGCAATCAGAGTTTGAACTATACTAGTCGAAACTCCACCTTTATCTCAATCCGCATGGACTACATCCACACTACTCTGTTATTTGACTCTCTCATTATTCTCTTCTACACTCGAGCAGTCACTCATAATCATACTTCACAGTTGATTCTCCTTATTCATTTTAGCTCTCTATTCTACTTTAGATAGCTATTTCACTCGACCGTATTGAGCTAAACAGTCAATACACATTCGGTCTGTATTAGACTTAGATAGTCAATACACATTCGGTCTGTATTAGACTTAGATAGTCAATACATCTTCGTGTCATACCTAAATGGTCGATATTCTTTGTATATAGAACAGTTAGAACTTCCACCACTCTTCACATCCAGAGATGGGGGTTATATCAGAATATTGAAATATCTGGGAACAGAGGATTATATTGTAATATTGAAATATCCAGGAATGGATTGTAACAAGATACATAGCTCATATACACATGATGAAACACCACTTACCTACCAGAGGGATATCCAAAGAGAAAAGGATAAGGAGGCCTCTGCTAGGTGCTTTGACATATGGGATGTCTGAAAATAGAATGACAGCTTACCCCAATGGACACTAACCATTTACTCTACCTTAGAAATAATCCTAGAGGATGTAATAACTATCAGAAAAATATGTGAAAATTACAGGAAATAATATTAAAGAGCTTCTAAGAATTAAACCAGTCAGAGGAATTTGTGAGAGAGCTGGTGCCCCTAGGAGAGGGTCAGGATGTCAGCTCCAGCTTATGTGCTGTGCCTCCATGCAAATCCTCGAAGTCCTTAATTTCAGAGACAGGAATGTTATGCTGGAAGATACAGATATTCAGAGTTCTGAAGAGTTCTGAATATTGAGTGTACAGAGAGAAGGAAGGAATAAGAAATTAAGTTGATATCAGATCTAATGTAAAGTACAAATTCACAGAAACTAATATAAGTTTTCTCATTATTGTACTACAAACTAAGATCAAAATAAGATGGAATCAGAAGTATTCCAAAATGGGAATACAATAAGACAGACTAAGGGAAATATTCTGAAATGGGAATACAATGAGTAAATGAGTGAATACTTGTCAGTCAACAAGTTACTACATGCAGAACAAAGGTGAGATCTGGAAGTACAGGAACTACATATAAATGTTCTGGAATCAGAAGTTGGAATCAGATATTGAGGCAGGAAGTTGGATCAGAGACTTGGGGGTTGAGGTTGGATGTTTTGGATGATATCAGATATTGAAGTATCTGGGAATGGTCGTAACAACTGTGAATAATTGGGAAACTGGTTAATATATATATAGAAATGATGCCAAATTAAAGAAAGCAAGAAATTGAACATCCACTTGCAATATCCATCTGCTAGCCTTATGTGAGGTCCACAGGCCCTGTTGAGGTTGCCCTTACAGATGGTTTCTGAAACTACAGTTAGTTTTTAGTCCTATTATTTGTAGCAAATTTCTTTCTTTTTTTCCACTGATTTCTTATTTATTCCTAATCTCTGGTTGCCCAGATTTCCATTAATTCAGTTGTTCCAGATTGTATTTCCTACACAATGACACTTGCAGAAGGGGCCATCATGGGTTATCTTTGTCTGGCATTCACTCAGTTGGCACTGGCTTGCAAACAAATGTTTCTAGTCCAGCACATCATCATCTTCAACATTTATCTTGAATATACCAACTATGCCTGCACCCTGACTAGTAAACACCCACCACTGAAAATCACCTCAAAGAGAAACAGCGACTTCTTGGCAAAATCAAGAACATCTTTCTGGTTTTAGTAATGATGCAATGTGGAAGACTCCAGAACAAGTAAAAAATATTTGTCGTTTAAACGTTACAAGGCTGTTGAATGTGGTGGAGGGGCTTTCCATTCTCCAGCCGAATACATCGTCAAATAGGCCAGATCAATAGCAAGGCAAAGCAAGGTCACCGGCGTCCACCAGAGTGTCGCTGGGAACGAACACAGGTGCCCCCCACTATGACATTTGCCAAAAAAGGAAATTATTACAAATCCAAACAATCTGAACCAAACAATGCGTCTACAAACACTATCTGAACCAAACAACCAAACAACATGTTGGATGTCTGACTGTTCATCCTTCGCGTTGTCACAACATTAACAGAATACTAACGCAATTATAGGTTTTCACATACTATAGACACCCTACAACGTGCACTCGAGGATCTGTGCCCTGTGTAACTTCTTGTCCACAGTGTAGTGTATGTTCATACTCACCTCGTTCCAGGATAGGACCCAAGCTCAAGGAGGAGCAAGGAGCAAGGATCTTCTACAGCTAAAAGGGCACCTGTCTCAGTCAGCAGAGGAGGTGGGTGTCCCCTGAGATGCTTCCTACTCTACTTCCAACTTGTAAATTTCACAGGTACTTACCAATTCTCCTTCTTTTTCTGGAAGAACGAGCCCCACGCAGTACTTGTAAAGGTGGTTCATACGTCCTGTAACAGCTTGTGGCTGTTAATATTTTCATACACTCGCAATTTCACCCCTGTCTCAACACCCCGGCTGGTACAATCAGATTCTCAACAGTCTGAGTTGATGGCTCTGAGTAACTCCAATAAACAGAAATGTGCAAGGGCAAAAAAAGGTGACAAGGCTACCTGCAACAATTGCGCAAAGGCATACAACAGAGAAGGCTTCAGTTGAGATAGAAGACCCTACAAATGAAGTTGCTAATGACTCGGAGCATGAGCATGAGCTAGAAGAAGATAATGAAGAAGGTGGGATGTTGGTGTTCGGACGGGCTCTCAGTTTAATGTGTGATGATCGAGCCAGAAGTGCGGATGAAGATGAAAATGAAGGAAACACATTCCTGGGGGACGCAGATGAGAGGAGGGGAGGCCTCTAGCCCAACTCTTTGTGTTCTCTATGATATATGTGTATCTATCTATGTCCTTCCAAGCTCTTTGAGAATTTCATATTTTCTTGCTTCCCCGACCTCCCTGAAACCATCACCTATCATCTCAAAAGTGCCATGACCCCCTGATAGTGCCTGTTAAGAACTGAAAACTGACTAATGTCGGTGGCCGACAGGGACCGATCGGAAGGACTTGGCTTCAGCTTATGTGCTGCGCCCTCGCAAATATCCGTAGGATGTCCTTAAATTTTGGGCGGGTGAAGACTAATCCTAGTGAGTACCTTTCGGCGTGATACCGATCGGAATCGAAGGACAAGTCGAGCGTCGGGCCAAGGGGTCAGGGCCGGGAGTGGGCGAGCGCATGCGAAGGCGGATGGGGGGATTCTTAGTATGAGACTGATACAGGCGTATGAGGGTATTCTGAGTCGATATTCTGATTGCCTAGTAACTACAACTATAGCGGGTTCATATACAAGTAACAGGCGTCTGGAAAATACTAATGGGGAGAAGGGCGGAACACGGTATTAACAATAAGCTTGACTAGGAACGGGAAGTTTATGATTAGTTCAGAGGCCGATGATAACCGAGAGCGGGATTACGATAAAAGGAAATAGTTCAAGGACTACAAATATAGATAGACATATGCGAAACATAAGATTGAACGGATCAACATAATAAAGGGGACGTATCAAAGTTTGACCAGACAATACGAGTTGTTTTGACGTGGGCGTAAACAGAGTTTGATCTTCGCGAAAACATTTGTCAGCTTCGGAGCCAATGGTTTCCAAGAGGATGACTTGTCGTTGACAAGTGGCGATAACCTCGGGACCGATAGGGTTGCGACACGGTCGTAACAGTGCCCGTAATTAGTCAAGCATCTGGCTTAGCAGAGCAATGGCTTGGATGGAACACTTGAGACAAATCTTATCGATTATCCCACCGTATTTGTATTCACCACCATTTTGGGAATGTCATAGTGGGGGGCACCAGTGGTACTTGTCGCTGGGAAGACACCACCATATCACTCGCCGCAATCAGTTTTCTCCAAAGATTGAACTTTGTCAGTTAAGGTAGAGGGTGGCTAGGGGGAGCATATTGTAACGGTTTCGAACCGACAAAAGCTCTCATCAGGGGGATACCCCTACCTACCATTTCACCCATCCAGAATTACTGATTAGGAGTCTACTACTAAGCCTGAGAGCCAAGGGAGTGATAAGATAATGGATTTCTGCTGAAAAACGAGTGCACCGAAACTCTGAGAATCTTGAGACCCAAAGGTGGGTAGTATACGGATGGGGGGTACACCTGTCAGGAGAGGAGGCTTCAACCCGAGATCAATGATCAATGAAGCTGACAGATCGTGGACCGAGGCCAGCAGGTTTCCCTGCTGGATCGGATTTTGCTGATGTCCATGATGGTGGACACTAAACAACACAGTTGATACATTTTATTTACATTTTCAAATGTATTTCATATATTATTGCGGGGATTTTTACATATCCTCTTTACTAAATACTTGAGAAAACGTGAATAATTTGAGGGAGCACAAACCTTTCAATTATTTAATCTCTTATGCTCCTTGGATCGGCAGTTCGGTGAATTTCATTGTAGCAGCAATCACAGAAATAGATCGGCTATGTGTTAATGTGGGGGAAATAAGGCCATCTGGTGTATGGGCAACATTAGTTCAAAGGGATAGCTGGGGGCCAACCTCAAGTCGGTTCACTAATTGATGGCATCAGATCTCTCCGCGGAGTCGTACAAATCGAACAGAAACGCCTACAATGTTACTTTTGCTTTTGGACGGTGCTAGAGGTATCGGAAAGCCAAATGCCACTTTTGGAGTATGCTGGAGGTGCCCGACCTACTTTTGGAAACTGTTGGCGTTCTTGATGATTCCAGAGTGTTCAATACGCTGCTAAATAGATCACCTTTCAACAAAGTCTGAACAAGATTTCCAATTTATCGTTTACGTACCCTATACATAGCTCACCACGTGTCACCCAAAGTTCAGATAAGGGGTCGTGTTGAACATGCGGTCGAAAGAGTACGGCCCAAAACTGTGTGCTCGGCGGAGTTGGGGCTCGATTGTTGTTAGGTTTAACCGAGTCATCTGATACTATACAGTCAATACAGTCCTGGCAGTATATATTGGGCGTAAGTTCTGAGATTAAAAATTGAATCCTAAACCCTGTGCCGGTCGGCTGGTCGTATTCGTATATAGAGTGCAATATGAATATCCTCTATCCCCCTCATTTTTTATTGAGGATGCTCAAGCAATCCCTTTGGTTGGCTGTTCTGACCACCGGTATCTCACTTGTGATACTAGTATTGGCGCATATTGCATTAAATCGAAGACGTATCCCCAAGGGTAAGGTTTTATTTCTGCATTTAGACTGCCAGTTACCAATGTTATATACCAGGGTTACAACTACCTCCCGGTCCACCAGGAAAATTTTTAGTTGGTAATGCAGGTGATTTGCCTACATCCAACGAGTGGAAAACATATACAAAATGGGCAGAGAAATATGGTAAGTATTTCGATTATGCAAGTATAAGCTTATCCTGGTAGTCACTTTAACTGTATCCAGGTGATCTTGTATATCTCAATGTCCTCGGTACTTCAATATTGTTTGTTAACTCGAACGACATGGCGCATGAGCTATTCGAAAGACGATCAAAGATTTACTCCGATCGCCCAGCCTTGACTATGCTTCATGAACTGTAAGCCTGGTTTCCATTTTGCTCAGTTTTTAAGAAATTATTCAAATGTAAATGCAATTCAAGGATGGGCTTTGATTGGGGTTTGGCTTTCATGCCGTACGGAGAATCGTTCCGCCGCCATCGTCAAGTAACTCAACGCACACTCACTTCGGCCTCCCTGTTGAGGTACCAACCTATCCAACTAAAGCATGCACGGTTTGTACACTTCACTTATTCAGCCATGGGAAAATGTGATGAAATACAATCTTCAATCTTAGACATTTGTTGCAGCGACTACAAGTCTCTCCGACGAATTTTTTGGAGCATGCTCGACACACTATTAGCGGAATTCTTATGGAGGTTCGCTATAATACATTATGAGATTTACTGCATAGTCATCTAATTATAGGTCACTTATGGTATTCAAATAAAACCACAAAATGACCCGTATGTCGCTTTGATCGAGGAGGCAATAGGTGCAGCAGCTCTGGTAGCTTCGCCTGGTGCATTTTTGGTAGATGTAATACCAATATGTGCGTTGAGAATGAATTCCCATCTTAGTAATGAAGATGTCGTCTTACTGTCTTGTGTTACAGTGAAGTATCTCCCGGAGTGGTTCCCTGGTGCAGGTTTTCAACGTAAAGCGCGAATTTGGCGCCAGATTGTGGATGACATGGCTGAAGTGCCCTTTCAAGCTGTAAAAGTAATGATGGTATGGAAGGAATTGTGCATTGGAGTTTACTCTCAATGGTGATATTTTACTTATCACTTGTAGAAAGATGGGAAGGCACAGCCTTCCTTGACATCCACTTTACTCGAAGAGCTTTCATTGACAGATGATGTAGATCGTGAACATGAAGAGAGGATCATTCGGAATGTCACTGGTATGATGTATGGGGGCGGTGGAGACACGGTAATTTGCACTTCGCCCAATGTGAACTCATATCCCAATATAATTCAACCGCTACCCTACAGAGCGTATGTGCCCTGGAAATCTTTTTCCTCGCCATGGTTCTTTACCCGGAAGCCCAAACGATGGCCCAAAAGGAGCTCCGCGACGTGATAGGACCTCAAGCCCTTCCCACACTTGAAGACCGCGAACGATTGCCTTACACGAACGCGCTCTGCAAAGAAGTTCTTCGGTGGCACCCTGTTGCTCAAGTCTCCTTACCACATCGTTTGACCAGGGATGACATTGTTGGGAAATTTTTCATACCAGCAGGCACTATTGTATTTGGAAATTCTTGGTACGTCTCCAAGTCCCACTTTTTTTTGCAATAGCGATACTTAAAGGTGTAAGGGAAATTTTGCATTCGGAAACCCTTTACGGTCGCGATACGGACACCTTCCGACCCGAACGATTTCTTGATGATTCAAACAGAGAACCTAGCGCAGTATTTGGATATGGAAGAAGGTACCCTTGATCTCTGGTATGCTGCAAAACAACGATCTAACAGGTGGCAAAACCAGAGTTTGTCCTGGTCGTCGACTGGCAGAAGACACTCTTTTTATCATCATCGCTTCTGTATTACATATATTTTCCATCTCTCCATCAGGATCAACTACGCCCTCGTTGCATGCATTTACTCCAGGAATCATTTGGTACGTATTACTCACTATATTATCTTATTGGTTGTATGGCTGATACAGTTAACTATTCTACAGCCACCCTGAGAACTTTCAATGCAACATTTGGGTTCGCTCGGCACAAGCATTAAAACTTCTTTCCGATCTTTCCGATATCAATTCATTGGATCTTATCTAGGAAAATAGCGCCTTATGTAACCTTCTCCTGTCTCATTTTTCCGGCACTGAGAGCGTGGAAAGGACTAACCAGAAATCCCCCGGTATGCCTAGGCCTTCGACTATAACCCTACTTCTGAACGACAGCCGGCCCGATCTTCATTTTTCAACTCGTTTGAAGCCATTGAAGTAGCCACTGGTGGAACATACTATTGTATGACCTTCCTCTTGTTGCCGAACGTAATATTCGTCACCCGCCTTTCGTTACCCCATCCGTTCCAAATTGTTAGCTACCCATAGTTTCGAATTCCTTAATACCCTCTTTTGTGACGTTCTGGAGGGTTTGAACTCTCAGAGATTCAAAATCATTCACCGATATTTATCGGATTAGCAATACGAGGAAGAGTTTATTTGCAGATGAGTGAAAACTTACGTGAATAAATCCAAATGGACGCGTGGCTTGACGGGACAAACATCAATCCACTGCTCAGATGGCTATGTCAGAGAAAGTCACAGCTAGTGTCATGTTTGACACAGACAGGGGCAACCTACCAAAAGTCACGATTTTGAATACTCGTTTGAAAATCGATTATTATTTTGGTAAACCGCCTTGACATGAGGAAAATGTGCTTCAAAGATTCAGAGTAGGGCTCAGGTTTACTCGAATCCAAGGAGTCATGAGATCGACCATGTGGTCAGTCGATTGACATAAACCATTATTATAAATCCCATACTACAGTAAATACTGGAGAGTGAACTTCTAACCCCCCGTCTATTCTCTTAATGCAGTTGGAGAATGTCATATACCACTTATTTAATCCAAAACCATATGCACCTATATTGGTAATATATTTCTTAGTGGAGAATTTACGAAAGAATGGAATATATGACGAATCTAATCAACAGAAATAGTATTCATCTGCAGCCGCGTGCTTAGGGACTCCTTCTGAAGTGGTTGGACTACATTGCGTAGTATCATATCAACATTTAGAGCATCAGGAAAGCAGAACAGAGTGCCTAAACGGTCTCTAGCAAATGTGGGGAGTATCTAGAATAGACTGCCTATCTAGAATACATAGTATATAGAGCGGCTAGAACCGAGCATATCACTCCTTATGACGACATCTTGTGACATAGCGTGACAGGTACACTCATATCCGCTTTCGCGTCTAGACCCTCGTCTTCTCCACCACACACTACCACCTCCGCCACCACACCGGTGTCTCCGCCTTCGCCTTTACAGTCTGTTTCTTCTATCTTCCTTCATTTCTCACTCTATCCCACTCTTTTTTCATTATTGTTTACATGACATGACCGACCCTGTTGTGATGAAAGAGCCACCATGGTTGCTGTACTCTATCTCACTAGGCAATATTAAAGTTTGCTGTAACAAAAAGCGCTACATGTCTTCTTGACATTTAATTAAAATTATACAAGCTGTCTACAGTGTGTTATTTAATTCTTTATTTATTTTTATTTATTTATTCAATGATTCCTACCCCACCATCGAATATCTTGTCTGCCCGTTATAGTCTATACCCGACCATGTGCTGTCCGCTGTAACTAGAAATAAGTCATCGTGATGAGTTTTTCAGAACAAAGCGCTAATCATTGGAAATTCTGTTGTTGTCACCTGACCGTTTATTGAGACACTGTGGAAACCGAGCATATAAAATACAAGGCTTGGAATGTTGAAATGAGCTCGAAAAATCATATATGTTAATTACTTGTATTGTAGTAAGAATCCCTTACATAGTTGAACACAAAACCACGTGAAGAATTATAATGCCAGTTGATACATCGGGTTCTCGGAGGCCGGCCACCTGGACCTACCAAACGGTCCATAAAAAAAAAGAAAAAGGAAAAGCAACTAATTGTCCTTGTGACATAGAATGCTTTTACTAAGTTCATTTGAAAAGAAGACCTACTGTAAAAATACATTGGTATCTACCAAATATATTAAGTTTTGTTTTCCGTCCTTGCATAGGCCAGAAGTCGAACGAGTTTCAAGGAAAGCGTTCGCTATTGAAGATTATAGTAACGGTAGTGGCAAAAATTGGCTTCGCCATCTCGTTTGACACTTGTCCTCCCTGAGCTTGGGCTTTAGCGGCTCGGGTCTGGCACAACGCAGTACGAAACGGACTACAGTCTCGTCTTTCTGTAGGTAACCTAGACATCTGGGGACTTTGCTGTGCGCATTGTCCGCGGATGGTTGCACAGCGGAACGTGCCGGTGCGGAGCTGGGTGAAAACATTGTGGCAGGCAAGGATATCGATACCAATTGTGCAGATATAGCAGCTGATGCTATATCCATGTCAGGGATTTCTTGGCCAAAAGTTAAGGAAAGGAGGGTTTGTTGTATTTGGTCGAGATCGAGCATGGAGGGCGCTGGTGGTAATTATGAAATTCATTAAGAGCTTACAGTAGTTCCTGCTTCTCCAAACGCAAACGCTCAACACTGTTGGATATGGTTGGTTTGACAGCCTAGACTCAGCTTTAGAGCAGTGCGAATGTGTGACTGTCTCTCACAGTTTCTGTGTATATGGAATGTTAATGGCCATATAGAGTTGACTTCACTACTGAGTACCTAAAGGGTTGGTAGCTCAGTGGTAGAGCATCCAGTCTAGATTACAGATGGTCCCAGGTTCAATTCCTGGCCAGTCCAATATTTTCCAATAAACACTGTCCTTGGAGGGTCGAACAGGACATTAGAGCATGAAGTGCGTGGATGACTGGCGGTTGTGCAATTTGAATGACAAAGAAGAGGGTCGTCTAGGATGGCTAGTTCTGGTGGTGGTTGCAATGGAGTAGAATGGGATGGACCAACGGTACAGCGGGGGTCAAGGGGAAATCGTCAAGGAAGGCTAAGGAAGAAATGACAGGGGGCGAATGGGAAGGGGGGCAAGGTTTTGGGCATAAATGGAAGAAAATATGAGACCGTGGACTGGTTCTATCGAGTATGACCTTCGTGACCTTCGAGGAAACGGGCGTAATGCGAACTATAGTTTTTGATGAGTTGCAGGGAGATAGCACCTGTACGTCTGACTTGACATCGTATTCGATCAAAATACAGTCAACTGTCCTTTCCTACATTTTCGGATTTAATTTATTCTAGATTAATACAAATGCATAGCTGCCTATGACATGCATATAAAAATGGTCAGATGGTCGAGCAGTACCACAGTTCCCAGGGTGCTTTTCCCTCCAAAGAGTAGGTATACGTTTTAACATGTAGGTGAAAGGCAGTGAGGTAGAATCTGCCCAAAGGAATCGCTGATAATTTGGCATAATTACGCATGTTTCAAGATTCAACCATAAGAGTAGGGTGCATACGTTCTACACATCCAATGTGGGCTGATGTATAAAGCGCAGTAATTGTGATTGGTGCCCCGCGACGCCACCAGCCAAACAGCCATCTACTAGCTTGTATGCTCACCACTGTCGGCTATATACATGCCTTTAATCCTGTCTCAACGTCACTAGCGCATTTCCAATGTTGTAATCGTGGAAAAGCATCGCTGGTCAATTTGGGTAGAATAGTCCGGGCGTGGCTGGAAAATCGTCTGCAATATTCATAACGTAATTATTGCCGGTGCGTGAAGTGACACTGCTAGGCCCTGACACGTCTATCCGCAACTTTTCTTCGCTTTGTGCCCTCCCATGTCGGCACCATTGGCAATAGCAGGACCAGACAAGGTGCTGCGAGTGAACCAGTCAACTGTAATTATCAACTCCCCAATGACAAGTTACCCATTAGATTCTATATTATCCGTGTGCGATGAGGCCCAGAATGTCTGGGATGTGGCCGAGATACCAGCAAAGTCGGATGAAAGCAGGGGCAGCGACCTGCAGGTCAGCAGCGTCGACACGGATAATGTACGAGACAATTTATCGGCAATTTGTACTGTAGCTGGAATGTAAGACGTTGGCACGGACGATGCAGATTTAGCTTTCTTAATACTGTATTCACATCTTCGAGCACCCTTGCTACCGCCGTTGGGAAAACACGGTATTCAGCGGTGTGGAGAAATGAAAGGCTGTTGGTATCAGCCTCACTCAGTCAGCAACGGACAGGAAAAAGTTCTCTTTGTTGATCATAAGGGGAGAACATGATAGCTATCTGGTAGGGGGGTGGAATAACTAACTACCCTCGGAAAGGACTATTGTCAATATAATATACCTGAATTAACAATGGGATGATGGAAATAAGGTTTAAGTAATTATAAGTAGAACAAAAGGATGATCAAGGCAGAGAGATAAAATAATAGATCTTGATCGGGTCGGAATAATGTAGCCAATGTGTGGTAAGACGGGCAGGATTACAAGAAACTTGCAATTGAAGTGAACATTAGGAGTATGCGGATTTAGACTGGGCAGATAGGGTAGTGGAGTCGACAGTAGAAGAGAGCTGCTTTCAGTCAAATAAGCATTTCTGGTTCATCGTCAAGGTAAGACTGCGATTGGACAGGCATGAATTGTTGAGAAACAGTGGACACGGAGATATGGCAGGTAGAGCGGACATAATGAAAATCCGTGTAAATTTGAACAAGTTGTGGGAGATGTCACCTATGGCGTAGGTACAATCCACCATGGTGCAGAGAAGTGGAGTGGCACAGATGAGCTGAGTATGGAGAGCCCGGTGGAGCAGTTGAATCTGACGAATAGGTCCTTCATTCTTATGATGAAAGTTCAAAGGTGTGCCAACAGTCTTTTGCTCCGAAGGAACAGTAGATGTACTCCTACTCAGAAGACTCAATGGAGGAGATAAGCAAGGAAAAGGTCAGCTGCGTCAAGCGCCTTCCGTTTGGGCGCAGAATAGACGATGCTCGTACGGAGCGTTACATGAGTTTGCTTGGATAATATGGAACGCAGTGAATGTGGGACGATTGTATAGTTTAGGAACGACTGGACGAGTATTATATGGAATGGTGATCTACCCCGCGTATCCTCTAGTGGTTCGAACCTAACTGGACTTCGGCATTCCTGGACTACCTTTGTCTCTTGCTCTCGACAATCAAGCAACGGTCCCGTAATTCCTTGAGAGTTTTGAAGTACTGGCAATTCACAAGACATTTGGCTGTCCCCATTACTCCCAACCAACTCCTTTCAACGCTGTGTTTAAAATAAACGTCTTCTAATGTGCCCATCTGTTACGCACGTGGTTCAGGTTTCGATTCTCACGCTCACTAACCCCAAAAGTCAAAAGAATAGAAGCATTACGAATGTGACTATGAGAAGAACCAAAAATCAACTTTGTCCGAATGCATTCCAACCAGGTCCGAATACATTCTGGGCCCCATACCCCAACGTCCTGTCCCCCAATAGCGAGAAATGCACGTGACAATGCACACACGTTTCTTTACACTGACGTTGACAAGTGTCGGGAATCGTGTCTCCGTGATCTTCTCAACGTCAACCGACTCTGCATCATCACAGAATGTTTCTTAGACCAGGACATCCCAGGACATACCCGAGATCGCTCCCACCGGCCAATTTCCTAATGTCATTAAGGCTATATATGTACCAACTCTTATCAAACCTCAACGTCTAACACTCCCCATCATGAAGCTCAGCCAAATTTTAGTCCCATCCCTATGCGGCCTTTCCTTCACCAACTTCACCTCAAAACATCCCGACACTCACCATCATGGCGTCGACTTCTCAGATCCTAGCGTTTCTGCAGCCCTCTCCTATAGCGACCAATTCCCCATCTCTGCAAGTGGTGCTCACAAGGAGGCATCTCTCAGAGCCCAGCTGAACCAAGGACCTGCGATGAAATTCAAAGTCCATTCGTCCAGCCATCACGTCCGCGCCACCGAATGTCCGCAACCGCCAGTTCTCTCCTGCTCCGTCGCTGCCACCTCCGTCGATACTTGCTGTGTTCTTAGTCCGGGAGGAATATTGGTCCACACACAATTTTGGGATCTCGACGTTGGGCAGCCTGATTCATGGGGAATTCATGGATTGTGGTATGTAGACTATCCCTTATCAAAATCTGTCGCTTACTCTCATGTCAATTCCTATTCGCCACGTCCACTCAGGCCTGACAAGTGTAATGGTGCCTTCTATGAGGTAATTTATTCCGCTTTCTCCTACCATCGTACTTTTCATGTATTTTCCCATCAGAACTGCGACCACTCCCGCGCTTACTCCGCCAGTCAAATCGTCCAGTCGCTGCAAGACGCCGGTGCACAGAGCACGTTGGATGTTATGAATGAGTTTTGGCTCAGCAATGACGAATCTCCCGAGGCATTCTGGGAGCATGAGTGGAAGACACACGGCACGTGGTAGGTCGATATCGTACCCCATGCTAATATATATATGTATATGTATCTTTGACAGTGTCTCTACCCTCGAGCCTAGGTGCTTTGAGCAGTATACTACCGCACAAGAGGTACGTCGCTAAAATCCCTCCTACGATGGTAAAAACGAGGCTCCCGATAGGTCGCCCCATACTTTGAGACCGTCGTAAAATTGTTCCAACAGCTCAACACCTACCAGGCACTGTCCAACGCAGGGGTGCATATTTGTCTTCTTTCCTAGTTTCATACGGTACAAAGCTTAGCTTGAAAACTTTACAGATTACACCCTCCGATGACCAGACTTACAACCTCGTCGACATACAAAATGCTGTTCTTCAGGCGACAGGTTATACGCCTGATTTCGTTTGCCAACATGGTGCACTCTCGAGTGTGCAATATTATCTTCGTGCCCAGGGGTGAGTTGCTCTCATACTTCCTCCAATCCTCACCGTCATGGGCTGTAAACACGATGTTCCTCACCCAATCTTTTCATTAGTCCTGTGCAAGATGGCAACCTTGTACAGAGCAATCCCTCGAGAAAGAGTAATTGCCCTCACTCTGGAATCAGATATCCCTTGAAGACGGTTGGAAATTAGGAATTTGAATTGAAGTGTCTGTCTCATTATTTATATCTGGTGTATGGACGAACGTGGGGGTATTTTAAGATCTTTCATACAGTTGGAGGAGGAGAGGGTGTATGCTGAGGGGAAGTACTAGGCTGTCAGTTTATCGGCTACACATGAACTAAGATCTGAATTTTTCTCGTGAAAGAATCTACGTGAATCTTAAACAGCGTCCCCAATATCTACTACTCCCATGGTCCCTTGAATATCCCCCCCCACGTTGAAACGTCAGAAACCTCGTTGGCAGGGTGGTAGCCAGTGTATTCACCCGTGGTGGCGCAGCGTTTCAAAGATATCCAAGTGGTTCTAAGCCCACACTCTATGGAAACCCACATTAATGTTTTAACCGCGGCCAATTGACGAAGTAAATCCATTGCGTCCTCGTCGTGTATTGGATTAAGCTCCTCCGTAAATCCAGCGAGGTGGGTGAGATGTGTCATGGACAGGATAACATCTATGAAATATTGGATAACCTCCTCATACTCCTCCTAATCAACGAGCCAAAATAACAAAGTGAGTTCTCTGATGTAATTTAGGTACGGTGGTTGGCTCACATAGCGACCATTGTTGAACGGATTAGATATTCTAAGAGAAAGCTTCTCGATATTAGGAGCGGCTTCTACGAGTTTGCGAAAGCCCTCGAGAGTGCATTCGACTATACAAGTCTGAAGCGACTGCAAACTTAGAGGCAGCAGCAAGTCCAAAATAGGATGGTCGTTAAAGTCCTCAAGCGTGGCTTCCCAAAAAGTGAGTTGATGCAGTAATTCAGGAGGAAAATTATCCCGTGGGGATGGATATCCCGACGATGAAGAGAACGCTTTGAGGCGGGGTAATGATCCTGGTAGAATCCTGATGGCAGTTGGGTTGGGAATAGTGGACCCATCACGAGACTTGTCAATTGCCAGTGCTTCCAACTTCTGGTGTCGATCAAAGAACTGTGAAACTATATCTTGGTTGTCGAGAGGAGGGCCAAGAGACCTCAGTGTGGTTGAAAGATTGAGGTGTGATAGTTGCGGCCAATTTCCATATTTAAACAATTGGATGAGGTTTAACGCCTGCCGCTGTGCGCGGCGGCCAAGGTAGCAGTAGCGTAGGTATAATTTAGCGAGATGTGGACAGTCACCAATCAGGCAGTCCAACATTTTGTGGCCAAAAGCCTTGGCATTGTCATCTCTTATAGAAATAGCGATTTGCGTAAGATGTTTATGGTTCAAAAGCTGTCCAATCTAATATATCAGCGGATTCCAGGCGATTACAAAACCTGGAAAACACTCACAGGAACGGTATTATGAGTAAACTGGCCTGACCTGATGCACTCCAACAGAAGGACGGTGACCCCCAATGCTTTTAGATTGGGGCGATTCTCGCATATTTTGTGAACAAGGCCATCGACTGAACAATCTGGCAGCAACAGTTTATCGGCTCGGAAAGATTCCAAATGCGTCATGTAACGAGTCAGCCCCGCAAGTAGTGTACGAGATTCAGTCGTATACGCGTCATTGAAATAACTAGGAGGTGGCAGCGGGTCTGATGGCAATATAATATTCCTCAAGGATCTGTCGTCACTCGGCCCGACATCAAGGTGGAGCTGACGTATTCCCGCCAAGCAACGTCGTTTCTTTGACATGGTCTCCCAGAAATGATGATCCCCGAGGGTGTATGACACATTTCTGAAATACAGATCCATAGGAATAATAATCATTTTAAATTCCCGGCACGTCAAGGCCAGAGCAAGGAGGTCTCGCGGGTCTTCGACTTCGAGTATAATCATGTCCAGAATCTCGGCGGGTTCATTTTGTAGTGAATGTGTCGCCATAGATGGTTTAGTAGTAATGAGGCAAGATAGACGGGGGCTTCGGGATTGACAACGGGATGGCTGTGACACTGAGGGAGAGGGTGTGTCGCACATTTTATAGCCAAGGATCGAAACAAAATGGAAATAAAGAGGGGTTTGTTTTGTGGCTACGTTTTTACGGTTTCACACCCGATAAGTCCCGGAGAGGAAAGAGCACGATCGGGGACACAAAGCACGATCGCCCCATTGTTAAATTCAAAATCCTATTATCCTTGTGTTTCTTGTGGAAAACACTCTGTTATATCATTTTCCTTGAATTTTTTTTTGCAATGTGGCCAACATCAAACAGTATTATTGTCCTAAAAATTCAAAGCGTTACAACAATGTGGACAAGAAAATAAGAGAATATTGAAACGAACAAAGCACGTGAATCAATGACCGCTGAGAAACTTACAAGACTATTAATGACACAGAACATAGTGAGTTACTTTCAAATGTGGAGGAGGGGGCGTATTTGAGAGCAACGCAGAGAATTGTGGCTGTTGGGAAGCATAGTGCCAGTGGATCAAGGAGAGAGGGTGGTGGCGGTGGTGAAGGTGCATGGAACATATCAGCAGAGGAGCGTTTGGATGATCATGGAGATATTCTCGGTTGTGTATGATACTTGACTTGTGTTGATGAAGATACTGAGTAATACACATCGACACACCGTGGAGGGTGATCAGGTGTACATAGGATCTTTTAAGCATCAACCATATCATTAAATATAAACTCTTTCAATTTTGTATAGTCCAGTGGGATTCTGTATCCCTTTATATTTCATGTGACTTGTCAGAGGATAATCCAATTAAAAATCCACAAAACTCCTGGATGTGGTTGCAGGATTTAACATCACATAGAACATGTGTGTAATCAACCAATTTAAAATCCCAATTCACATCCCTGAATTTGATGGAATTACAAAATGATATAGAATCTGTTAGATGGTCCACAATTGAGTTAAACTCTCCTTTGTGGAGAACAAAAGGAGTTTATATTTGCCAAGCAGTTGGAACAAAGGAGAGTTTAACTCAATTGTAGACCATCTAACAGATTCTATATCATTTTGTAATTCCATAAAATTCAGGGATGTGAATGGGATTTTAAATTGGTTGATTTTGCACATGTTCTATGTGATGTTAAATCCTGCAACCACATCCAGGAGTTTTGTGGATTTTTAATTGGATCATCCTCTAGCAAGTAACAGGAAATATAAAGGGATATAGAATCCCACTGGACTATAAAAAATTGAAAGAGTTTATATTTAATGATATGGTTGATGCTTAAAAGATCCTATGTACACCTGATCATCTCCACCCACCTTTTGGATTCTTAACCAATTTAAATCTTATAAGGATCCAATAGAGATTATTGGAGTTTATATAAGATAAGGCTCTACTATGGATCTTAAAAATCTTTTGGAGAGATGGGTTTTCCCAATGACAGTAGAAATTTCATTTTATTTCTTCACTTAGTCCCCATCATCATGAGTTGAAAAAAATCCGCAAATCATTGTGTCCATGCTGCATATATATTCCCGCTGTGGTCCAATCGACACAATAGCCACAAAACACATTCAAAGGGCAGCCCTTGCATGCCATTGGATGACTGAAATATGCACTCACACTGCTTTTGCACTAATTTGCAAAATAGTATGATTTCATAATTAGCAAGGGATGTAGCACAACACTGCAGAATCATGGACTACTATGTAGTAAAGCACACATACTTGTAAATAAACTGTGTTAGATTAGTAAAGTAAATATATTATACAAGACTATCATAATGAGAAGTCGGGGTGGACCACTTCAAGCCTCCTGGTTCTGGTCCGGGCTTGATCCTCCCAGTATAACATGCATTACTGATTCAGCACTATATGACCCACAATAATCTGATCTGTGGTGGGGCTCATCAGTTCCTTGTTAGAGTATGATATTACACCTCTTACATAGTCTATGATGTTCCCTGTATTTTTCTGATATTTGTAGTATTTTTCCCAGCACTGTAGGTGCAGTATTGAGTGAGTTACCTAGTAAGGTAACTGATGTGTAGGTGCTTAGGTAAGCACCCTGTAGCATACTCCGCTGTGGGTGTGGGAAAGTCTCCTTAGTGTTTACTTTCCTCACACTCACAGGGTGTTTGTCAAGAGTTATTCAACTGTTTCAACATTCCTTGTATCCTACAAAACTCGGGCCCGACAGATTACTATAAGACAGTGTTGTATTACTATAAGACAGTGTTGTATTACTATAAGACAGTGTTGTATTACTATAAGACAGTGTTGTATTACTATAAGACAGTGTTGTATTACTATAAGACAGTGTTGTATTACTATAAGACAGTGTTGTATTACTATAAGACAGTGTTGTATTACTATAAGACAGTGTTGTATTACTATAAGACAGTGTTGTATTACTATAAGACAGTGTTGTATTACTATAACACTATATGCTTATTATAGAATTAAAAGATGTTATTAAGTGTTTGATATAATGTAAAGTTGTTGGAATTGTCAGTATGACAATTAGCAGTCAATACTAATTGTTGAGTCACTTGGCAATTATTTTTGTTGCAGCAGAAGACGAAGCTATACTCTGTGGTACATTTTGGCTATATTACATTCTTGCGATACAACCAGATATCAATTGTTCAATATTTAGTCAACAAATTAAGAATAGCATTGCTAACAGGTACTGATAGACTATTACACTAAAAACAAATATAAAATTGTGGCATTGTCACCTAGGCCACATCAGCACCAATTTAGTCCTCAAAATGGTTCAAAAAGGAATGGTTAAAGGAATGTCAATTGTAAAAGAAAAATGACAGATAAATCACCTTGCAAACCATGCCTCCATGGAAAGCAAACCCACAAACCCATTCTGAAGTCCACTGAAAGTTGAGAAACAATTATCCTTGCACACATACATTCAGATATTTGTGGAAAAATGCAGACAAAATCACATACTGGATAGGAATACTTTATCACATTTATTAATGATCCAAGCTGAATGCTTGATCATGCATTATTGAAGGAAAAATCCAAAGCATTGCAAAAATTCTCTGCTTTTGTAGAAATGGTTGAAGGTGAAACTGGGATGCAAGTTACAAAATTGAGGTCAGATGGTGGTGGTGCATACATCTCAAAGGAGTTTGAAACATACCTCACTTTTAAGGACATCAAGTGGTACGACCAGAATTCCCACTGGACTCCAGGCACTAACTTATACACACCTGTCCCTGTCTATGTCTGATCTCATCCCACACATCAGTCACTGGACCCCACTCGGAAAACCCGTCATCCCTCTAACTGAGCCCCATTCCTGTTTTAGTCAAATGACCTGTCACGATTCAGACTCCACTCCCACTCCATTTCCTGTTATGGTTTATGACCTGTCATGATTCAGACTCCACTCCATCACATTCCATTCCTAATACCAAATTTGGTGTTTACTTATCTCGTTTTATGTTTTGCTAGTTTCATTTTCATTATTACTGGATTTGGTATGTTATTCATTCCACAGTCTATACATATAGTCTGGCAGATGTTGTACATACAATCCAGTCAGAAAATCAGCTTAGATTCTCCCCAGTAATCTAGTACATTTTCTGCTCTAAACTCCTCTTTGAATTACACTGCTCTCACTAGTCATGGGCTTTGACACATCTATCTCTCAACCTCCAACTTATCTTTCTCGACTCCCTGACCTCTCAACCCACGACCTCTGACCTACGACCCCTCGACCCATGAACTTCACCCAGACTCCCTGGGATTCCCATCCACCCATTTGAAATTGGACAACACGATCTCGCGAGGGCACAACCTATAAGCTGGAGCCAAGTCCTACTGGATTTCCTGTGGGTTTCTCCGGAAACCTGCCGTGTATGTACCCGTATGTCATCTATTTTATCACTTTGTTTCTTTATTTAACCTTTAAGGGACATTAGTCAAATAGTAGAGGACTTGATCCTTTAACTTTGGCTCAAGAGTTTAAGATGTCATTGTTCTGATAACATAAGATTCATTGCTAGCTCTAAACCCTAGAATTAGCATATCTTAACCCTAAGTAGCTAGGTGGCATTGCCATGGAAACCAGCAGAGTCATGGATTATATACTAATAAGGTATCTCTGGCCCTTATAGTATGCAATCTACCCCATCTCCTTGACTACATATTGAGGGAGATGACTCATTAGTGAGTCATATCAATATGACTATGCAATAAGTTATGATCAGAGCTATGACTCAGATACATAGTCATAGCTGGTTGGATGACTCTGAAATACACTTATGAGTCAAGTATGGGAAATACTGACTCATTCTCCTAGTCACATTACTTAGTAAGCAGGATCCTGGACTAGTATAAATACAGGCTCAAATCATGTATTTAGAAAATAATTCAATATCACATCACTTGCTTGTTTAGCTACACTTGCCTACTAGGTCCATACATTGTGCTTAAGTTGAGTACTCTCCTTGCCAATCTGTTGACCGTCTTGTTTCCTTGAGTTGAGCTTTCTTCTCGGAAAAGGGACATGGGCACATAGTTGAATAAAAGTGGATACTGATTTAATTGACAAAACTCCTACATACAGATTAATTTGAATTTGAATCTCCTTTCTCAAGCTACACTACTTAACTCAATTAAAAAGAGTTTACAAGTATGCTAAATAGTAATAATACATTACACCTTAACATCAAGCATGAAAAGATGAACACCTACACACCACAAGAAAATGGTGTCTCTGAAAGGATGAACTGCACCCTGTAGGAAGTGCAATGTCAATGCTCAAAGATGCCAAGTTGCTCAATTTTTACTGGGCAGATGCTATTGAATATGCTGGACAAATATGAAATGTGGTCCCTACATGAGCCTTATCAAATTCCACCCCATACAAAGCCTGGTCTGGAAACTTACCAGATATTAGTCATTTTCAAATCTTTGGCTACACAGAATACAGTATGTGCTAATCCCAGAAAATAAATGATGGAAACTGGATGGGAAGACTATTAAATGTGTCTTCATTGGTTATGCAAGGAATAAAAAGGCTTACTCCTGTATTGAATGAACCATATGAAGGTTGTGATGTTATATTTGCTGAAGAAATGGCCACAATGTCTGAAAGAGTCATTGACCAGGTAGTCCCAAGCTCAAATATCACAGAAACCGCACAAGTGGTCACCCCAGTTGAATCTATTGAGGACAACAGTGACATACCAGACCTAATGGAAGTTGAAGATTCAAATGATGAAGAGGGCAATAAACTACATGATAGTTACCTCAATGAGTCAGATGATGATCAAGAGGAAAGGTAACAACTCACATTCTGTAAAATCTATGCAGTTCCCCAACAGCATGAGAAAATCCACAATTAACATCCCCATCTGTGGTGCATGAGAATTCACAACTGACCTGTATCTGAAAAGCTCCAATACATGATGATAACAATCATTATTTTGTCACTTCATATGGCTCTACAAATCAAGAGTCAGTAAGTGAAACTCAGGCAACTGTGTTATGATCAATCCTAAATGAGCCAGAGACATATGAAGAAGCAATGTCTTGACCCAATGCACCCTGAATCAAATGGGTGTCAAAACAGTGTTTCTCAATGGCAACCTTGAGGAAGAGATATACATGAACTTACCTCCTGGTTTTTGCAAGCCAAATACAGTCTGTAGACTGAAGAAAGGCCTGTATGGTCTCAAGCAGGCAAGTCATGAATGGTATAAATGACTACATGCTGAATTTGAAGCTTTGGGTTTTACCCATTGTCAATCAGACCATGGAATATTCACCAAATGCAAAAAAGATATTCTTATAATCATTGCTGTATATGTTGACAATCTGCTACTTTTGTCAAATTCTATGGATGTGGTTAAAAAGGACTGAAAAAGGAAGTTTAAAATGACTGACCTAGGAAATGCATGTTGGATCCTCAGAATGGAAATAACTTGAGATTGCAAGAAGTGCACACTCTCTGTATCTCAGTCCCACTATGTCCTTGATGTTCTTGAATGATTGGGATTTTGGATTGTGTAATGTATTAGCCTTATTTTAATACTATTTTCTGAAAAAGGAGTCCAATGCTCTATCAAAATGTGCAAATACTCAATTCACTGCAAGGTAAAATAATTTAAGTATTTGATATTAATCAGTGGCAGCCTAAATAGACTTAGAACCCCTGAAGTCAAGAGTTTACTTGAATATATGCACCCAACTTCGCAAAGAAGGTTTTGAGAGCTGCTTGTGCAAGCTTGTTCTTTTTCTGTGATAACAACTACTAAAATAAGAATAACAATTTACTGATTCCGAAGCTAGATTTAACTTCAATGCTAGCTAGTTTATATGTATTTTATACTATTTGTCAAACAGTAAAAATATTTATAAACGGGTCAAAAGATTAGATATAGAATAAAACACTATTTGGCTAATATATGCTTTATTTACACTAACCTACAAGGTCTACTGTGATATTAACTTACCAGGATCTTAATGTAGTCTTAAGGATTCTACAAGGTCTACTGTGATATTAACTTATCAGGATCTTAATGTAGTCTTAAGGATTCTGCAAGGATATTCTCAGTATTTGTTTATGTGAATATGCTTTATTGATTTACAATAAATGAACAAAGGAACGGGATTATTTGCAATGTAATAAACAGTCAAATTACTCAACTAGAGGTGACTGAAGTCTTAAACTACAAATAACAATGTAGAGAAAACTAATAATCAAATACTCAATTAAGAGATGACTATAGTGTAAGATTATTTATATATTATTAGTTGATAACCAACAACTCTAACTGAGGTGGAAATAATATATAAAAGATAGCCAACTATTCAGTTAAGAAGTGGCAAGGGGGAACAAAAGTCAACAACTCAGATTGAGGTGACAGGGGAACAGCAGATCAGTCAACAGCTCAGATTGAGGTGACAAGGGATCTGATTGGGCCAACAACTCTGATAGAGGTGGCAAGGGTTTCCAACAGCTCAGATAGAGGTGGAATTAGATGTCCAACTGCCCAGATTGGGGTGGAGTAGCCTGCTTGCTGCAGTGACACACACAGATGTGGTGAGATGATATGATATTTGGATTGATTGGTTTTATTCAAGGCTGGAGCTGAGCTCCTTATATACATTTTAGTCTGAGACATTTAGAAGATTCTAGAAGATTTAATGATGTCATTCTGGGAGGAATGATGTCATTTAGAATTTTCTAGAATTTTCTAGAGCATTGTGGAAGATTCTAACTACTTCTAAGACACTATAGAATATTCTTGGCATAATAGAACTTACTGGAATCTTATAGAATATTCTACAATATTCTATCTATTATTAGTATCTACTATCTACTATTCCTTTGGAAGGCACTGGAATATTCCAGGGAATTTCCGGTTTTTGCTGTAGTAGCATATATGATTATATAATGCTCTCGCGTCTGTGCGCGCTGTAATGACACCCTTCGCGTCTTGTGACTGTCACGCGTTGTGACTGTCGCGCGCCTGTGTGACCGTCGCGCGCCTTTGTGACCGTCGCGCGCCTCTGTGACCGTCGCGCGCCTCTGTATATTATTATATAATTATTATATTTACTTTTAGTTAGTTATAAATATAATATTTTATTATAATAATATAAAAATATATATATTTCGCCTTGATAATGCGCGAGTATTTCAAATCGCGTTTTGTCGGCGTCGGAGTTTGAAATATCATGTGAATGTCACATGATTACTCGCGCGTTGTGAATAAGCGCTGAGTCGCCGACATATTAATCAAAAAAGAATAAAAAGTAGAAATTCAATTACTTGCTCAATTTATTAGATAAAAATACAAAATAAATTGTATAAATTCAGGATAAATCAAACAAATATTGTACAATTTAATCGTCGCAATATAATTACATTTGAATATTTGTTTTCGCAATTTGTTAGGGGAAATTGTTTAAAAAATTGGAAAAAACTTAGAAATACATAACAGATTGCAAACCAGCCTTAACACCCATTGAGCTGAAAGTTATTATTAATAAAGTTACAGCACCAGAAGTTGAACCAGAAGCTTACCAGAGTGGAGTTGGTGTAAGAATTACATAAGCAGGGTGAAAATATTGACCTGAGCTGGATTTGAACCAGCGACCACTAAGTTTGGATTACATGTCTAGTCCTCTTAACCCCTGAGCTATCAGGCTATTAAGAGTAGTTCTATTAAGAACCAGTTACTACTGAGATGATTAGCCATCAGTAAGATATTAATATATCCAGGTCAACCATTACTCATTCAACACTCCCACCCAATGGTTGAACTGGTTAGGTAAACAACCACTACACTCCAGGTTCGATCTTGGGCAAACTGGTTAGGTAAGCACCTCACAACAACCCAGGAGTTGCTACCATGTAAGAATTACATAAGCAGGGTGAAAATATTGACCTGAGCTGGATTTGAACCAGCGACCACTAAGTTTGGATTACATGTCTAGTCCTCTTAACCCCTGAGCTATCAGGCCATTATGGGTAGTTCTATTAAGAACCAGTTACTACTGAGATGATTAGTCATCAGTAAGATATTTATATATCCAGGACAACCATTACTCATTCAACAGTTGGGTCCTTCATGTATGTATTCCATGATTGGGACTTGCCCACTAGACAGGTTGATCATTGGAATGGGTTTGAAGAAGATTGTGAGTGTCGTGAATGTGCAGTGAATGAGCATATTGAAATACAATGCAATGTGTCTACATCAAATGCCTGTTTTGGTCCACTACAGTCCACAACCTCCACATACATTTGTGTATGTGGCATCAAAAGCATTATATGCTGTAAGTCTGAGTTAGAAATTTGTTCCTCAGTTCTCATTTACATCTTATGAGACTGAGGTTTGTTGGATTAGTAAGCATGCAATAGTCCCTTTCGCGACTGCAGACAAAAGATGTGCTGTTCCATTGTTCCACTATTTCCTTTGTTAGATGAAACATTTCTAGTACATTCTATACAATTGTGCCAGATCTCAGCGGTAAAGTAGGACTTCCCGATATTGTTGACCTCAGTTTCCCTCAAATCTCATATTGTATCCACTTCTTCTTCAGATCACACTCGTAACAGGTGGAAATTCCAGGATAGGTTACCAAACAGTCCGCCATCTCCTATTGAAAAATGCGAAGGTCTATCTCGCCGCTCGGTCTGCCTCCAAAGCTGCCGAAGCCGTCGCAAAGCTGAAGGAAGAGACGGGCAAGGAAACTATAGTGTTGAAACTTGACCTGGGAGATCTATCTAATGTTAAAAGGGCAGCTGCAGAATATCTTCAGAAAGAAGAGAGGTTGGATATTCTGTTCAAGTAGATGGGATATTCCGCAAGATGTTGACAGCTCGTCTTCTAGGGGTGTGATGGCACCCCCATTTTGATCAGCTCACCAGTCAGGGGTACAGCCTTCGTACGGGACGCAATTTTAGTTTCACATCTGAGGCACTAATATATTATTCAGAATTTGGTGCGCACTAATCATGCTGCCTAACAAACCAGGACACTAATTTCAAATACGTTAGGCACCAATGTCTTGGGACACTACTATTTCACGGTAATTTTCCATTTTATTCAACACCAGCAACACCCCATAAGATACATCCATTATTCCTGGATAGATGCCTCTCTTCCCCGCCTTGCGACGCTCTACCACTGCCCGCGGTATTAGAGCTCGGGTGATCAACACATCTTCATTAGCACATGTCTGGGCCCCTGGAAACGGCCTTGATTGGTCTGTCGTAAAAGGGGGACCTGATGCCAAGATCGCCAAGTGGGAACGTCGAGCATCCCTGGAAATGGAGCTAATTGGCATCTGTATGGGATCAGCAAGATAGTGCGAAATTCTAATTGGCTCTACTTCCTTTGAAGCCATTAATTCTTAACTGTAGGGAAATATGTACAGTTTGAAGAGATATCACGGAGATGAGGTTATTTCTATTGCGCTTCATCCCGGAGGTATTCGGTCTGGTCTTCAAAGGTACGTGCGGTACTCATATTAACCATTCTTTAAACTCACATGTGGGCCTTGACAGACATGGGTCGGAGAAGATTTTGCATCCCATTGAGTACGTTCTGTCCCCTTCCATTTTTCACATTACCGACTCCCTTTTCAAATTCCAGGTTTGGACCACTAAGTCAACTTTGGGCAGGGACAATGCCGGAGGCAGAAGAAACGGCCGTCAGGGCTGTGAGTCCTTTTTTCCCTCCAGTTCCGCATCATAATAGCGGTGTTAATTGGCCGGGACTTTAGTGCCTTGTTCCAATGTGGCTTCGCAAGATGAGCTCAAGGCATATATTGAAGACCAAGTTAAGGTGTTCGAGTCATCTGCCTCATAGTAAATCCTTCGAGATGCTTAGGATACTCTCAGGTGGGACATTGTTTCTTTTTATATTACGCCTTTTGGTCAAGTTCTGTGGCGTTCATTTATCTTATGCATCTTATGCCAAATTACTATTCCATCATTATATTTACTTCGAGCTCCCATGGTATTATTCTGAAGCCTTCAAAGGCTTTCAAGGTCTTGACATACCTTGATGTCCAATAAGACTGCTGACGACTCTCGTACGCGTCAAGCAATGTTAAGAATGACAATCTGTTGAAATACGCATGTCTCTATCACATAATCAAGCTGTATTCACATGTACCTACATATATGTATAAACTCTTAAGAACAATGGAATATTAAAAATAGTATGAGTTGGCTTATTGTAATACACAATCTACAAGGGGGTAATAGTCTTGTAATAAAAGTATTTGTTTGTCAATCAATGTGTCAGTTAGTGAATCACCTTCTGACATGATAGGTAGGGTGCTAGTTTAGGTGTACACTGGTTCTGGCATGCATTAACCTCAGTCCACAATTAGCATCTTCCTATGAAAAAGTGAAGAAATGGGTGAACCGCCCCTAGGAAAATTTATCACCAATTCCAACATGGAATTCTAAATAAGGAAGACAATGAGACTGTGAAGCAAGGTAAATGAGACAGTAGGAAGGGAACAAAGGAACTCAAGCTTGTGCGATGCTCAAAATCCAACACAATCAAGGGCCAAGTTATTAGAATGAAAGAATAGAGGTGTTAGTCATGTGTGGTTTGGACCCATATGTACCCACATGTATTTACTATAGCATTATCTGTGTGTTGGCAATCTACCACTGCCAGTCATTGAGTTTGAGTCTGAGTCTGAGTTTGGTCACACTTCTGTGTCTTTCTATCATCTATTCCAACAAGAGGGGATTTGGGGAACTAGTGACCCTGGTGGACAAATAGGAGGATATCTGAAAACTATTACAGCTGTTTGCATTATGTAAGGCACGCGCTTGTATTAGTTTTTGCAGAACGCGTCCCAACTTGCGAACACGATATCTCCACGAATACACCACCAAATCACATAAAGACTAGATAGTTTGTCTTGTAATTAAATATACTAGTGCTTTCCAATATTACTTTCAAAAAATTCTCCTCACATAACATTTGTCTTTATGCTAGTGTACATGCAGCTCACAAACTCATTTGCAGGCTGTACAATGGACTGTAGAACCTGAACTTGTAATATAGTGTTTATATAATATATATCTAGTGTTACCAACCTTCCCCCTTTTTGTTAGGATACACACACAGGCCGGGTTTCCGGAGAAACCCGCGGGATATCTGGTAGGACTTGGCTTCAGCTTATAGGCTGCGCCCTCGCTAGATTGTGTTGTCCAATTTCAAATGGACGGACGGGGATCCCGGGGAGTCCGGGCGGGGTTCATGGGTCGTAGGTCGTAAGTCGGAGGTCGTGGGTCGTAGGTTGGGGGTTGTGGGTCGTGAGTCGAGTTTGGTTGAGAGAGGTAGATGCACCGGAGCCCGTGGGCTCCGACTAGTGCGAGCGATGTGAATCGAGTAAGGTTTTAGAGTGGAAAATATTATTAGATTACTGGGGGGAATCTAAGCTAATTTTCTGACTGGATTGTATGTACAACATCTGCCAGTTTATATAGACCGTGGAATGCATGACATACCAAATCCAGTAATAACAAAATGAAACTAACAAAACATGAAACGGGAATAGTAAACACCAAATTGGTGTTAGGAACGGAATGGAACGGAGTGGAGTCCAAATTGTGACAAAGCATAACCCATAACGGGAAATGGAGCGGGAGCGGAGTCCTAAATCGTGACAGGTCATTTGACTAAAACGGGAATGGGGCTCAATTAGAGCGGTGACGGGATTCTAAGCGGGGACTGGTGACTGATGCGTGGGACGAAGACGGACATAGACAGAGATGGAGTCCGGGGGAAGTCCGGTGACTGATGTGTCGTAATGAGGTCGAACGTAACGAGTCTTGACGTGACGGAGTCCGGGCGGGAAATCCTATAAACAGACGATTGGTGCTTGTAGCGTGTGGGGGTGTACAGGTTGGTGCCCGGAGTCCAGCGGGATTGTCTGGTCGTAACAGTATCCTCCCTTTATGCCGAAGTCCCAAAGAGGCTCTAGACCTACATAAGGTTCTTGTCGGCTATGCGCATGTGTCAAAAGTCATGTCGGTTACATGTATGTGTCAAAGAGTCATGTGATCTGGAAGGTAAGGTTCAAACGCGGCGAGCCTATATAAAAATTTGAAAAAATAGAAATTTCTTCTTCTTTATTACCCCCATCTTCGCAAAAATGGGACCAAAACCAACGCCCAGAAAAGCCATGCCAGCCGCGGGGCCCTCCATGGGCACCCCATATCGGGCGCCTTGGAGTGCCACGCAACTGTTAGCGCGGCATGAAGAGCAGCGCCGATTACGAGAGGAAGCAGAGAGGGAGGCCAGGGAGGCTGAGGAGGCCCTGGACCAAGAGTACCAGGCGGCATTGGCCGCAGAGGAAGAGGTGGCGAGGGAGAGGGAGCGTGAAGTGGAGGAGGCTGTGCGAGTGGCTGCGGAGAGTGCCCAGGTGGCTGTGGAGAAAGCCCGGTTGGCTGCAATTGCTGCGGGAAAGGTAAGTCCCAAAAACTTCAACTCGTCATTTTCCTTTTACTGACTTGTCATTTTCAGCGCAAGGCGACAGAGGTGGAGTCGGAGTCCAAGGGGGAGCCAGAGAGCCCCCAAAAGGTAAGCCTCAGGTCCGTGGGATAGCCGTGGAGACTAACCATAATCAACAGAAGGCAAGGAAGGCGGCGCCAGTCCGTCTTCCGATGCGGAACGAGCCGCGGTGTTCCGGTTGTAGCGACCGGAACACAGAGTGCAACCGAAAATCCGGCCAGGGTCCGGGCTGCTACCAATGTGCGCACCTCAAGGCGAGGTGCTCACTAGTACACGAGCAGGCCACGGGGTCCGGGGCGCGAGACATAAGCAGGTTGGACGGGTTGTCCGGGTTGGACGAAGTACTTGGACGGATCGCTGAGGGCATCGAGGCCCAAAACGAGTTGCTCTGGAAGAGCAACAAGGTCCAAATTGTGGTGGCAAAGGAGCTGTCCGGACTCCGTGAGGAGTTTTGGAAGTTCCTGGTGGAGCATGGCAGCTATGTCTATGAAGAGCTGCAGATCGGGAGTTCCGAGGATGCCAGGTCAGATGAGGATGGGGTTGCCGCGGAGGTTGCGGAGCTTCCTGGAGAGGTAGCTGAGGAGGCGGGGAAAAAACACAGTCCCATAAATATAGACTGAGAAAAGTAATATAGAATAAAATAATTTTGAATCATAAAAGTAAAGCGTGAAAGAAAAACATAAAAAATAAAAAGTCAAAGCCAAAGTCCGTGGGGAGTCCGCTTAAAGACTTGACAAGACATGTCAGAACCTGTAAAAGCAAAGAGAGACATAGGGCGACAGGGAAAAATGAAAATGAGTCCAAACATAAAACGGGGTCCGCGGAGTGCAGTCAGAGAGACGATAATGGTCCAGGTTTGAGTGGGTAAGCTGTATGAAAGTCAGTAACGATTTCCGTGGCATTACCGAGTTCCGTGGCCAAAATCCATGAGGTTTCTTCATCGGTGCCCTCGTAACCCGCCCACTTGACCAAGTAAAGCAGTTTACAAGTGCGTCGATGCTTGTCTATTTTTGAATCTAAAATCTGTGAGATTTCAAACTCGGGTTCTCCGTCAATGACGACAGGAGGAGGTGGAGATTGCACGCGATCCGGGATAGTGTTAGCAGTACAAGGTTCAAGCATAGAAACATGAAATACCGGGTGTACTGCGCACATGCTATCCGGAAGCCGTAGAGTCCAAGAGACTGAACCTACTTGTGCAATAATTTCAAACTGGCCTAGATATTTTTCAGCAAGCTTCTTTGATGGATGGGTAGTCCTGAAGAATTGAGCTTTGACATAAACACGGTCGCCAATCTTGAAGTTGGGTGGCGGGATCTGGTGTTTGTCCGCTGAATGTTGATATTGCTCTTGGATGGACAGTATTGCAGTCCAAAGTCTCGTGGAGCTCGTGGAGGTCCGTGGTGAACTCTTGAGCACGAGCAGAGGCGAGATTTCGTTCTGGATGTACTGTAATATTTGGATTATATCCTTTATTTGCAAAGAACGGGGAAATGCCAGTAGTGGCCGAGGGTGCATTGTTGTAAGCAAACTCTGCAAGTGGTAACAAGGTCTTCCAATTGTCCTGTTGGTAGTTGCAATATATGCGGAGGTATTGTTCCAATGTCTGGTTGACGTGTTCGGTTTGTCTGTCACCTTCCGGATGATGTCCGGGCATGAAATGTAATGTCATGTCCAAGGATTTCCGAGGGATCTAAAGAAGTGAGACATGAACTCTGATCCTCTATTGGAAGTCACGTGGGACGGAACTCCGTGCTTGGAAAATATGTGGATAATGAAAAGTTCCGCTAACTGCACGGACGTAATTGTATCATAAGTAGGGATGAATATACCTTGTTTTGAGAATCTGTCAGCAACGACTAGAATAGCAGAAAAGCCTTCGGAATCCAGTAGGTGTTCAATGAAATCCATAGATATAGAATTCCACGGGTGTTCCGGTACCGGGAGTTGTTTCAAAAGGCCGTATGGCTTGTGTCGCTGAGATTTCGAGTGGGGACAAGTAGTGCAAGATTTACAATAGTGCTTAACGAATCCACAGAGTCTGGGCCAAGTATATTCTCTTCTTATTAATGATAGAGTTTTGTTGACCCGAAATGGCCTGAGAGTGGATGATCATGTTTGTATTGAAGGATCCTGAGGCGGAGGCCATCGGAGTCCGGTACATAGATACGATCGTCAAGTCTAATGAAACCATGTTGATCAAGAGACCACCGAGGTTGATCGGGGTCCACGGGATTGTCCAGATGAGCTTTAGTAACTGGGTCTAGTGGAATTGCTGATAGAATATCTTGATGTAACTTCTCGATATCCATAATGATAATTCCATGGACAATGGGATTGACGAGGAAAGTTGCGCGGACCGATGCGGTAAGCTGTTGATTTGTGAAAATAGGTTTCAGGTTGTGCGGATTTACCGTTGCATAGTCGTTGCTCCCCTCTTTAGGATAGATGTCCCATCGTCTAGTTAAAGCGTCGGGTTTGCCGCCGAGACGGCCAGGTCCAAAGCGGATAATCATGTTGAAGGCAGAGAGATATTCAGACAAGCGGGCCTACCGGCGGGTCAAGAGTTTTGTGGTAGAAAAGTATTCCAGGTTTTTGTGATCTGTTACAACGTCAATAGGAGCTCCTGAACCTTCCAAATAGTGTCACCACGCTTTGAAAGCTGAAAAGATTGCCAGAAGTTCTTTATCATGAACATCGTAGTTGAGCTCTGCTCCGGTAAAAGTCCGGGACAGAAAAGCCACGGGGTGGACTTCTCCGTCGGAGTCCTGGATAGAGAGAATGGCTCCAAGTGCATAGTCGGAGGTGTCCGTTTCAACAATAAGTGGGAAGTCCGGTTTCCAATGTGACAGAATAGGAGCTGTAGAAAAAGAATTTTTTAAAAGATTGAAAGCTTTTTGACACTAATCATTAAAATTCCACGGAGTACCCTTACGCGTAAGATGGGTAAGGGGTACCGTGATGTCGGAATATCCACGGATAAAACGTCGGTAAAAATTGGCAAAGCCGAGGAAGGATTGTATATCTTTAACTTTTCGAGGTTCGGGCCAATCTTTGATGACTTGCACTTTAGTTTCGTCCATGCGGAGTCCATCGGGTCCCAACATGAAACCTAGGTATTCCACAGAGTCCGTGTCAAAAGTACATTTTTTACCGTTTGCGAATAAACCATGTTGTCTGAGCCTCCGGAGAACTTCATGGACTTGTTTGTCGTGTTCCACGGGATTCTCGGAGTAGATAAGAATGTCATCCAAGTAAACAATGACGCATACATCGAGCATGTCGGAGAAAATGTCATTGATAAAATGCTGAAAAACAGACGGGGCATTGGTGAGTCCAAAAGGGATGACCAACCACTCGAAGGCCCCATAACGGGTTCTAAAAGTGGTTTTCCATTCGTTGCCCACGGCAATCCAGACCAAATGATAGGCGTGCTTGAGATCTATTTTGGTGTAAATCCGGGCATTCCGCGGGGCATCGAGCAGGTCAGATATAAGTGGGAGTGGATATTTGTCCTTTTTGGTGACGGCATTGAGTCCTCTAAAATCAACACATAGTCGAAGGGATCCATCCTTTTTTCTGACAAACAGAACAGGTGCTCCAAAAGGAGACTTTGAGGGTCAAATAAAACCTATGGACAAATGTTCATCCAGGAAATCACGGATTGTGGATAATTCCGTGGACGAAAGCAGGTAAATATGTCCTAGGGGTGGCTGGGCGCCATCTTCAAGATCGATTTTTAAGTCGTATTCTCTGTGAGGCGGAAGCCGGTCAGCTTTTTGCTTGCTAAAAACATCCGCGAAGTCATGATATTTCTCCGGGACACCTTCTAGGTCAGTGGCTTGCTCAGATTTAGATACCGGGGTTGAAAAACATCCAGTTGCTTCATCAATTTTTAAGTTGATAGTGAACGCCTGGGACCCATCCATTTTTGAAGCCCTAATAAAAGCTGCAGCATTAATCAGAGAAATGGATGGAGGTGCCATGGGTTCCGGGGAAGCTGTAGGTGCTGTAGGGATCACAGGAGTCCTCGAGACTGCAGGTGCCGGGAAGGCCATGGGTGCCGTGGAGGCCGAGACAGGCGCAGTTTCCTCAGTCGCCACGGGAGTCCGGAATGTTATACTGTTAGCTATCCAGTCAATCAACGGATTGTAGTGGGTAAGCCAGTTATGTCCTAGGACTACCGAGCAACTTGAGTCTAACTGGGTCACATAGAAAGTGACCAATTGAGATGTTCCACAAGGGAAATTGATGGGTAAATCACAAGCTTGGGTAACAACCGAATTACTTGTGCCATCGAAGAGGTGGAGTGCGACGGGATTTATTGAATAAGTTGACAAAGAATTTTTTTGCGTGAATTTTGTATCTAAAAAACAATGAGTCGAGCCGGAATCTATAAGAGCTGAAAAAACGAATTTCGGAATCATATTAGACATAAGTTTAACGAAAAATGAATCAGAATGTGAAAGAGCGGATGTGTTGAGGCGAGTAAACTCTTGAATGCGCAGAGAGGCAATGCAACCCCTAACCCGTGTGGAGTCCGCGGGGTTGCTCACTCTTTTGTCGAATCGGCAGCCAGTTTGTCCTTCGACAGGGTTTCCGTGGAGGCTTTGGCTGTTCGACCCTTTGAAGATTTTGCTTTTGCCAGCAGACATTCCGGGACTCGATGACCGGGTTTCCCGCACAAGAGACAGAGGTTGTTGTCCATACGACATTGTCTTTCTTGTGGAGTCAATTTGCCATTGGGTCCGAGTTTGCCTGAGAGGTCGGGTTTTCCGGCTTGCTTGCCGGACTGTTGACCCTTGTTGTTGTCCTTATTGTCCTTATTGTTGTTGTTGTTATTTGAAGACTTTTTATCGTTCTTCTTGTCGCATTGCGTGGAGTTCTGGTTGCTGGTTGACGAATTGTTGTTATTGTTTTTGTCCTTGGACTTATTTACTTTGTCCGCGGACGTCTCGCGGGCAACTTCCGCACAACGTTCCCAATAACGTGCATCCGCGTTTTGAGCTTTGAGGCGCATACGGGACAGGGTTTTTGGCTTGCCATCTTCTCCTTTCGAGACTTCGTCTTTAAGGCGGGATGGCAGACCGGCGTAGAATTGGTGGCGGAGAGCGGGATCGCCCCACTGACAACGAGCTGCAAGATTATTGAATTGGACGATGTAGTCCGTGATGCACTGCATGTCCTTCATATGAAGATTTGTGAGACTATTCTCTGCTTCTCCTGTCGGGTCATATGGGCCAAAGTTGGTTTCAAGCTCCTCAACAAAAGCCTCCCAATTTTCAAGCCAGAGTGGCTCTTCCTCGGAAATCCTGCTAAAAGCCGGTTCGAACCATTTCAACACAGATCCCGACAAATATGACAGTGTGTAGTTGACTTTTCGGAAGTCCGTGGAGAATGCAGCGGCACGATCATGGAAGTTGAAGTGACATTGCATGAGGAAAGTAGAGAGTTTGTTTGGGTTGGAACCCGTGAAGGGTTCCGGAGCATTGACCTTTGACCGTGGAGGTTCTTGTTCCTTTTTCTTTCGTTCTTCGAGCAGGTGCATCATGAATTTATCTATGGTTCCTGCTAAAAATTCAGAAGTCGGATCCCCCTATTGTGGTCGTTGAACAGGTGGAGGGTGTTTGAGAGGGATTTCGACACCTTTGCCCTTGTCGGGGGCCACGGAATCGTCCTCATGCTCGGATTCGTCCAGGTTTTCCAGGACTTCTTCGATACGGGCTTCTTCCATGGGTTCCGACTGGTTCGCAAGCGTCTGACTGGTATACAGAGTTAACGGGGAATGAAGAGTCGACGGTCCAGGTATTGATGACTGTGCGCGTGTACTTCTTCTTGGTGGCATAATGAAAACAATCTGCGAGTATTAGTCAGAAAATACTGTTAGGATACACACACAGGCCGGGTTTCCGGAGAAACCCGCGGGATATCCGGTAGGACTTGGCTTCAGCTTATAGGCTGCACCCTCGCTAGATTGTGTTGTCCAATTTCAAACGGACGGAGAGGGATCCCGGGGAGTCCGGGCGGGGTTCGTGGGTCGTAGGTCGTAAGTCAGAGGTCGTGGGTCGTAGGTCGGGGGTCGTGGGTCGTGAGTCGAGTTTGGTTGAGAGAGGTAGATGCGCCGGAGCCCATGGGCTCCTACTAGTGCGAGCGATGTGAATCGAGTAAGGTTTTAGAGTGGAAAATATTATTAGATTACTGGGGGGAATCTAAGCTAATTTTCTGACTGGATTGTATGTACAACATCTGCCAGTTTATATAGACCGTGGAATGCATGACATACCAAATCCAGTAATAACAAAACGAAACTAACAAACATGAAAAGGGAATAGTAAACACCAAATTGGTGTTAGGAACGGAATGGAACGGAGCGGAGTCCGAATCGTGACAAAGCATAACCCATAACGGGAAACAGAGCGGGAGTGGAGTCCTAAATCGTGACAGGTCATTTGACTAAAATGGGAACGGGGCTCAATTAGAGTGGTGACGGGATTCTAAGCGGGGACCGGTGACTGATGCGTGGGACAAAGACGGACATAAACAGAGACGGAGTCCAGGGGAAGTCCGGTGACTGATATGTGTTGTAATGAGGTCGAATGTAATGAGTCTTGACGTGACGGAGTCCGGGCAGGAAATCCTATAAACAGACGATTGGTGCTTGTAGCGCGTGGGGGCGTACGGGTTGGTGCCCGGAGTCCGGCAGGATTGTCCGGTCGTAACACTTTTACTGACTGTCCCGTGGAATGTGTAAAGTCAAGTTGACCATGTTTTGGCACCTCCTCCAGGTGAACTCATTTATACAGGAACCACTGGCCGATCTACCTCTCCTGTGGAGCATGTTGTAGCTAATATGTGTATTTAGTGCCTAATGTACATTTTTTGTGACAGATGTGATCCCAGCATGCCCAGCAATGTTCCCGCCCTGCCTGGGAAATGGATCACTCAAGAGTAAGCTGAGACCTGTAGATATATCAGAAGGAAATGATATAAAACAGTCATTAAATGTAAATACCATGTGGGAGAACATTTGAGATACTATAATCAGATGCCAAAGTCTCCCACTGCACTCCTATGGGCACCGGTCATCCATCCACTCTTACACAACTCCCGCACTCTCAAAGTGCATCAAAAGTGTCTTAACGATACATGTAGTATTTCTGCATGCCTTTGAGTTGGAGATAAAGCACTGTATGATGTCATTGTCAGTGAGAATGAAAGAATGACAACAAAATGAGGAACATAGCACCAGTTCCACCTGCAGAAGTTGTAGTAGCTGAATATGTAGCAGGGAATCACTCGCCCATGCATGAGGAACAGCTCATAATAAAATTTTCCTGCCCAATGGAAACCCAGTAGTGGCCAATCAGCTGGCCGGATAGGAATGTGACAAAAGGCTCGTTCAAGATCCAGGGAATAATATGCAATAGGGCGATTACAAACAGTTGGCTCTTTCTTTTGCGTTATCCATTGCTGGCTGTCTGTTCTCATGTTTTGCATAAACGTTTCCTCAATGCTACAACGATTTTCATGCCATTACTTTATCAATGCTCATCTCTTCCCCCCTCAAGGGAATCCCCCACTATGCCCCAACTCTGATCCCCATGTCAATGCATGTCCAGATGATGCCTCTACCCTGCCCCATGTATCTTCTACCCTCAACGGAGATGCATCGGCCTTTTTCTTGGCAGGTTATCTGGACCAACCGTTTGTAATCGCCCTATTGCATATTATTCCCTGGATCTTGAACGAGCCTTTTGTCACATTCCTATCCGGCCAGCTGATTGGCCACTACTGGGTTTCCATTGGGCAGGAAAATTTTATTATGAGCTGTTCCTCATGCATGGGCGAGTGATTCCCTGCTACATATTCAGCTACTACAACTTCTGCAGGTGGAACTGGTGCTATGTTCCTCATTTTGTTGTCATTCTTTCATTCTCACTGACAATGACATCATACAGTGCTTTATCTCCAACTCAAAGGCATGCAGAAATACTACATGTATCGTTAAGACACTTTTGATGCACTTTGAGAGTGCGGGAGTTGTGTAAGAGTGGATGGATGACCGGTGCCCATAGGAGTGCAGTGGGAGACTTTGGCATCTGATTATAGTATCTCAAATGTTCTCCCACATGGTATTTACATTTAATGACTGTTTTATATCATTTCCTTCTGATATATCTACAGGTCTCAGCTTACTCTTGAGTGATCCATTTCCCAGGCAGGGCGGGAACATTGCTGGGCATGCTGGGATCACATCTGTCACAAAAAATGTACATTAGGCACTAAATACACATATTAGCTACAACATGCTCCACAGGAGAGGTAGATCGGCCAGTGGTTCCTGTATAAATGAGTTCACCTGGAGGAGGTGCCAAAACATGGTCAACTTGACTTTACACATTCCACGGGACAGTCAGTAAAAGGGGGAAGGTTGGTAACACTAGATATATATTATATAAACACTATATTACAAGTTCAGGTTCTACAGTCCAGTACAGCCTGCAAATGAGTTCGTGAGCTGCATGTACACTAGCATAAAGACAAATGTTATGTGAGGAAAATTTTTTGAAAGTAATATTGGAAAGCACTAGTATATTTAATTACAAGACAAACTATCTAGTCTTTATGTGATTTGGTGGTGTATTCGTGGAGATATCGTGTTCGCAAGTTGGGACACGTTCTGCAAAAACTAATACAAGTGTGCGCCTTACGTAATGCAAACAGCTGTAAGTATACCAAATTCTAATATACTCTAAAGGTCATTTAAAGATCTGGGATGTGATTCAAGCATAATTTGGTTTTTAAAACTTTCAAAAAGTCTTAAACTCTTTCGTACATTACAAACTAAAGGATCTTTCCAGACATGAGTAGACAATAAAAAAAATTAGTAAATACTTTTAAAAAATAGATACCTTTAGATAGTCCATTCCATGCATATGTATATCATTGGCACCTCTAAATACATATTTATTACTTTGGAATGGATCTGTCAATCTGAACAGAGTTCTACTTGATTCAACATACCCAGAATATATAGGGGGTTTTACTTAATAAAGACAGCTGTCGTATGAAAAATTTCCAATAATATTTTACATATTTTACATGGAAATAACTACATTACAACTTTTAAAAAACAAAGTAATAAAAGTATTAGCAAGTATTTACATAACTTGGAAAAGCATATACAATAGGTTCTATTAATTGACTCTGAATTGTTTAGGATGTAATATGGAGAATTGTTTCTCATAGTTGGTGGTTAACAATATAATAGTCTCAGAGGATATATCACTATTTAAAGATGGAGTTTTGTAGAAATATAAATTTTACCAGTAAAAATCTGATATTATAATGATTACGGATAACCTCCTATGAAGAAAATTTCTACTACTTTAGTAGTTGCCTCTAGGTAACTACAATGACTTCAGGTAAGGAGCAGACTGTGAAGCCTTCCACAATGAAGACCCATTAGCCTTGAACTGCCCAGCAACATTACAATGAGGAAATCTTCATTGACTTCCCAAAAGTCAGCTTCCATGGAAGGTTCCCCTCAGATCAAAGTTAAGCCATCAACTAATATTTCTCCTGGTCCACCAGAATGAAACTCACCATTACAATGGTTGAGGATCTCTGGAGCTACCATACCATTCATCCAGTATATCTTAAACTTCCCACCACACCAGGTAATGCTTCAGTCCATGTACTAGGGAAAATTGGTTTATGATGAACCTGTCAACAATAAATGGGATATGTACTAAACCTCCTGAGTCAGCCATTGTGCAAGACTACACAGTGAGATATCCAACCATGCCCATGACAATAGAAGCCTGATTGGGTAGGTATCATGGTATCATACATATCTGTACAAACCCTATTCATGCAATCAGGAACCCTGGATCCCACTAAATTGATCCCTGAATGGTCTGATGAGTTTACAATCCTGCTGGAAAAAGGAGGGAGAGAAATTAAAAGGGACTTGTTCATTCAACTAGTTGATTTGTTGAGTGTACAAGACAACACACTGCAGATTTTGCATGTGTTGATCAGAGCTAATCATACTGTTCCTGAAGTTGATTATTGCTACCTGTATATCCAACCATTAGAGTGCTCTCTCTATGAAAAGTTGCCCAACGTACCTTTTGCATATTTCAGCCTTAGGTCCAGACTTATGTGCAACCAAGAGAAATGTGAAAAGACAATGATGGAAAAGGATGGAACTTGGAATATTTTCTCAATCTTTTCAATAATGGATTTTACTTCACAAGGTTCACATTTTTTGCGCAGATTATGTATACTTCAGCCTGAAAAAAATCTCCAGAGATTCCCCTGATACTGTTTGCTCCACTTTCTCAATTGCCTGTTAATCTTAGAGAATTTCTCACTGGATATGAGAATCAAAATGCATCTACAGGAAAAGGACATTCTGATCAGTGCTTCCTTCCACCAACCACAACTGTGTTGCCTTTTCAGTATGGCTGAACAAGAGAAAGAAGCCCTGATGGAACATCAAGTGGTTCCCAACCTAACAGGTTCTGCCCTTTGACTGTTGATGTCTTTACATGTCATTGGTCATTCCTGACCTGGACTCCCCATGTTTGTTCCAGATAATTCAGTAATCCATGACAACCTTCACCAGATTATATGTGTCAACACTCATCACTTTCTCTAGCCAATGTTACAACTTCCTCAGAGCCCATGGCTTTCCTAAAAATATGCTCCCTTAATAATTATAGTGTTGGGATCCATTTCTGGATAATATTGGATATCCATGGATATTCTGACTCCTTTCCTTTGTCCTGCATTTGGTAACTGACTGGTTGACAGATGTTCATTCATTTGTTTATTGTACCTGCCCTTATTCCCTAATCTGTCTCCACCCTTGTTCCTCATTTACCTATCATGTTCTCTTATATATACTTATTTTGGAAACATTTCCAAACATATCTTATTATGCTTTCAGATTTGGAGTACAATAATTGGAGCAACTATATTGTCTTCCATAGTCATGTACATACTTACTCCCCAGTTTGTATCTTGAATTAGTCTAATCTACTCCTTTGCTCTTTCTTTCCACTCAATGTCTGGAATGCCTCAGAACTCTGGGTATCTATACCCTTCATGTAATCATCCACTGGCTTGAAATATGGACACCCAAATGTGTGCACAAAGGTGCAGCACATAGGCTGAAGCCAAGTCCTTCTCACACCCTGGCAATATTTGGATATCCCCCAGGAAATCCCCAGACAGTTTCTGGAAAGCCCTTGGAATATTCACCAGAAATCCCAGGTATATTTCCTGCACTTAACAGTGTGCCGTACCATACCAGTGAACAACCCTATTAAGTGTGAAGTACATCTGCACAGCCTTTGTTTGCTATTGCCAATTACCTTGGTGCAAGGGACTTAACTTGGGTCACATGAATGAATCTTTGGATTTGTCCATTTCACTGAAGGGTCTTACATACATGTATATATAAGCCTTCTGATCTTAGCACTGTCTTGCAGCAATTTCCCAGTTTGGTGTTCCAATTTGGGAGGAGCTTGGCTGGGTTCCAGATAGGCAATATAGCTCCCTTTGTGATATTACACTGATTTTTCTGTTGAGTGGATCCCTGTATTATTATGGATCAAATGCCTGAGTGTGATTGGGAGGAAGAGTGAAGGCAGCATAGGGCACAATTATTGCCATTTGTGCAATATTCATATTACCTGACTTTCCTGCCATGACGAAATCTCCATCTCCTTTGGAGAGAAAGTTGGCTATGTTACGAATGGTTGAAGATGTCGGAGAAGTTGACGAAAAAGATAAGGATGAAGAACACAGTCAATGGATGGGCTTGACACTGGCCGCCACTGACTGGAAGGTTTGGTGGCTTGCCTTTGCACTGCTGTCTCAGACCGTCAGTTTATCTTTCAATGTGTACTTCCCTAGTATGTCAATCACTACGTTATTAATTCTATCAATGGCTTATATATATTAAGCCTTGACGGCTACTTTGGGCTTTATATCCACGACGGTCACATTGTTGCTCACCGCTCCCCCTTGGTTCTTCGCTGCCTTTGTATTGTTCTTCAATGCTCATCATGCCGATGTCACCAAAGAACGCTTCTGGCACGTTTCAGGACCCATATTATTAGGCATCGTGGGATTTGTCATTTCTCTCTCCACAATGAATACAGCCGCACGATATATCGTGTTGTGAGTTTAGTGACAGATTGAAGACCTTATTGTATGCTTATTACCATTATAATGGATTTCTCGAGGCACAATCTTATGCAGTGGAAGGAGGGCCGGAGAGACAAATTGGCAGCGTCGAAGGCGGGAGGGAACGTAAACCAACGGTGTCGAGGGACTAGCACTGGAGTGGAAATGCAAAATCAACACGACAAAGATGGCAAACGTAAATGTAAACACAACATCACGATATACCACCGAGCGCAAGTCCACCCTGCATACAACCAGTGAAGGCATCCCGGCTGACTTTTTTTAAGCAAGAAACCTGGTGCTACATCCACTACGAAACCTGCCACAACGCGAATAACATCAATGGTCACACCTACACATGATCCAGGCTTGGTACAATGTCGAGTGCAGCTTTGATAGCTGGTGCTCATGGTAGTGGCAGTGGAAACAGGTGTACAGGAACAGAAGCAATGCTGTACGCAGTGCCTCGAATGACCTGTGCATTATTGTAGCTTCACTTACAGCTTCATCCTGGCTCAGGTGTTGGAGATTTGGCATATGACTGGAAGGTTTCAGAACAAGGTGTGGTGTGTGATGATGGAATAGGAGTTCAGCTGATGTTTGACCACAGCCGGATTGGGAGCCACCATTGCACCTGCCATTCCTGATATTGTTGCACTGTTGAAGGACTCTTCCTCTGACATTCTATCAAGTGCAGTATCGGGCCTGGGGAAGGTTTCAGAGCAAGGTGCGGGGTGTGATAATTGGATAGGAATCCAGCTGACATTTGATGACAGTGGAATTGTGAGCTGCCATTGCACCTGCCATTCCCACCATTGCACCTGCCATTCCTGCCATTGTGACTGCCATTCCTGCCATTGAACCTGCCATTCCTGCCATTGCACCTGCCATTCCTGCCATTGCACCTGCCATTCCTGCCATTGCACCTGCCATTCCTGCCATTGCACCTGCCATTCCTGCCATTGCACCTGCCATTCCTGCCATTGCACCTGCCATTCCTGCCATTGCACCTGCCATTCCTGCCATTGCACCTGCCATTCCTGCCATTGCACCTGCCATTCCTGCCATTGCACCTGCCATTCCTGCCATTGCACCTGCCATTCCTGCCATTGCACCTGCCATTCCTGCCATTGCACCTACCATTCCCACCATTGTGCCTGCCATTCCCGCCATTGTGCCTGCCATTCCCACCATTATTCCACTGTTGGAGGAGTCTGACCATGACATTCAATCAAGTGCAGTATCGGTATATTTACATTCGACCACAGCTGAATTTTGCACCACAATTGTGGGTGTCATTCCCGCCATTGTTGCACTATTGAAGGACTCCAACTCTCACGTCTGACCAAGTGCAGTATCACACCACTTCAAGCCTACATGCCACCACACCCACTTCCTTGGTGCTGAGCTTGGACAACATTTAAGTTCGCTCCTCTGTGACAAGTCTGCAACACCCATTACTATCACTGGCCACTTGTTCCCAGCTTCCCATTGGAGGACATCTTTCCCTCCCAGGGTGGCTCTCGCTCATGCCAGCCACCTCCTGATAGCTCTGGTCTATCTGCTGACAGCTCTTCTCTGTCCCCCGAAGTTCGCACATCCATTATTTTACCTTGCAGTGCTGAGCCACTGCTCCTCTCCATTGAGTCAAAGGCGCAACCATCTTGGACCTCTGCACTAGCATTTTCCCCTGCTGATGGTGACTTCCTGCTTCCCCATGCTCACCTCTTCCCTCCTTGAGGGAATCCTGTGCCGTGCCTTGACTCTGATCCCCATATCAATGTATGTCAAGGTGACGCCTCCACGCTGCCCCGTGTATCTTCTACCCTCAACTGAGATGCATGGGTCTTTTTCTTGGTGGACTATCCGGACTGACTGTTTGTAGTCACCCTATTGCATATCATCGACCATTGCTGTGACATCGGCTTCGGAGGTGACAGGGCATGTAGCCAATCATGTCCTAATCTTCCTACTGCTTCTTCCTTCCCTGATGCAATTGCTTCTGATATTGACACCCAGCTTGAGTGTGGGTGACTCTGAGGTCCATTTCTATCCCTGCCTCTACCTCATTTTTTCTCCTTGCCACTGGGTGTTGCTGCACAAAAGCATTCCAATAAACTTTGCTGGATCCATTGTACAATGTTTATTTTTATTTATTTTTAAATTCTTTTGTGGAATAAAATACTATTGTCATGCTAATCCTACACAGGTGAAATAATCTATGCAAGTGGCAGTTTAATATCAATATCTTGGTTATTATTGAATAATAGTGAGCCAGTTATTGATGGTTATGAGGCTTAAATGAAGGTTTTACATATGTCAGTTCTGTGGTGTAATAGTAATTGTATTTTGTTTATGTATTTTGTATTGGTAATCTCTCTTGGTCGTGTGTTCAATTCCCATTGTAAACAGTTGTATTATTTAGTATATATTCCTCTTGGGCACCTAAGGTACATGCATTAAGCGGGATGGTGTCTCTCAAATGAGGAGTCCCAAGACCCACAGCTTTCTTTTTTTATTGGACAGCTGACGTGGCCTGTCCAAGCCAGGACAGGTCACCCGATGAGGGTGAACAGGTCACCTGATGAGGGTGAACAGGTCACCTGATGAGGGTGAACAGGTCACCTGATGAGGGTGAACAGGTCACCTGATGAGGGTGAACAGGTCACCTGATGAGAGTGAACAGGTCACCTGATGAGGGTGAACAGGTCACCTGATGAGCCTGGACAGGGTACATCATGCTGATTGCCTGCTCCATGTATCCAGTTCCCTGGTCAGGGCCTGCTCTAAACTCTTAACCAAATCAGGCCTGATCAGCCATTCAGCAAACCTGAGCACCTGATTGGCCTGTTAAGGCATGCTCAGGCCTGATTAGGTTTTTTGGATTTTTCCGACAATGGATGGTGACAATGTTGTAGGCTGTGGTGGGAGCATGGCCTTGTGAGATTCTGGTAGATGTGAGAAATGACAAATAAGAATGTGCAACACTAGAGGCACCCCAAGGTTTTTGGAGTTGGAGAACCTTCTGAAAATCCTACTATTTGGCCAAATTTTCTAAGAAACTCTGACTGATAATGTTTCCTTAGATTTCCTGATGCAAATATTTAAAGTTTTCATATATGATTTTCCACTTTGGAAAATTCTATTAAAAATCAAAATTTTCAAACAATTTATCACTTCAAAGAATTCTTAGAAAATTTGGCCAAATATTAGGATTTTTAAAAGGTTTTCCAATCCCAAAAACCTTGGGGTGCCTTCAGTGCAATGCAGGGGAATCAACAACAATGAAACTAGAAGCAAGGCCACTTAACACAATGGCAAGATATAATGGAGGCACAACATTAGCTACTTATGCGAAAGGAGAATAGAGTGAAGAGGAGATGAGGGTGATAGTGGAGGAGGACCAAGTAGGAATGGTGAATGACACATGAAGGCAACGGGCGTGAAGGGTAGTACATCAGGATTAAGGTGAGATAGATGGCATCAGTGTTGAAACCATGCCAGCTTTTTATAATGTATAGTGAGGGCAACATGGCCAAGGAGAATTAGTAATCCCTATAGAACATGTGGAATTATGGGAGAAATGTGGATGGGAAAACACTAGATAAATTGGACCATTGAAATCCCATCCCAAACACAATATCTTAGTCTCTTTACCTCTCAGCAAGTTTAAGCCAATGTGTGCTTACACCCATGGACTTCCCTTGCTCCCTTTGACCCTCCCTTTCACAAGGGATCCAAATACACTGTCAAAGCCTCCTGGCACTCCATGGAGGGCGTATGAGCTGTGCTATGGGTGAGTTGTTCCAGAGACTTGGAGTGATGAAGATCCTGATACAGTTAGTGGAATTAATGGAGAGAAAGAGAGGGTTGTGTAGGATGTAGATGGAATTGTCAAGGCCAGCAAACACCAGAATGAATGACATAGACTTAATGGGTGTGGGTCAATGGACTTTACTTGGCCATTACTTACTCTTTGAGCAATGCTGCATTGCTGCATGTATATGGCATGGTCAGGGTAACTTTTTGTGGCACTCTGGATTTTTGAAACAAGTCACAGTGTCACACTAAGTCGCAGAGTGTCACAAAAAGTTGCAAAATCACACAAAGTTGCCACAAAATGTCACAAAATGTCACACAAAGTTGCAAAGTGTCACAAACAGTTGCAAAGTTGCACACAGTTGCAAAGTTGCACACAGTTGCAAAGTTGCACACAGTTGCAAAGTTGCACACAGTTGCAAAGTTGCACACAGTTGCAAAGTTGCACACAGTAATGCAACAGTTGCAAAGTTGCACACAGTTGCAAAGTTGCACACAGTTGCAAAGTTGCACACAGTTGCAAAGTTGCACACAGTTGCAAAGTTGCACACAGTTGCAAAGTTGCACACAGTTGCAAAGTTGCACACAGTTGCAAAGTTGCACACAGTTGCAAAGTTGCACACAGTTGCAAAGTTGCACACAGTTGCAAAGTTGCACACAGTTGCAAAGTTGCACACAGTTGCAAAGTTGCACACAGTTGCAAAGTTGCACACAGTTGCAAAGTTGCACACAGTTGCAAAGTTGCACACAGTTGCAAAGTTGCACACAGTTGCAAAGTTGCACACAGTTGCAAAGTTGCACACAGTTGCAAAGTTGCACACAGTTGCAAAGTTGCACACAGTTGCAAAGTTGCACACAGTTGCAAAGTTGCACACAGTTGCAAAGTTGCACACTGTTAAAAGTGTAGATAATGAATGGCCAGACTGGGGATTGAACCCAGGGCTTCTGCATATATAGCAGGGGTGTTAACCATTACACCACCTGACCCTGGGAAGCACTGCTAGCATTACTCAAACTAACACACACAGTTGCAAAGTTGCACACAGTTGCAAAGTTGCACACAGTTGCAAAGTGTTGCACAAAGTTGCAAAGTGTCTCACAAAGTCACAAATTCAGACCACACTGCTTTTCAATGGGCCAGATCATATGAAAACACCAATTGACAACTGGCTGCATGGGGGGCAGTGTATGCAGTATATCCAGAACTGGAGATACTACACTGCACTGGATGAGTACACAGTAATGTCAACCCTCTATCCAGGTTACTGTGAGCACCCAGCTCAGTAAGCCCAGTCTGAGATAACCTTCCAATGATCATGTCAAGCTCACTCAGCAAGGAACTGAGGAAAAACCATGGGAGGACACACCAGCTAGAAGAGCCATCTTCATTACACAACAAGAACTGGTAGAACCTGTCAGGAAAAGACAATCCCACAAATGGCATGGCATCTACATAACCTTCCCAGAGATGATGAAGTGGATGAGTCACTATTTGCCTCCTGTAACCTGCAATTTCTCTTCAGCCTGGATGAGAAATATCTGAAGGAATTCTTAGAGGGATATTGAAAGGATCCCACATTCAGGGGCCACTATATTGAGGACTCCATTTCTCCAAACACTGTAGCCACTTCATCATCACACTACTTCATTGGTAAAGAAGGATTGTTATATTTCCATGATTCAGACTGGAAAAGTCAAATCTGCATGCCCAATAACATGACAAATGTGATACTAAAACTAATACACAATAATCCATTTGAGGGAGCTCACACTGGGGGGCAGACTATTTTTGCTCATGACAGACCATTTCTTTTGGTCCAGAATACTACAAGACTGCATGGCATACACTCGCAGTTGTGACATCTGCCAAAAAACCAAGGTCAATCACACAGCCCTACAAGGAGCCCTTAGGCCAGCCAATGTGCCATTCAAGCCATTTGAAATCATCTCAATGGACCTCATAACAGAACTACCGATTTCTGAAAATGACTCTTACTGTGCCATCTTTGTAGCAGTTGATAAACTAATGCAATTTGTAATCTGCAAACCCACCTCTTCAAATCTGTCCACTGAAGGATTTGCACAGATTTTCATAAGCAGAGTAGCAGCACCCTTTGGATTACCATCTAGGATCATTTGTGATAGAGACAAAAGATGGACCTGTAAGTTCTGGAGGGAAATTTGTAGGATTTACAGAACTGATCTTGTCATCTCCTCTTCACATCACCCTCAAATGGATGGACAGACTGAAAATATGAATGCCACCCTTGAACAGATACTGAGAGCTTACTGCTCATCATCCAAGGAGGAATGGTCAAAATGGATTTCAGTAGTGACCCACACTTACAATTCTACTGTCCACAGTCAACTAGCTATGCACCAGCCTTTCTCCTGATGGGATACTTACCCAGAGGGATGTTCCAGAGTCCTGGGAGGGGATGATCCTGTGATTGCTCAGGAACTGTCAGTGGATTTTAGAATTGGAAAACCACCAACAGATGGTGAGGGATTCAATTGCTTGAGCATAGGAAACACAAGTGCAATCTTACAACAAGCATCGAAAACCCATTGAAGAAATCTCCAAAGAAGATCTAGTGTTAGTCAATCCCCACTCCTTAGAACTCATGGAGATCAAAGGAAGTGGGAGGAAACTAATTCAAAAATGAATTGGGCCATTTGAAGTTATGGTGAAGATTAACTCTCAAGTGTTTTGACTTAAAATTCCCCTGGAGTACCAAATGCTCCCAGTTATTAATCAGAGCCATCTTAAAAAATACCACCCCTCCCCTAAGGAATTTGGCCAGAGAGAACTACTCAAGAATCCCAGGGAGCTGACTTCCAATAAGGAGGAGTACAAAGTTGAAGCCATTACCAGGTACATGAAGCTTTGAAATCACCTGCTTTTCTAATTCACATGGAAAGGGTATGGACCCGAGGAGGATTCCTGGCTGAATACTGCTGACCTTCAAAATGCCCTGGTTCCTCTTAGCGCCTATAAAGCACTGTATCATATCCAATGGCAGATATATGAAGACCTGCCAATTGCCAGGGACCCCTCACCTTTCTTTTCATTTTTTTTGAGAACATTAGCTGCCATTCATTCTATAATTAATCCTCAATCCCCCAACTGAATTTGGATGTCACCCTCACCCTAAAACCAGCAACAGTGAACCTATTACCTCATCACCCTTGTGTTAAAGGCATATAAAAGAATTGACCCAGCCTGGGTGTAAAGGGTATGCATATATGCATACCTGGACTAAGGAATAATAGCTGGATTATAGTACTTTATTATTTACCTTTTATTTTCTTCTTTATATTCTTTCTATATTTCGAGCACACCTTGATTTTGTAGTTCGAAGCTTTGTGTATACGTATGGGCGCTCTCGGCGCCAAAAGAGACAGACAACTTTTACCCAGCAGACACCACCTCGTAAACGACCCAGACGTCGAATAGCGAGAGGTGTCAAGGGTAACGTTTCAACTACCTTTAAAGGTAGTATTCTCTTGCATACTAACGTACTTAGGACTCGAACCGCGAAGGTCGAGTTCCAATCTAAGGTCTTTGCGCTAGTCGACATTATAGTCGACTCGCACTATTATTTCTTTACTCTAGATATCCAGCTTCGCGTTGATTATCTATTTTACATCTAGCTACGAGTTGTACCGTGAAGGTCAACTCTTTCATTCTTTCATTCTAGCCGTCAAGAGCAACTGTACAGTTGCTCTTGTGACGCATAGCGTGTCTTCTTACTAGTACAGATTGTCTAGTAATCTACGGTATTGTACTGTACAGTCAATATCTGCTAATAGTAGTTGAATAGACACTATTCTTCGTATATCGAACAGTCAGAATCTATCGACTCTTCACACTGGGATTGAACCAAGGACCTCTAGCTTTATATAAGCAGTGCTCTTAGCCACTGAGCTACTGGACCTATAGTCTAGTATTATATGATGGATTATATATACAGCCATATATTGAGTTCTGATGCCAACTTGTGCTCTTATAACAGTTTTATATAACTGATGGCAAACCTGGGTCTTATAACAGTTATCACTTATAGATATTGTATTTTCCCATTTCTGACACCTTGGTGGCAACTGAGCGTAGTTTATATTTCTAAGGATAGAAAAGATGTAAAATCGCTTAAATAACTTCCACACCCTTTTGTCCCTCAACCACCACCACCACCACTTCTCACCAGCACAATACTTGACCACACCATGTCACTGCCACAAGTCTCCAGGCCTAAATTCCACTACTTCAAGAGGATCCCTTGAGTACCAACTGCTGAGTTCCCTACAGACATTACCTCCACCCCTCGATAATTGCCTCACACTGAAAAGGTCAAGCACACCACTCTTGGTCATGGTGCCTCTCACTCTTATTCCCAGCCCTCTTCTTCAAGACCTTGGGGGTTGATGGAACCCACCCTAAGGCTGCTAATGGTCCTCAACAGTCACCTTGCACTGAAAAGGTCAAGTTCACTGTCCCCCACTGTGATATTTCCCCCTCAGATTCTTGGCCATCTTTCTCAAGGCCTTGGGGGTCAGTATAAATCACCTGGAAAGGCCCTTTGATCAGGTCTTCCCAACCCCCACACCTGAGGAAGAAACCCAAAAGTACCATCTAAATGAGGAGTGCAATGCTCAGAGTCAATGAGAGTACAGGGAGCTCAAAAGGAAAAGGAGGGAGAAATTTTTAGAGGAATTCAAAGTGAGAGGAGCACAAGTAGGTGTACCCTCAAAGACACAAAGAAGGGTGGAAAGGACCCAAGAGGGCCATATAGTGACTGTAGCTGTTCTTTCCCCCCCCTGGATGAAAATGTATGGACTTCACAGAAATGGATGAGAGTGATGGCAGGATGCCTTGTGTACATGCATTAGGAGCCAAGGGTCAAAAAGAGAAAGACAGAACTACCTTCTACAACTGGAAATTAGTCTGATAAATCAAACTCAATGGCAGCAAATTAACATGAGAAGATGGAAGGGAATTACCCCCAGAAAACACTATCCAGCAGGGACCTATTCAGAAAAGGTACCAAGTTGGCCCTACCAACTCCTCTTCAGACTCAGAAGACATCAATTCAGTCAACCCTTGGTACAAGTCTAAGTACCTAGGGGGGAGGACATACACAAGGGGTTCCTACTACCCATTATGATCACTTTGCCACCAGTGACCCCAACCAAAGAAGGAAATTGAAGCTGTCAACTAGAGTTTGGAGAGGGTATTGACCAAATGGAGTTCCAAGTACCACCATTGATGGAGAATCTGCCCAACCCATCTCCACACACTTCATCCCAGTCATTTCTCCAATTGGTGCCCCTGCTCCCACCACCTCCCTGCTCCCTCCTACTGCTTACTTATCTAAACCATGACTGCATACACCATCACTACCAGCCACACCCCCAACCCTTCTATACCTCCCCGATTGCCTGAGCCAACTGGTCCTCCCCAGAGAGCCTTTGAACCCTTGCCAAATAGACCTGATGGATAGCACTGCTATTAAGAACTGAAACAGGAGGTTTGGGGAATTGATGGGGACTGAACAGAAGGACTTGGCTTCAGCTTATGTGCTAACCCTTGAAAAGGTACTGTCAATCGTCCTTAAATTTCAAATGTATAAAACAATACTCAGCAATTGGAAACTGAACTGTATGTGAATCAGTTGGGAACCAAAGTGTCAAATATTGAAGTCAAAGTCAAAGTCATGGATGTAGGTTGGATTGTGATCAGATGGTGTTGGGATGCAAAGGTCATGAACAGATAGTGGTCGGAGACTAGAGGGGTATCTAAGTTGATATTCTGATTGCTTTGTAGCTACATTACAGCTGGGCTTATATATGGGTTACCAGCATCTCTAAATACTAACTAGGAAAAGTGGGAATGTCCAATGGTGACAAACAAACTTGACTAGGAATGGGAAGGTTATGATAGGATCGGAAGCTGTGATTAACCGAGGGTGGTAACTATGAGAAAGGAAACAGTCCATGAATTATGAATATGTATATATGTACAGGCATATGTGAAACATAGAATAAGCAGATCATCAAAAGGGTAAAGAGACATACATATCAGAGTATAACCAGATAGTACAAGTATAACTTGACAGGGTCATAAGTGAGGGCTGATTGCTGTGAAGGTATATGTCAGTGTCAGGTATACTGATGGTAGCCGATATGAAGACATGAATGATAACTTGAAGTGTTGTAAGCCGACAATATCGTCGGTTACCTTTGGGTTGTGACATGGTCATAACAACTGCTACCCACAACTCCCTGACAGTTAACCTTTGATATTGTTACGACCGTGTCGCAACCCTATCGGTCCCGAGGTTATCGCCACTTGTCAACGTTTCAAGTCATCCTCTCGGAAACCATCGGCCCCGAAGCTGACGAATGTTTTCGCGAAGATCAAACTCCATTTACGCCCACGTCAAAATAACTCGTATTGTCTGGTCAAACTTTGATACATCTCCTTTATTATGTTGATCCGTCCAATCTTATGTTTCGCATATGTCTATCTATATTTGTAGTCCTTGAACTATTTCCTTTTATCGTAATCCCGCTCTCGGTTATCATCGGCCTCCAAACTAATCATAAACTTCCCGTTCCTAGTCAAGCTTATTGTTAATACCGTGTTCCGCCCTTCTCCCCATTAGTATTTTCCAGACGCCTGTTACTTGTATATGAACCCGCTGTAGTTGTAGTCACTAGGCAATCAGAATATCGACTCAGAATACCCTCATACACCTGTATCAGTCTCATACTAAGAATCCCCCCATCCGCCTTCGCATGCGCTCGCCCACTCCCGGCCCTGACCCCTTGGCCCGATGCTCGACTTGTCCTTCAATTCTGATCAGTATCATGCCGAAAGGTACTCATTAGGATTAGTCTTCGCCCGCCCAAAATTTAAGGACATCCTACGGATATTTGCGAGGGCGCAGCACATAAGCTGAAGCCAAGTCCTTCTGATCGGTCCCTGTCGGCCACCGACATTAGTCAGTTTTCAGTTCTTAACACCCACAAAGTGTACCCACTGTGATGTATTGTTAAGGGCCATGCCAGGAACTTATTCTGGGAACTATCAGAAAAGAACCAGAAGATTGGGAACTTCCAAATAGTGGTCAGAATGTTGGCTTCAGCTTATGTGCTGCACCCCTACGTGAAACACTCGGGTGTCCTTAATTTCAAATGGAGTCTTACTCAGGAAATGATATAGATATTCAGAGTTCCAAAGAGTTCTGAATATCAAGCGTACAGAAAGAAAGAAGGAATAAGAACTAAGTTGACTACAAATTAGAGTCACAATAAAATGGAATAGGTAGTATAATACTGAAATGGAACATAATAAGTAAATGAGTGAATACTAGGACAGACTTTGGAATATCTGGGAATTAGTAAAGTTCTGGGATGGAAGTTGAGTTGGAAGGTTTACAGAAGACCATTGGAAGATTCAGCGATGTGATAATGGGTCATAATATGTATCAAGTATACTATTACAATTTTCATTTAATTTTGCTTTAATTATTGGTTATTTTATTTTATTTTATTTTATTTATTACTTGAAATAAGGCTTATTCCTTTGGACTTCACATACACAGAGCTTCATATAAAAGGAGGCCCAAATCTCTGAATAAAAGACAATATTACTACTATCAGCAGCACAGCTCAGAAGGAAAACATCTTTTTCATACTAAGGACAGAATAATAGCCTTAGCTTGAAATTACTAACTGCAAGCACCGACACTTGTGGCATTTTGAACTCTTTGTCAGAACTCTTGAACTTAATTCATCTAAGGTCCCTCAGCCTCCTGGAAACCTTTAGGCTTACTAAGCATATAGTAAATATAAAGTCTTATATATTACTGGAATCCCTGCCAATTTAGGTTATTCAAGAGCCCACATTAACAGCACAGTTAATTGATCTTTAAACAAATGCTTGGATATTTGACTCTCAGACTGTTTCTCCATTTATAAATTATTTAACAACTTGGTAAATCTTTATAAATAGTAAACTCAAAAGCTAGAAGAAAGTGAAGGCTTACAACAAGTTTCTGCTGACTTACTGAACATATGTATGTACATTCAACTCCCAACCTTTATTCTCAAGAAGAGTTTAGTGTTTGTAGAGCATGTCACTTCAAGTTCATCTGAATTTGACAAGAGACAAAACAAATATTGGCTTTAGTTGTTTAAGCTTAATAAGTGCAGCTAATTAATCTATCAGTATTTAAATTACTAGACCTTTATTTGTTTATTTCTTGGAACCCTTGCTGTGTCATATTTGTTAAGCTATTTGAAAGAGTAAATAGCCTAATCCCTTACACCCACATGTACACATAGAGTTTCAAACTAATATACATAAACTAGGATATAGATACATAGGAAGAATATCCTAGTCAGAAAAATAGTAGAAAAATAAGAGAAAAATATGAAGATTATATGCTAGAATGTTTATATTCATCAGAGGAGGGTACCTCTCACATGTACACACCCAGGAACAATCAAGAACCTCTAGATAACCAACTAACCAAATGATTCTAATAAACCCAACATAATAATACTACATACAATGGCAGAAAATGAATTTTATAGTTCACCCATGATTGTTTTGTGAACTTTTAAGCATACACTGTCCAGACAGTTTGTGAGATGGTAGGATGAGTTATGTAGACTGTTCACAATGTTATGCATAAAGAACCACAGGGATGGAACTCCAAAGTATTTATAGAATTGCAATATACAGAGACAGATGTTTCCAAACGATGATCATTTGATACACACTATGCAACATTTACATGGGCAGCAAAGGACTCCTCTGGGTCTTCCACAACATATTGCCCAGATGAAAACAAGTACTGACTAGAAGTGGTAAGAGCTACAATAACCACAAGTGTGCTAGTAAGCATCATAACTGGCAGATAATCAAAGGGGAAGAAACATACTAGGAACATTCTTCTTGATTATATCAAAGATTCCATCACCATCACCATTTCCACAAGAAGTGGTTTTCTGAAATGTGTTCTTCACATTATTTATTAAGGTCTTGGCTGAGAAATCCATATAAGAATGAACACTTTCATCAAAGTCCAAATTTCTTGAAGTATCAAAGAAACGACAGCTGATGACCACTGCAGCTAAGAATGATGTGTTAGAGGATGAAAAGTTGAACAAATAAGTACAATACTGATGCTAAGCCATATAACCATGCAATAGGAGGAGCCAGAATAAAACTAAGAGGTTAAATAAAGTAATGGAAACCATTGCCTAAATATCAAAAAGGTTTAGCACACCTCATATGTTGGATGTGTTGAGATCGACAGAAAGCATTGTTCAGCATAATGATCCTGGTGAAATAAAAGAATCAGAATGACATAATTGTTCAAAAGATATATAGAAAATAGAAATATTGCGAAAATAAAAAGAGATCACATCCAGAAAGCGAAGCCATGAGGGGGAAACAGGGCAACAAAAGTCAGAAACTCACATCCTTGGAAGATCATACCGAGAGAAATGAGCCATGAGAGCCAGACAAGGAGGAAAAAATTAAAAACTCACTTTCTGGGAAGAGCATGCCAAAGAAAATGAGCCATGAGGGACAGACAAGGAGGAAAAGGTAAGAAGCTCACTTCCTGAGAAGAGCATGGCAAGGGAGATGAGCCATGAGGTGCAAACAAGGAAGAAAAGGTCAGAAACTCACTTGCTGGGAAGAGCATGGCAAGGGAGATGAGCCATGAGGGGCAGACAAGGAGGAAAAGGTCAGAAACTCACAAGCTGAGAAGAGCATGCCAAGGGATATGAGCCATGATGTGCAGACAATGAGGAAAAGGTCAGAAACTCACTCGCTGGGAAGAGCATGCCAAGGGAGATGAGCCATGATGTGCAGACAAGGAGGAAAAGGTCAGAAACTCACTCGCTGGGAAGAGCATTCCAAGGAAGATGAGCCATGATGTGCAGACAAGGAGGAAAAGGTCAGAAACTCACAAACTGGGAAGAGCATGCCAAGGGAGATGAGCCATGATGTGCAGACAAGGAGGAAAAGGTCACAAACTCACAAACTGGGAAGAGCATGCCAAAGGAGATCAACCGTGATGTGCAGACAAGGAGGAAATGGTCAGAAACTCACAGACTGGGAAGAGCATGCCAAGGGAGATGAGCCATGGTGTGCAGACAAGGAGGAAAAGGTCACAAACTCACTTCCTGGGAAGAGCATGCCAAGGGAGATGAGCCGTGATGTGCAGACAATGAGGAAAAGATCAGAAACTCACTCCCTGGGAAGAGCATGCCAAGGGAGATGAGCCATGATGTGCAGACAAGGAGGAAAAGGTCAGAAACTCACTCGCTGGGAAGAGCATTCCAAGGAAGATAAGCCATGATGTGCAGACAAGGAGGAAAAGGTCAGAAACTCACAAACTGGGAAGAGCATGCCAAGGGAGATCAACTGTGATGTGCAGAGAAGGAGGAAAAGATCAGAAACTCACTCGCTGGGAAGAGCATGCCAAGGGAGATCAACCGTGATGTCCAGACAAAGAGGAAAAGGGCAGAAACTCACAAACTGGGAAGAGCATGCCAAGGGAGATGAGCCATGATGTGTAGACAAGAAGGAAAAGGTCAGAAACTCACTACCTGGGAAGAGCATGCCAAGGGTGATGAGCCATGAGAGGAAGACAAGGAGGAGAAGGTCAGAAACTTACTCGCTGGGAAGAGCATACCAAGATGAGCCATGATGTGCAGACAGGGAGGAAAAGGTTAGAAACTCACAAGCTGGGAAGAGCATGCCAAGGGAAGTGAGCCATGATGTGCAGACAAGGAGGAAAAGGTCAGAAACTCACAAACTGGGAAGAGCATGCCAAGGGAGATGAGCCATGATGTGTAGACAAGGAGGAAAAGGTCAGAAACTCACATACTGGGAAGAGTATGCCAAGGGAGATGAGCCATGATGTACAGACAAGGAGGAAAAGGTCAGAAACTCACTCGCTGGGAAGAGCATGCCAAGGGAGATCAACTGTGATGTCCAGACAAGGAGGAAAAGGGCAGAAACTCACAGTCTGGGAAGAGCATGCCAAGGGAGATGTGCCATGATGTGCAAACAAGGAGGAAAGGGTCAGAAACTCACAAACTGGGAAGAGTATGCCAAGGGAGATGAGCCATGATGTGTAGGCAAGGAGGAAAAGGTCAGAAATTCACTCGCTGGGAAGAGCATGCCAAGGGAGATGAGCCATGATGTGCAGATAAGGAGGAAAAGGTCAGAAACTCACTTCCTGGGAAGAGCATGCCAAGGGAGATGAGCCATGATGTGCAGACAAGGAGGAAAAGGTCAGAAACTCACAAACTGGGAAGAGCATGCCAAGGGAGATGAGCCATGATGTGCAGACAAGGAGAAAACGTCAGAAACTCACTTCCTGGGAAGTGTATGCCAAGAGAGATGAGCCATGATGTGTAGACAAGGAGGAAAAGGTCAGAAACTTACATACTGGGAAGAGCATGCCAAGGGAGATGAGCCATGATGTACAGACAAGGAGGAAAAGGTCAGAAACTCACTTCCTGGGAAGAGCATGCCAAGGGAGATGAGCCATGATGTGCAGACAAGGAGGAAAAGGTCAGAAACTCACAAACTGGGAAGAGCATGCCAAGGGAGATGAGCCATGATGTGCAGACAAGGAGAAAAGGTCAGAAACTCACTTCCTGGGAAGTGTATGCCAAGAGAGATGAGCCATGATGTGTAGACAAGGAGGAAAAGGTCAGAAACTCACATACTGGGAAGAGCATGCCAAGGGAGATGAGCCATGATGTACAGACAAGGAGGAAAAGGTCAGAAACTCACTTCCTGGGAAGAGCATGCCAAGGGAGATCAACTGTGATGTCCAGACAAGGAGGAAAAGGGCAGAAACTCACAGACTGGGAAGAGCATGCCAAGGGAGATGAGCCATGATGTGCAGACAAGGAGGAAAAGGTCAGAAACTCACAAACTGGGCAGAGCATGCCAAGGGAGATCAACCGTGATGTGCAGACAAGGAGGAAAAGGTCAGACACTCACTTCCTGGGAAGAGCATGCCAAGGGAGATGAGCCATGATGTGCAGACAAGGAGGAAAAGGTCAGAAACTCACTCGCTGGGAAGAGCATGCCAAGGGAGATAAGCCATGATGTGCAGACAAGGAGGAAAAGGTCAGAAACTCACAGACTGGGAAGAGCATGCCAAGGGAGATGAGCCATGATGTGCAGACAAGGAGGAAAAGGTCAGAAACTCACTTCCTGGGAAGAGTATGCCAATGGAGATGAGCCGTGATGTGCAGACAAGGAGGAAAAGGTCAGAAACTCACTCGCTGGGAAGAGCATGCCAAGGGAGATGAGCCATGTTGTGCAGACAAGGAGGAAAAGGTCAGAAACTCACAAACTGGGAAGAGCATGCCAAGGGAGATGAGCCATGATGTGCAGACAAGGAGGAAAAGGTCAGAAACTCACTTCCTGGGAAGAGTATGCCAATGGAGATGAGCCATGATGTGCAGACAAGGAGGAAAAGGGCAGAAACTCACAGACTGGGAAGAGCATGCCAAGGGAGATGAGCCATGATGTGCAGACAAGGAGGAAAAGGTCAGAAACTCACAAACTGGGAAGAGCATGCCAAGGGAGATCAACCGTGATGTGCAGACAAGGAGGAAAAGGTTAGAAACTCACTCCCTGGGAAGAGCATGCCAAGGGAGATGAGCCTTGATGTGCAGACAAGGAGTAAAAGGCCCGAAACTCACATGCTGGGAAGAGCATGCCAAGGGAGATGAGCCATGATGTGCAGACAAAGGAGGAAAAGGTCAGAAACTCACAAACTGGGAAGAGCATGCCAAGGGAGATGAGCCATGAGAAACAGACAAAGAGCAACAACTTACCCCCTATAGTGCCCATCCCAACAATTTTCCAAGAGGGCAATTGAAGTTGTAATTATAATTATGATTACAAGGAAGCAACAAATCCTCACCACCTGCAATCCCAGATGTAAACCCATTGAGCCCCCTTTCTTAAATTGATCCCAAAGAACAATACATACATACTGTTTTACATCCAAACAATCCACCACTCAATATCCACATAGACATAGAAATGAATACATCACTAACCTCCTAAATTGTCCTTAGCACATTTACCCATGTGATACAACAGAGTGGGATACACTCACTCTCTGCAGGCAATCCACACAACCCAAGAGGATAAGCATTGTTATCCAGACCTTGACAATGTATTCAACCAGACAACACATACAGTCTAACCAGAAACCAAAGTATCAAGAAATAAGCTCCCATACTTAGATACACATTGCTTACAGCCTACCTCAACCAGAGCTTTTAATACAAGTACAATAGTTATTTTGGGAGACACTCACCTCAATCTGTTTGAGAATTACAAATATAACATTTGTCTACCTTAGTAGCCAAACCCAAATAACATTCTAACTTACAGCCTATCAAATCCAACCAGGCAGAGGCCAGGATGTAAGTAGGTGATGTAATTAGAACTCAGAGTGATTTTACATTCTTTTCCAAATGTCAAAATCATATAAGGTTAACTTCAATATACCCATATAAACATACTCACTATCTGTGCAGTTTAAAATTAGTAGGATTACACTCTTATTAGATTAATGATTTATTCATTAGATGTGAGCACTTACATCCTGAGTCATCCACAAGTTGTTGAGCGACTGCAGGAATGTATAGTGCAAAAACACTTACCATCTGCCACATTGTAGTTTACAGGAACAGCTATGAGCCAGTATATGCAAAATGGAGGAGACATACTCACATCCTATTGACAATGTACTAGATGAAGCTCATACCGCACTGAAACAGCGGGAAGGGCTTACCCTCTATTAAAGATGTCAGAAGCCAAACAAACACATGACAAAGCCATACTCACAATCTAAATATCTTGAGCAGTATTATAATCATATTTGCTAAAATACTCACCAGCTGGAGACACGATCATAAAATAGTTGAATGAATGTAAACCGAATAAAGAAGACTGCAGCAGTAGAAATGTGTTACATACTTTCTGTAGTGACCAGGGGGAAACGGAGATCAACATAATGATAACACTTCCCAAGGTAGACCTACATTCTGCTCAGAAGCAATGATATTAAGTTAGATAAGGCAATAACAATCACAAGGATGATCAACTCACAAACTAATGCCAAGATACTGGGATCAATGATGGCCAGACATTGTCAACATATGTATGGACACTCACGCTCTATCAACAAAATATCAGGAAATGACATGAAAAGAGGATAGCTTCAAGTCACTCACGGGCTGTTGTTACCAATGTTTGAACATGATGGTGCAGGGGTTACAACATTCTCGTACCAAGACGTGTGGAAAACAATACATGACCGCGCAGAACAAGGATTTTGCTTGTTTTTCGGAAAATGTGCCTGATTCGAGAACCACTGAGAAAAGTGGTACCCGTGCATTCAATCGTCTATCTTGCATTGGCCATATCTTCCCTCACCTTGCCCCTGCGGTATAATTATCCTTGGATATCCATGTATTGGCAGTCTACCTTTGAAGGCGGAGAACTGGGTAGCTTACTTGTTGATAACTTGTTTGATACGAGATTCAATATTGATCCGCAATATCGACAGACAGAACAGTTTCAGAGTGTCACGGTCAAGGGCCTGTGAGGTTCTCACGATCAGCTCATCACAATTAGTACCCTCTTTGTTCATGTCTGAGGAGTGTGGTTAAGCACGTTGCTGTGCCATCGACAAGAAGCAATGTACCACGGAGGTATACAACATAACGAGGCTTGTGTTTTACTTCGTTGAGTCGTTTGAGATATTTCTTTTGAAATATCTCCTCTGCGAGATCGGGAACTTTTTTTTCAATTTCTTCACGAGAAAGATCATCATCATTGAACATTAACTGGTTGCGTGCCTCCTGGTCCAAAGCATCCATCTTCGTGAAAATGGCGATAATAGGGACTTGAATGATAATGAGAATAATAAGCAGTGGGTTCAACTGATGAAGCAGATACTCGCTGACCATTTCCCGTGCCCCTCTCAAACAGACTCATCTCTTTATCGGTCATCCCTCTATCGTTACTAGTTGGCAAACAATACCTGAACCACAAAAGTCAGAAATTAGAAAAATAACACAGAAGTTCAGCCCACCAGATGGCATGTAGTTGATCCTTTAATTGCGCACCCTTTGCTCGGCTTTCGATAAAGTTTCTGACTTTTTGCAGCTCGACAGCACCACCCGCTTCGAACCCGCAGGAGTCATGAAATACGAAGCCGTGAGCAGTTGGATATTGAAACTGGTGTTCGATCTCGTGGTTTCCGCGCTAAAAATTACCATTAGTGCACCACCACTGGAGGTGTGAGTCGATCCGACACAGACCGATGCCGACGGCTCCAACTTTGAATCGTTCTACATCAGGTAAGTAACAAAAGAATAAAGTAAACTGCATTGGGGATATTGCAGTTAGGTATGGCACAGATAACTTACATTGAGACAGACTGGTTCGCGACCCTGGGCATGGCACACCTTTTCCAGAATGGTTGTCTTTCCAGCGTTGGCGTTGCCAATGACCAAAATTCGAAAACGTTCGACTTGCTATTTGGATATCAGAAGGAAATCTGCTATTGTTATGAGCACTCCTTACAAAGTTATTGGAATTTTCAAGTTGTTCTTGCGACATGATGTGCTCGATGTTGAATGGCTGAGATGATGTGCGACGTGAGATGGTAAGCTATATCGTGGGGAAGACTAGGGCTAAGCGCCGCGCCTGCACGGGAAGACCTACCAATAATGCGGTAAAGGCCATTCCACCGGTTCAGTTTCTAGCCACGGGTTGGAAGCTCGTGATTGAAAGGATTGTTGAGATTATTTGCGCAGTTCTAAATAATACTCTCAGTGAGTGATAAACCTTCACTATAACATCTATTGTTATCTACCTAAATAATACTGAATTAATAGTAAGTAAACTATTAATGTACAATGAATGAACAATAGAACAGGGATTATTTGTAATGCAATAAACAGTCAAATTACTCAACAAGAGGTGACTGAAGTCTTAAACTACAAATAACAATGTAGAGGGATTATTTGCAATGTATTTAACAGTCAAATTACTCAACAAGAGGTGACTGAAGTTTTAGATTACAAATAATAATGTAAAGAAAACTAATAATCAATACTCAATTAAGAGATGACTATAGTATAAAGGATTAATACCAGAAGCTCAACAAGAGGTGGCAGGGAATCCTGATTGGTCAGAAGAGTGACCAGGGGGTAGGACTATTGTCAGAAGCTCAACAAGAGGTGACAAAGGGATCCTGAGTTAACTTAGGTCAGCAGCTCAACTAGAGGTGACTAAGTATTTGTATTTATTTGTCCAACAGCCCAACAAGGGGTGGAATAAACTGCTTGCTGCAGTGGCACACTGATGTGGCTGATAAAATGTAGTAAAGATGATCTATTATTCAAGGCTGGAGCTGAGCTCCTTATATACATTTTAGTCTGAGACATTTAGAAGATTCTAGAAGATTGAATGATGTCATTCTGGAAGGAATGATATCATTTAGAAGATTCTAGAAGATTGAATGATGTCATTCTGGAAAGAATGATATCATTTAGAAGATTCTAGAAGATTGAATGATGTCATTCTGGAAGGAATGATATCATTTAGAAGATTCTAGAATTTTCTAGAGCATTGTGGAAAGTTCTAACTACTTCTAAGACACTGTAGAATGTTCTTGGCACAGTAGAACATTCTGGAATCTTATAGAATATTCTACAATATTCTATCTATTATTAGTACCTATTAACTAATGTTCCATTAGAAGCCACTGGAATGTTCCAGAGATTTCCGGTTTTTGCTGTAATAGCATATATGATGACATAATGCTCTCATGCCTATGCATGCGTATGACAGCCTTCGCATCTTGTGACTGTCACACGTTGTGACTGTTGCGCGCCTTTGTGACCGTCGTGTGCCTCTGTGACCGTGACGTGCCTCTGTGACCATCGCGTGCCATATATAATAAACACAGGTGGCTGGTTTTATATTATTATATTATTATTATATTTATTTTTAGTTAGTTATAAATATAATATTTTATTATATATATTGCCTCAATTTTGCACGATTATTTCACATCATGTTTTGTTGGCGTCGGAGTTTGAAATATCATGTGAATATCACATGATCACTCGCGCATCACCGACATATTAATCAAAAAAGAATAAAAGGTAATTATTTAATAACTTGCTCAATTTATAAGATAGAAATACAAAGTAAATTGTATAAATTCAAAATAAATCAAGTGAATATGGTACAATTTTATAGTCGCAATATAAATACATTTAAATATTCGTTTTCGCAATTTGTTAGGGGAAATTGTTTTAAAAAATGGAAAAGACTTAGAAATACATAACAGCTGGGGTTTATTGCAACATGTATATATGTGCAGATACCTCTAGTTGATGTCAGTAATAACAATGTCACAGCTTATTGCAATATATATACATATACTGTACATATATGTACTTTAGTTGATGTCAGTAATAACAACAACAACATCATCATCATTACCTTTCATGTTGAGAACAGCACCTTCAATCCCTGCATCGACATCCTCTACCAGATGATCCCAGCCCTCCTCAGTCTCCTTTGAACCCTCCAATGCCATTTTTCTGTCCAACTGAGTCTCAGATACAATTGAAGGGTCATCTGCTCCACAAAAGAGGAGATCACATCGATAAAAGCACTTCAGAAATTGGAGTGCCTTGACAACATCTCCTCCAAGCCTATTATGCTATTTACTGATTGTGATTCCTGCAGCTGAGAAGGCATGTTCACTTGACACTGATGTAGCCATGATAGCAAGGAAGTCTCTTGCTAGTGAAGCCCAGACAGGGTACTGCTCAGAATTGATCTAACATCAAAGTAGTCAACAGATTGCTTTTAGAACAAGAAGTTAAAAAATTCCTTACCACCCACCACTGAACAATCGTCAACTTTCCGAGCTGATCTGGTGAATTCAGATAGCCACGGAAATCCTCCAGCCATGGTTCCATCAGTGAACCCACCCTAGCATCCACACCCATCTCATCCTCATCATCAGATAGAACTCTCAAGAGCTCACGAAGCTTTTGTAAGGTGCCAGTATAACCAGATGTCTGAGTTAAATTGGTTGCATTTCCATACATCTTGATACAGTGACTCACAAAACCTTTCCAATGTTTGGAGTTTGCATATTGGCAAACTGCTACCAGGGGAGAAAAAATAGTAAGAAATATCAAAAATTCACACTAGATAGCTAAACATGTATAGAATCGTGGCCTAGAATATTATTACATAATATGTATTTTTGGGCATGCTAAAAATAGTTTAGTCAGGCCTGCTCATTGGAAAGGTTTTGTGGCTGATGATTATGATGCAATATATGCTATATTTTAATACTTGGTATACCCTCCCTTGGCCTTTATAACTGCCTCAACCCTTCTTGGCATGCTTTCAATTAACTTCTGACACTCAGAAGCTGGTATATCTTCCCACTCCTTCTCTATCCTCTCCCACAACTCCAGAATCCCACTTGGTGCAGTGGCATACTGTCCCAGCCTTCTCTTCAAATAATCCCATAGATGCTCAATTGGATTGAGGTCTGGGGATTGGGCAGGCCATGGTAGGACAGTCATTCCATTATTTTCAAACCATTCCTTTGCCTTTTTGCAGGTATGTTTTGGATCATTATCCTGCTGAAAGATAATTTTAGCAGGGCCCAACTGGCAATACCTGATGCTGTTTTGGAGGTCTTCATCCAAGATGCTCCTGTAAAGTTCCCCATCCATTCTACCCTCAACCCTGGTGGCATATCCCACACCCTCCCACATGAAGCACCCCCAAACCATGACTGATCCTCCACCAAACTTCACTGTCCCTTGAACAAGCCTCTCATTCAGGCCTTCCCCAGTCTTTTTCCATGCCCATTTCCTCCCATCTGAGCCAAGGCAATTTATTTTAGTCTCATCAGACCACACAACCCTCCTCCAGTCATCTAAAGTCCAGTGCTGGTGGGCCAAAGCAAAGTCAAGCCTCTCCTTCATATGTCTCTTGGACAAAAGTGGCTTCTTCTTCTTCACAACTGCTTTCATCCCTGCTTTCTTCAAGCTCCTCCAAACTGTCTCAGCTAAAATAGGGTTGTTGGTGATGGTCTGAAGTTTCTGGGCTATGTCCACTGCAGTTTCAGCCTTTCCAGATGTGATTAGATGGACTGCATGATGGATGTTGGTAGCAGAGAGCTTCTTGGGACAACCTCCAGTTGATTTGGAAAGGGTAGGAAGGTGCTTAGAGTGAAGTCTGGAGATAGTACCAATGCCAAAACCAGTTATTGAGGCAATGGATGGAGTGGAATGGCCAGCTTCAAGTAGAGAGATAATATATTGTTGTTGAGCAGGAGAGAGGGAGTGCATGATGGATTGCTGGCAATGTGAAGAGACAGTAATATCAAAATTGACTATAGATCAACAAGTCATGTGACCATATTGAATAGAATCAACAAAGACATGTGATTTGGCCAGTTTATATAGTATATATTGTATCAAAATCATCAGCCACAAAACCTTTCCAATGAGCAGGCCTGACTAAACTATTTGTAGCATACCCAAAAATGGATATTATGTAACAATACTCTAGACCATGATTCTATACATGTTTAGCTATCCAGTGTAAATTTTTGAAATCTTTTGCTATTTTCTCTCCCCTGGTAGCAGTCTGCCAATATGCAAACTCCAAACATTGGAAAGGTGTGAGTCACTGTATAATGAGCTTTATACTGGAAAGATAAAGTGAAGAAATATTTTATGAACCATTATAATTAAATGAGAGATGGTCTGGCCAAACTTACAAGTGTCTGTGCTTGCTGTAATGCTTTATTTAATAAGTCAATACCCCAGTGCTTAAGAATGTGCTTTTCTTTTTTTGATGGATCAAGCACTAACATTAATAGAGTCATTTCATTCATTGAGATAGCCATTGAGATGAACTTACACATTGCAAATGTATAAGCATCAGATTCAGCAGTACGGTGGTAGTATTCATTAATATTTTTGGTCCCTGCATTCAGAGCATCTTTGAACTTGAAATACTTGGGGCATTCAATTTGAACAAACCATGCCCGATGAAGGGCTTCGAGGGCAGGAGTAACAAGGTGAAGTGATGGGCCTTCATCTGATGAGAATGCTTGTTGTGCATTATCAGCATGCTGTAAAGTAAATTAGGTTCCAGCTGCCACATGAAATAACCACTGCTCACTGCAAGGAGATCCAAGAAAGACTCAAATCTTGTCCATTCCTCCTCTGACAACTGAAGGTCATTGAGTTTCTGTCGCTTGGTGCAGTCCATTTCTGCTGAGACCAGTGACACAATGAACTGGTCAATGATCTGAAGAATCACACCAGTTGAAGTCATAAAAAATCTGAGATGATATAACACTACCTTCTTCAGAGAGGTAGCACATTCGAGCATTACAGTGACTTACAAAATGTATCCAATGTTTTGTAGTTTCAGCTTATATATGCTATATCCCAGTAGATAAAATAGTAGAAATCACCAAAATATTTGTGAACATGACCTATCATGTATATATTTATATGGTAGAACTATATTATGTAATATCCATATATGGAAACACTATGAATATTTCAATGAAGAGGGTTCATTAGATACATTTTGTAACTGACACATTTAGGCAGGAAATTACTAGTATTTAGTACTTAGTGTAGCCACCCTTTGCCTTTAATATATCTGAAACCCTCCTAGGCATACTTTCAATCAAATCCTGACACACCTTTTCATCAATCTTGTACCATTCATCCACCACCCTCTCCCACAACTCTTCCATCCCCTGGGGTGCATTCTCATACCCTGCCAACCTCCTCTTCAGGTGATTCCATAGGTGTTCAATGGGATTCAAGTCAGGAGACTGTGCTGGCCATGAGAGAACCCTGAAACCATTTTCTTGGAACCAATTCTGGGCCTTCTTACAGGTATGCTTGGGGTCATTGTCCTGCTGGAAGATGATACCATTGGCAGATTTACCATAGTCCTTAAGACTGGCTTGCAGGTCATCCTCCAGAATCTGGATGTAGAGATCCCCATCCATCCTTCCATCAATCTTGCATGCATACCCAACCCCCTCCCACAGCATGCACCCCCAAACCATCAAAGATCCACCCCCAAACTTCAGGGTTCCCTCAACCAGCCTGTCACTCAAGCCCTCCCCTGCCTTTTTCCACACCCACTTCCTGCCATCTGACCCCAGCCTATTAATTTTGGTCTCATCAGACCACACCACGTTCTTCCAATCCTCCACAGTCCAATCCTGATATGCCAAAGCAAAATCCATTCTCTCCTTTTTATGCCTCTTAGAAAGAAGAGGCCTTTTCTTCTTTACCACAGGCTTCATCCCAGCTGCCTTGAGTCAATGATGCACTGTTTGAGGATTGAGTGACTGGTTGGTGATAGTGCAAAGTGCCTTTGTTGCATCTACAGCTGTATCAGCCTTTCCAGAGCTGATAAGGCGTTGTGCAAAATGGATGTTGGCTGTGGAGAGTTTGGAAGGGTGACCACCAGAGGACTTAGAAAGGTGGGAATGGTATTTAGAATGAAGTCTAGAGATAGTAGCATAGCTATAGCCAGTAGAAACTGAAATTTGTCTGGCAGAATGGCCAGCATCAAGTAGAGAAAGGATCTCATACTAGGCAGCAGTGGAAAGGGGATGCATAGTTAGAATTGAGGGAATCTTAGCTGAGAAAGCCCTTCAACTTATACTGTAGTATAGAATGATCACATGACATGTTGAAAAACATAAACAAATGCAAACAATCAACATAGGCATATGGTTTTCATGCCAGAACCTGTCAGTTACAAAACGTACCAATGAACCCTCTCCATTACAATATTCATAGTGTTTCCATATATGGATATTACATAATATAGTTCTACCATATAAATATATACATGATAGGTCATGTTCACAAATATTTTGGTGATTTCTACTATTTTATCTACTGGGATATAGCATATATAAGCTGAAACTACAAAACATTGGATACATTTTGTAAGTCACTGTACATAGGTGGAGGACCACCAAACTGGCATGTCCAGCAGAAGTTGTTTTGTGTACTTGAGGTCAGATTCAGTTTGAAGGTCAAGGAAGACCTGCTTGCATCTACTAGATGAGCACTCCTTTAATTGCTGGTTAGCAACAACTCAGACATAAAGGAGTAGTTAAAGACTATACCTTCACTGCAATAGAGTGGACCAATCCCCCTTCGTCATGTTCAACTCCATGATCAACAATGAGGTTATCATCAGGCTTCGCAGGGTTGTAGTGTTTGGATTTTGTATAGGCTGTGATTAAAGCTTGTGTTGCGAGATTAACAATGTGCAATGCAACTAGTAAATGTCTGGTTAGTAGTGCTGGTTCACAATAATGAGTAGATGACCTACCAGATATGCCGGTTCTTATGATCATAAGGCTTGCCAGTCGCCTCCTTGATCAGCTTTGAAAAGTGAGCCATCATTGTGTCATTATTTGTGGCATTGTCACAAGTCACCCATCTGATCTGCATAAAGTAATATATATATTGTTCACAAAAGGTTAAAAATTTATTAACCACTTTACCTTACTTGCAATGCCTAGGCATGCAACAATTTTATAAAGAGCCATACCCAGCCGACTTCAATTGTGTGCACTGTTCATACAAACAAACCCAAATAGTACTGTTTGCTTAATCCACTGATTGGCTACTGTTTCGTCAATCCAAGAACCAGCAACAGTAAAATAACCGTCAGTATTACTCGCTTGCCATGCATCGCAGGACAAACTGATCAGCCCTTTAACATGCTGACTCTAGTGCACTTTATATAAAATCTGTAAACTCCATATATGTACAAGATACATACATTCAGGTGGTTGTGAAGCTTGCTCAGTTGAGCCTTGAACATATTGACAATTTCCTGTTGTGTTTGCTTATGATTGGGAATCTTGACACCATCCTTTGCATGGGCAGTAATGTTCATCATGTTCTGGAATGCAGGGTGTTCAAGGGCCTGAATTGGCTACACAGGTTTTGAGTAAGAATTACTGAAATGAGAACCAACTAAATATACCTGGTTAGTTGAGACCAACCATTCGATCATAGCTTTGCAAAAAACAGGATCAGTATAAGGGACAATACATTCTTTGATGGGTTGTTGTTGTAAATAGGAGTCAAGGGTCAACTGAGCTTCAGCCCCAGCTTTGGCTTCAGCATTGCGACATTTTGTATCTCCTGGCAGCATTGACATGAATCCATTCATTGCTGCCCATGAAAGATATTCGACCTAAAAATATTTGTTAGTACATCAGTAATGAAAAGTGAACTACAAGTGAACATATGTAGTACCTTATGGTTTGCCTCAATGTGGCGTCGGCATGTTGTTGCTTTGGCTACAATCACCACATCTTTTCTTTGTTGTTTCCTAACATAAGATAAGGGAAAGAATAAATAACTAAAATAGATTCAGCTTATGAGCATTTACAGCACTTGCGAACCATTTTCCCACTTACTTGCTTGAAAGGTGTGGAGAAAAAACATTCCAAATCCCGAGTGCGTAGTTCCCGTGAGACACGACTGGAGGGCTGAGGATCAATGGGCTGGATCTCAACATCGTCATCAACACCCCAAACTTGGCAAGTCAGCTCAGACTGCCGGATGGAAGATAGTTTGCTAGCAGTTGTAGAACGCACTGTAGAAGAAGTTACATATTAAATAATAGCATAAAAAAGACTGGGAAGACATTGATGATCTCACATACCTGCATGATCATCTCCCTCTGTGCCCCAATTTCTCACCTGAATATCATCATCATCTTCTATCACCTCAACAGAAGCACTTCATCGAATACCTATTCAGCACAGCCCAGAGGGATAGGAATTGGGGCTGCACCATACTATCCTCGTCATATGTTATATTACTAGGAATTCACCTTCCACCATCACTCTTAAGAGCACACGTAACCTGCAAGCAATCCAAGATCGCGGCAGGCTGACGAAACATCCTCCATAATCACCTCGTCATTCATTACGGTTTCCTCTTCGCTCTTTCTCTCTGAGGTTGGAAGACTACTGATTGTAACAAGCATGGATGGAAGGTTTAGGTGTTTTGATGCACCGATAAGCATCTCTCAGACTTACAAATGATCCATAGTCCACGCAGCCCATACGATACCTTTGTGCAACATCCCTGTCATGCAACCGAATCTGAGCCAGCAGCACTGTTGCTTTAGCACTTTTGGTCAAGAACTACACCGATTCTGTTTCAAGTACCACGACAGTGGCAAGACTACGACCAGGATGATGGAGTGTCTCGTACAGATCTCTACGGGCTTTCATCCGGCCGCCCACCCTGCCACCTCAAGTCTGGGTGTAATGCTGCTACCCGGTTGTCCGCCGTAAGACGTTGTGACAATCTGCTCCAGCTGGTTATGCTCACACACTTGCTGATTTTTTTGCGATTTGTAGAAACATTGTTGGTAAAAGAACGAGGAGGCGGATGTTGGATAATGGCGGTTTTGAACGGCCTTTGCAAGTCTTTGTGGATGCGAATAACCGTGGAAGAAAGAGAAATGACAAGAGGGGTGTGGAACTAGATTCAAGTGCGGATTTAGGTTCGAGAGAGAGGCTGGGTGGAGACATTGGCTTCCTGGTGAGTCTCGCTCAGCCATATATGATTATGCGACAAACTGAACATATCGTTTTTGTTCTTGGAATATTATGGATAATGTAAAGCTCTATGGACGAATGCACATCATGGCTGCAACATGCATATCCAATGCACACCACCCATGGTATTCTGAATGTCAAGGCACAGCGGATTGGGCACCGAGGGCACCCGACGACGTGGCCAAAGTTACATCCGAATTGTTGGGCGGGTGCATTCGCGCGTACACCTTTACGGACCAGATCCACGAGCGCGAGGCACAGCACCACAGTTTTGAGCTGGACGAAGGGCGACATTCGCTGTCTCGATTAGCCATAGTAACATTGGAGTCACAGAAGACTTGTACGTTGTCCTGTCTTCACGGTCACCTTCGTCTCACCTTCAACTTCAAATTCGCTCTCGAGTCGGACTTCGACTACCTTGTCTCCGCCTCTGCCCTTTTCCTTTACTTTCACCTATTTGTATTACCCCCGCGAATGAGGTCTGGTTCGCAGATGGTATTGAAAGAGGTGTCTTCATTGTTCAAACCTTTGTCTTCACTCTCCGCCGGCACGCCGTCGACAGTGCACAGTGGGGGAGACCCGCCAGTCCTGATGCTTGTGCTCCTCACCGACATGCTCACGCAGCAGGTGCAGATTATGCCGGCGACGAGGGAGGAAGTGCACCGGGCTGCGGTGTGTCAGGGCCATCGAGGGGGTGATTGATATTGTCGGAGAAGAGGTGTGGACTACTGTGGTGGTGGTTTGTGTGTTTTGTGGTGGTGGTGGACCGAGTGGGTGTGGGTGGGTGGGGACAAAGCATGCGGGACATGGGGTTTATTTGCCGATGTTGAAGTTGTGAGTGTTGAGAGCGGGAAGGCCAATATAGAGTTAACGTTTGTAGGACCGTATTTGGTGAGTTTTTGCCATTTGGTTCTGATTGGTTAATTATGGAAAGAAGGCGAGGTGGAGCTCCAGGTCGATGATAATGCAGGTGGGGGTGAAACGACGGCTGGGCTGAAGGCTGATGCCGTTTCGATTCCAATCGAAGATGGTGATGATAAACTTGATGCGTCGACGAGGTCGCGATCCAATAGAGCACTTTAATTGGACTTTGGACCTTGCACAGTGTCAAGTTTGGACATGAAAGCTACAGAAGCATGAATGAGAGGTGTACATATCCGAGTCGGCTTGCTCGCACCACTTGTAAAGGGGATGGAGCGATATGTATTTTTTCTGTCTATATCAAGTGAATGAATTGCCTAAACGCTAATCACAATTGAAAAAGGTCTTGGTCACAGTTTGAAAATGTCTGATCGCTGTTCAAAAAGATGTTTGGAGTTTAAAAAGCTTTGTCTGTAAGCCTGGCCACCTTACCACATATGCCACCATTCCCAACCACTCCCTTTGTTCGACTAATCAAGCATTCCTTGCATCGCCACTCAATCACCGTTGACCATTGTTCTTCCATCAACCTTTGTTCTCCTTTTCCCGCCACATCTGCCTTGTCTTCAGGCACCTTTTGTTACCACAATCTTATTGTTCCAAGCAGATATATAAGTATACACTCCACAGTGATAAGAGGGGAATCTTTTTGACCATGAAATCCCTTCCCACTCTTCTCTAGGGAACCTCACATTCATCTTGTATCATACTGCTATTAAAATAAAGAAAACTTAGTCCTGTCCGTGTTGACCGAGTGAGGCTGATAACAACAGCCTTTCAGTGTCACTATTTGAAATGCTCTTCATTGGGATTCATAAATAAGATGACTATTCAAAAATGTCTTCCTTGGGGTTCAAAAATGTCTTTGCCAGTCCCAGTCTTCAAAGCGAGCATTCCTGGCAGTGATCACCATTCAAAAATGTCTTAAGTCGTCGTTCATAAACATGATCACTATTCAAAAATGTCTGATCACTGTTTGAAAAGATCTTCGCAATTTCAAAATGTCTTCGTTGCCGTTCATAAATGTCATCGCCATTTGAAAATGTCTTATCGCAGTTCAAAAACATCTTTGCGATTCAAAAACATCTTCGTCGCCATTCAAAAATGTCTTAATCACCATAAACATGACTGCTTTTCGAAAATGTCTTTATCACCTTTCGAAAATGTCTCATCATTGTTCAAAAAGATCTTCACGATTTCAAAACTTCTTCGTAGCCCGTTCATAAATGTCATCGCCATTTGAAAATGTCATATCGCTGTTAAGACTCGTCCATTCCCACAAACTCATATCGGTCACTCCCCATACATCGAAATGCAGTCTGGCCTTGTTAGCAGAAGGTCGTTCTACCTCAGCCACATTCAGCAGCATGATAGATGGCCTTTGAGATCTGGATGTTGAACTTCTTAGCTTCAGGTGACTCGAAGGGCATGGGAAGGGTCATGAATGTGTCTATTAGACCTTGGACGGCCAGTGGGGATAGGGCAGTGGCGCATGTTGGACCTACGGGCCTCAGGAAACGGATAGTAATTGATATCGATAGTGCTGTTGAGATTGAATGCGACGACTTTGGTGGGGTTATGGAGCTTTTGGAAATTGTAAGTGCTAGACTTGGTGACGACAAAACTTAGAAGTGTGAGGAAAGGTGATATTATACACAGCGACATCATCAGGACTGGAGTACTCGATGATCTCAGTGCAGAGATTAGATGATTTGATCGTGCCAGGATTTTGTTGGTTATGGTGAACATAAGAAAGCTGGAGGAAAATACGGAGGAGAGGACAAACCGTTGACAGTGTCCTTGTAACACATGAATGGACCACCGGTCTCCACTTGTTACTTCAGGATAGCATATGGAGAATGGTCACACTTTATTGAATATACCAAATTTTACTAAATAATCCTCATATTTTCCAAGTGAGACTATTCCTTCTGGCCATAACAACTTATTCTATGAGTTTATATTTAATTACCTAAAATTTCATCTTTAAAATATGCATGCCTTTTTAAAATACACACAAATGACATAGTTACACAAGATTATTTGGGTTAACCTAGATTATTTGGGTTAAACAAGATCATTTGGGTTAAACAAGATTATTTGGGTTATGATGTATTCTGTTGTATACAAGCAAACTTTCAAATATATTTCAAATAATTTAAATTTAGTTGGTTTAGAGATTTAACCAGAACTATCTGGGGTACCAATCCTCATTGTGCAATTTATTCCAAAAGAATAATCTACAGACAATTGTTTGACTAAATTTTGTCAGATATAGGATTAATATTAATATTTTTGCATTCTTCAGAGTGATACCTAATCAACTGAATTTGATTAAATATTAATTTTACAACAAACAATATAAATATATACTTTAGTGGATAAATAATTTTTAAAGTTTTGGGTTATCCTCCTATCAAAGCTTTTGGGCATCAATGGTCTTCCTTGCACGACCTTCACGTTTGTACTTCTGATAGAGGGCCACACACTCGGGACAATGAACTTTGTGCAAACCAGGTGCCTTGCTGGGACAGAACAACGACCATTTGCTGTCGGCTTGGACATGCTTCATACTGTGATAACATGTGACTAAGTAAAGGCAGGAAGGAGACAGTAGTCATGATGTACAAAGAATGGGAATCTAAAGAGCATAGAAAGATCCAGGACGTGCTTCCACTGTGGTTCTTCCTAAGGTTAATGAACTCAAAAACATCCACATGCTAGGGCTCTATGTAAATAACAAAGGAATCAGGACACTTGTTACCATTGATCGCAACGAAATTAGTCCAATTTTTGGTAAGGATATGTAACGGGATTTCATGTGGGTGAGGGGATGACAAAGTCCCTACCAAAATACATCTGATGACTAAGCTACTGTATAGTACACAGTTAGCCGAGCATCGATGACGTGCAACACTAGGACTTCTAACATTTTTGGCATTATCATGGTATGGCGGATCTGATGTGTATGAGTGATGGCTGTCGACTCAAACTCTCGCCATGATGCTGAAGACATTGACACCATCCGGCTACTCAGTACTAGTACTTGCCTTGATATTTTGGGAGAACTACAAGACGTTTATCCCCCAAATTATCACAGAATTTTATGAAATATTACTCCTTTTTGCTTGGAGGATATCAGGGCATAGTTGACAGACGTCTACACTGGGCTCTCGGATTACTTCGCTGGGTTTAATATCGACCTTCTAGTCTCCTTTTAGCCCCTCAGACGTTTTGACCTCTTATCTCCCCGGGTATATAAACCTAGCTTCCTGCCCTTTTTTCCGTCACTCATAAATTCGTAAACCATTGTCCTTCATGTCTCACTTATTCCTTTGTTGCTAATCCACTATTGTTTATATTCTTCTATTGTTACTTGAAGAGTATATATGTGTAGAAAATGAGCCTGTATACCTCAGTCCATTATACACAATACGAGACTGAGGTAAGCAGACACATCACCTTCATTTTATATTTTACTTACATATATTATAGTGATTATTAGGTAAATATATATTAGTCCATTATACACAATACGAAGTGATTATTAGAGTTACATTTCAACAACTTGACCCCAAGAGCAGGACCGAATGAATGCCTGGTGAAGATTTTCAGTGGAAGCTTACAGCTGTTCCGAGCATAGTGCGGAGTTTAAAATTTGAGAAAAATTCCACTTTGGGTCCCAAAAATAAACTACTCAGAATTTGTTATTTTCTGTTCTTTAACATTTTGACCTCTGTGAAAGAATCAGCTCCTCCGCCACAATTGCACACTTTTTGGTTCGAAACTCAGGAAGAATGATATTATATGTGATGTATAAAACTCTAAACAAGAATTGCATCCTACATCATCAGTGTGAAGGATAGGTCATATAGGAGGCATGACTAAAGGCTCTAAGCCTAGACCTTAAGCTGCTTTATAATACAATTATTTCATTTTGTTTTATATTTTTTATTCTCTCTTTATCACTCATAAATACACTTTATTAGTTCGAGAGCCCATGTATGCTTGTGGGCGCTCTCACCCACAAGAAGTATGTGTATGTCACAGTAGTAGTCACACAACAAAAACTTAGACACTTTTCAACCCCGACAACTATCACCTGCACACGCAAGTACTGGTTTGGGGTCTTGTCTAAAACAAACCTCTACTCTATCTCTCTTCATTGAGTTATAGTAATTACACTTCACACTGAAACAGTCGAAGTCCATTACTACTATTCAACTCAACTTCAAGCTCTTGACTAGTGTGGTAAGAATATCCATCGTAACTAACTTTCTTAGGATATTCTCTTTCCTTCGCGCACTATACACTTTCTCTTGTCTATTCGGCCTTCAGCCCAACTAGCTAAACAATCGAATCGTACCGTAAGGTCGATCCGTCCTTGTAATTATCTGCCGATCGTACCTTAAGGGTCGATCATAATCTACATCTTAACTACTAGTCGATTGTATTTCGTACTATCGTTAGTCGATAATGATCGTACATTGAGTGGTAAACTACTCGACCCTTTACAACCAGAGGGAATTTACAGCCGAGTGCAGATGTTAGATATGGGGCATGGCATGGGTGTGGGCCCTGGATCTGGATCCAGTTAGAGTCAGAGGTAGGGTACGAATCATCAGAGTGTAGTTACTGCACATCAGTATTACCATCATTATATGGCAATTTTTGCCCTATTGTTTAGTTATTGCCCATTTAAATCTACTTTCTTGATCATTTTTCGAGTGAGCAAAGTTGATATTCAATTGTGACCTAGGGGGGAAAAGGTGAAGAAGACAGTGTGTTGTCACCTCTTAGTGGCTTACAATTGCATGAAAGCATGGAAAGTAACCAAATTGCCATTTCGACCTCTCCCTCAGCCGCAATATTGTCCAGGTCAAAGAAATGTGGATTTTATTGTCTGCTCCTTGGTACAGGGCTCATTGGAATCTAAATTAGGTGTCAATGGCTGGGAGAGCATTGATGATATGATCTTGTTCTTTTCTCTGATTTTTGATATCACACTGTCACTGAGAAAGTCATGTGGGTGGGCTTGTTAGGGATATTAAAGAGTGCATGTCGGTGATGAACTGCTGTCAACAAGTGAGGGTCCGACAAATGATATTCGACTTGTTTCTTCTACCTTCGAACATCCATGTCTGTTGCGTCGGATACTGTGATCACCTGAGGGTGTCACGTGTGATGGGGAAGAATCAGGATGGGCGAGCAGTGGAATATGGGGTGGGGCTCGAGTGTAGGCCACATGTTGTGTATGTTGGGCAACGTAGGAGGAATATCGTCTCTGTGGTAGCAGTTTCGTATTGCTCTGTGTTAGAAGACTACCACCAGTGTCGTCCTCTTCTAGGAGGGTTGTCTTGGGATTGACATCAAAAACCAAGTTGCAACCTTGCAGAGTTACCGCGTCAAACTTGGGCTTCCTTGACTGCTTTCTGGATCAGAAAGCAGTCTAACCTTGCAATAAGTTCACAAAAGTCCATCCATATTACAGTACCAAGCACATTATGCGATGTGAATCTCTCCATCGTCCCGGTCTCCAATCATAAGGCCACATAGACCTAACGATTAAATAATCAGGTTGTTTGGGGGTATCAATCGCGACGCCTCTGCATTACCTATGGCCCACTTGCCAACATCAGGTTACCTACATAAACATTTCATGGAGGAAGCTGAAGACACATCGTTGCGATGGATCTGAAAAACCCCGAGGCAACACCTTTGTTTCTACCCTCTCTACTCTGCCTCCTCCCTGCCCACACACCATCAATGGAGATATCCAATGCATTTATCCCCCACCACCGCCACGTCTCGCGGGCCTGCATTCACTGTCACTGCCAAAAGTCACGGTGCAATGAAGAGAGGTAATGATTTTAAAAGAGTTTAAATGATTTTAAATGATTTTAAATGATTTTAAAAGAGTTTAAATGATTTTAAAAGAGTTTAAATGATTTTAAAAGAGTTTAAATGATTTTAAACGATTTTAAATGATTTTAAAAGAGTTTAAATGATTTTAAATGATTTTAAATGATTTTAAAAGAGTTTAAATGATTTTAAATGATTTTAAACAATTTTAAACGATTTTAAAAGATTTTAAACGATTTTAAAAGAGTTTAAATGATTTTAAACGATTTTAAACGATTTTAAAAGAGTTTAAATGATTTTAAACGATTTTAAAACAGTTTAAATGATTTTAAAAGAGTTTAAATGATTTTAAATGATTTTAAAAAGAGTTTAAATGATTTTAAATGATTTTAAATGATTTTAAACGATTTTAAAAGAGTTTAAATGATTTTAAACGATTTTAAAAGAGTTTAAATGATTTTAAACGATTTTAAAAGAGTTTAAATGATTTTAAATGATTTTAAATGATTTTAAAAGAGTTTAAATGATTTTAAATGATTTTAAACGATTTTAAAAGAGTTTAAATGATTTTAAACGATTTTAAAAGAGTTTAAATGATTTTAAACGATTTTAAAAGAGTTTAAATGATTTTAAACGATTTTAAAAGAGTTTAAATGATTTTAAACGATTTTAAAAGAGTTTAAATGATTTTAAACGATTTTAAAAGAGTTTAAATGATTTTAAACGATTTTAAAAGAGTTTAAATGATTTTAAACGATTTTAAAAGAGTTTAAATGATTTTAAACGATTTTAAAAGAGTTTAAATGATTTTAAACGATTTTAAAAGAGTTTAAATGATTTTAAACGATTTTAAAAGAGTTTAAATGATTTTAAACGATTTTAAAAGAGTTTAAATGATTTTAAACGATTTTAAAAGAGTTTAAATGATTTTAAACGATTTTAAAAGAGTTTAAATGATTTTAAACGATTTTAAAAGAGTTTAAATGATTTTAAACGATTTTAAAAGAGTTTAAATGATTTTAAACGATTTTAAAAGAGTTTAAATGATTTTAAACGATTTTAAAAGAGTTTAAATGATTTTAAACGATTTTAAAAGAGTTTAAATGATTTTAAACGATTTTAAAAGAGTTTAAATGATTTTAAACGATTTTAAAAGAGTTTAAATGATTTTAAACGATTTTAAAAGAGTTTAAATGATTTTAAACGATTTTAAAAGAGTTTAAATGATTTTAAACGATTTTAAAAGAGTTTAAATGATTTTAAACGATTTTAAAAGAGTTTAAATGATTTTAAACGATTTTAAAAGAGTTTAAATGATTTTAAACGATTTTAAAAGAGTTTAAATGATTTTAAACGATTTTAAAAGAGTTTAAATGATTTTAAACGATTTTAAAAGAGTTTAAATGATTTTAAACGATTTTAAAAGAGTTTAAATGATTTTAAACGATTTTAAAAGAGTTTAAATGATTTTAAACGATTTTAAACGATTTTAAAAGAGTTTAAATGATTTTAAACGATTTTAAAAGAGTTTAAATGATTTTAAACGATTTTAAAAGAGTTTAAATGATTTTAAACGATTTTAAAAGAGTTTAAATGATTTTAAACGATTTTAAAAGAGTTTAAATGATTTTAAACGATTTTAAAAGAGTTTAAATGATTTTAAACGATTTTAAAAGAGTTTAAATGATTTTAAACGATTTTAAAAGAGTTTAAATGATTTTAAACGATTTTAAACGATTTTAAATGATTTTAAACGATTTTAAATGATTTTAAACGATTTTAAATGATTTTAAACGATTTTAAATGATTTTAATGATTTTAAATGATTTTAAAAGAGTTTAAATGATTTTAATGATTTTAAATGATTTTAAAAGAGTTTACATGATTTTAAAAGAGTTTAAAGGTTTTTAAACAATTTTAAATGTTTTTAAAAGGGTTTAAAGGTGTTAAGTTCCCGAACAAAGCTCCAGGATAATCCTGCGGAGGTTTCTGGTAACTATTCCGAACACACACTTGCTTCCGGGAATTGTCCCACGGAGTCCCCGGGTAATAGGTCCCGGGAAAGTTCCGGGGATTATTAGTACAAGGAACGGTGGTATCAGAATAATTACCAGAAAGATATGGTGAATGACTGAGATGGACTTGGCTTCAGCTTATAGGCTGCACCCTCGTACACTCATTTGGGTGTCCATATTTCGAGCTGACAGAATGCATACAGGAAGATATAGATTCTGGAGTTCCTGTGGGAGTTCCGTGAATTGAGTGTGCAGACAGACAAGAGGACTAGAGACTGTTCAAGGATCAAACTTGTTTGGGGGAAAATTAGTTCGAGATTGAAACTGGATTCTAAGTACATGAATATAGCAGACTTATATAGACTGTGAAATGTAATAATACCAAATCCGGTATTAATGAGAGGCAGAACTATTAAACATAAAACGAAACAAGTAAATACTAAACTGGGAATTAGGGATGGAATGGAACGGGAGTGGAGAACGAATCATGACAGATCATTTAACCATAACTGGAGCGGGGCTCAGTTAGAGGGGTTCCAGAAGTCCAGTCAGAGTCTGGTGACTTGGTGCACAAGATAGTGTCGGGTATAGACAGGCTTAATGTGCAGGAGGTCCAGTGGAGTCTGGTGGGTTTTCTGATGACTGGTGTGCGAGACGCAGAGACAGATCATAACAGGAGCGGGGTTCTATGCTCTGTTAGAGGGGTTCCAGGAGTCTGGTCGGAGTCCGGTGACTGGTACATAAGACACAGAGTGTCGGGTATATGTAGGGTGGAGTCTGGAGTCCGGAGGAGTCCGAGGACTGGTGTATGAGACATAGAGGGTTAGGTGCAGACAGGTGGGGTGCATACAGAGAGTCAGGCATAAACAAGTTGATGTGCGGGCTCCGGCAGGAACTCCAGTTGTAACTATACAATATAGAGGGTCGGGAGCATGTAGGATGGGGTCCGGGGGCCCGGAGGCTGGCGCATTTTCCGGTTCCTGACAAAAGGTTTATAAACAATTTTAAATGTTTTTAAAGGGTTTAAAGGTTTTTAAACAATTTTAAATGTTTTTAAAGGGTTTAAAGGTTTTTAAACAATTTTGAATGTTTTTAAAGGGTTTAAAGGTTTTTAAAGGTTTTTAAATGTTTTTAAAGGGTTTAAAGGTTTTTAAAGGTTTTTAAATGTTTTTAAAAGGGTTTAAATGTTTTTAAATGTTTTTAAAAGAGTTTAAAGGTTTTTAAAAGTTTTTAAACATTTTTAAATGCTTTTAAATGATGTTTAAACTTTTTTAAACAATTTAAAATTCTTTTAAACACATTAAAGCCCTCATAAATATCAAAATTGTTGATACAGAGTAAAGTTGCAAGGTGTAGAGCCCCCACAGGTTGTTGATTTCCCACTCTGCTGATTGACACTCAGATGGTGTACATAGTCCCTTTGTATTTCAAACCCAATGTGAACACCAAATTCAATGATGCTTGTTGGATAACACCATAAAACCTTATCACCATATGTAAGGCACATACACAATCATTGTTCCCATGTGGTATTTAATCTGCGTAGTTACAATATTTACACCTCAGTCCATTATATGCTAATACAAGACTGTGGTGAGTGTTGCTCTGCATAGTATTTCTTTTACCTTTATATTAATTGTATGTATCAGATACATATAGATACATACAACTTAGTCTGTTATATGCTAATATGAGACTGAGATACATATAGAGTTACCTTTTAACAGGTTATGGGCCCCACACCATCTATATAGACTACTTATACACTTGCAATGAGTTAGACCATAACTCTTTTTTTTCTCTAATGGCCACCCCCACAACAGCCTCAGTGGATGAGCTTGCACTTCACACCAATCTCATTTACTCTGGCCCTAAACTAGATAAACTTCAATCTAACTACCAAGCATGGCTTCGTGCTGCCATTCTACTCTTAACCTTAACTGGTTTCCATGGCTATGCCAAGGGCACAATCCCTCAACCTTGTCTTGAGCACCCTTGTGCCCAAGCCAACTGGGACACCAATAACTCTCTCACAGTTGCTCTCATTGCCTCCACCAATGAATTGACTGAATGGGAATATATCGACTTGGATCTTGGTGTGAAATCCTGCTGGGATACTCTTCTAGCCCCCCACAAAAGTGAGGGACCCATTCGTCAGGTTCAACTATCTCAAACTGCCCTTCTCAGCCAATTCTCCCATGGTACTCCATTGCCTACAACAGCCAAAGCAATCTGTGCCTCCATTGACCATGTCTATGACATAGGTGATATCTCACAGGACCTCTTCAAATGCATTGCCATACTGAACACCTTGGGCACCAATTTTCAACACCTGCATTCTATCATTACCCATGACATATCCCAGTCCACTAAAATCCTTGGAGGAAATGGAACTTAATGTCAATATGTTTGACCCAGGAGTGAAGGAGAGGATCCTTGGAGAGGGCAGCATTATTGTCACAGAGTACGGTGGAATGGCTGGCCAAAGCATTGAGGAATCCAAACTTGCCAGGCTTCATGATCGGGGGGCTGCACAGTTGAAGACTTCCCCCTCCACTCCTAACCCCATCCCCATTTCAAAAATCCCTGTCCATGTGAAGGGCACCGATGGTTGCATGTACATTGCACAAATGAATCCTTCTGACTTATCCATTTTGCACACTACTGCCCCAGATTTCACTGGGATTGTTGCCCCTCCATCGCACACTATCCCCTTGCCCCCACTTACACTGGATACTGTTGAGTACAATGGCTGGATTGTCCTTGAGGAGGAGCTGCAAACTACTGTGGATTGGAATAAGCACAGCCAACTATCTCTCACCGTACTGAGCACCTCTACTGTCCAACCATTATCACAAACAAACCAAACTCCATTATCTATGGAGACTCATCCTTTTTGGTCGGATAGCACTGCCACTATACACATGTCACCTGATCAAACCAACTTCATCACCTTAAGAGCCATCACACCTTATTCTGTAAGAGGTTTGGAGGATCATCTATATGGGCCATTGGAATAGGTAATATCAAAATACATCTAGGCTGAGGATCCCACCTCCTTGTTTGGGATGTGCTTTACATCCCTGAAGCAGTGATACACTTAATCTCGGTTTGATGCCTCACTCACAACTCCAACATTATTGCACATTTCAATCATCATTCTTGTTGGCTCAGTACCAAGTCATCTAACTCCACCATTGCCCGTGGCTCCTTACTCCCACACAAAAACCTTTACTCATTGATGCTACACTCTGCACAAGTGGAACATGCTCTAATCATGCAAAATCTACCCACTCTTGAGACTTGGCACTGCTGCCTTGGATATGCTAACTACAAATCTGTCACTGACATGCTCAACAATGGCGTGATCAAAGGTGTGTGACCAGCCTCAACTACTTCCCCCACAAAATGCAACTCATGTATCATTGGAAAACAGACGAAGTGTCCTGTTCCAAAAATACATGAGGAGGGGTTAGGGCATAGTGTTATGACTGGAAAATCCTGTCAGACTCTGGGCACTAACTCGTACACACCCACACCTTAGATGCACCAATTGTCAGTTTACAGGAATTCCTGCCCGGACTCCGTACATCAGACTTGTCTACATTCGACTTCGTTATGTTGTATATCAGTCACCGGACTACCCCTGGACTCTGTCTCTGTCTATTTCCATCCTTGTCCCATGCATCAGTCACCAGACCCCGCTCAGAATCCCGTCATTGCTCTAACTGAGCCCCATTCCCATTTTAGTCAAATGACCTGTCACAATTTGGACTCCACTCCCGCTCCGGTTCCTGTTATGGGTTATTATTTGTCACGATTTGGACTCCACTCCATTACGTCCCATTCCTAACACCAAACTTGGTGTTTACTATTCCCATTTTATGTTTTGCTAGTTTCGTTTCATTATTACTGGATTTGGTATGTCATTCATTCCATGGTCTATTTAGTCTGGCAGATGTTGTACATACAATCCAGTCAGAAAATCAGCTTAGATTCCCCCCAGTAATCTAATACATTTTCCGCTCTAAACTCCTACTTGAATCACACCACTCACACTAGTTGGAGCCCACGGGCTCCAGTGCATCTATCTCTCTTACCTATCTCGTCTCACAACCTCTTGACCCACGACCTCTGACCTATGACCCCTCAACCCACGAACCCCACCCGGACTCCCCAGGATTCCCATCTGCCTGTTTGAAATTGGACAACATGATCTCGCGAGGGTGCAGCCTATAAGCTGAAGCCAAGTCCTACCGGATATTCCGCGGGTTTCTCCAGAGACCCACCTTGTACGTGTATCCTAACAGTATTTTCTGACTAAGACTCGCAGATTGTTTTCAATATGCCACCAAGAAGAAAAGCGCACACACAGGCATCATTACCTGGACCATTGACTCTTCATTCCTCATTAACTTTATATACCAGTCAGACACTCTTGGACCAGCTAGAACCCATGGAAGAAGCCTGTATCGAAGAAGTCCCTGAAAACCAGGATGAATCCGAGCATGAGGACAAATCCATGGCACCCGACAAGGGAAAAGGTGTTGAAAATCCTCCGCCTACCCAATGACTGCACTTGGAGGATCCTACTTCTGAATTTTTAGCAGGTACTATAGATAAATTTATGATGCACCTGCTTGAAGAACAAAAGAAAAAGGAACAAGAACCTCCACGGTCAAACGTCAATGCTCCGGACCCCTTCATGGGTTCCAACCCAAACAAACTCTCTACCTTCCTCATGCAATGTCGCTTCAATTCCCACAATCGATCCGCTGCATTCTCCATGGACTCCCGAAAAGTCAACTATGCACTTTTGTACTTGTCGGGATCCACGTTGAAATGGTTCAAACCAACTTTTAGCGGACTTTCCGAGGAAGAGCCGCTTTGGCTCGAAGATTGGGATGCTTTTGTTGAGGAGCTTGAAACCAACTTTGGCCTGTATGACCTGACCAGAGAAGCTGAGAACAGTCTCACTAATCTTCACATGAAGGACACGCAGTGCATCACAGACTATATCGTCCATTCAATAACCTTGCAGCTTGTTGTCAGTGGGGTGATCCCACTCTCCACCACCAATTCTACAGTGGTCTGCCATCCCGCCTTAAAGACGAAGTCTCAAAAGGAGAAGATGGCAAGCCAAAAGCCCTGTCCTGTATGCACCTTAAGGCTCAAAACGTGGACACATGTTATTGGGAATGTTGTGCGGAAGTTGCCCATGAGACCTCTGCCGACAAAGTGAACAAGTCCACGGCCAATAAAACCAACAACAACAACTCATCAACCAGCAACCAGAACTCCATGCAATCTGACAAGAAGAACAATAAAAAGTCTTCAAACAACAACAACAACAACAACAAAGGTCAACAGTCCAGCAAGCAAACCAGAAAGCCCGACCTCACATGCAAACTCGGACCCAATGGCAAATTGACCCCACAAGAAAGACAACATTGTATGGACAATAACCTCTGTCTCTTGTGTGGAAAACCCAGTTATTGAGTCCTTGAATGTCTGCTGGCAAAAGCAAACTCTGCAAAGGGTCAAACAGCCAAGGCCTCCACGGAAACTCCGTCAAAGGACAAACAGCTTCCGACTCGAAAAAAGAGTGAGCAACCCATGGACTCCATGTGGGTTGGGGGTTGCATTGCCTCTCCATGTTTACCCATCTCAATGCATCCACTCTTTTGCATTCTGATTCATTTTTTATTAAACTTATGTCTAATATGATTCCGAAATTCATTTTTTCAGCTCTTATAGATTCCGGCTCGACTCATTGTTTTTTAGATACAGAATTCATGCAAAAAAATCTGTTGTCAACTTATCCAATAAATCCCATCAGCCTTCACCTTTTTGATGGAACAAGTAATTCAGTTGTCACCCAAGCTTGTGATTTATCCATCTGTTTCCCATGTGGAACATCTCAGTTGGTCACTTTCTATGTGACCCAGTTAGACTCAAATTGTTTGGTGGTCCTAGGACACAACTGGCTTACCCACTACAATCCGTTGATTGATGGGATAGCTAACAGTATAACTTTCTGGACACCTGCGGCAGCCGAGGAAACTGCACCCAACACAGCCTCCACAGCACCCATGGCCTTCCTGGCACCTGCAGTCTCGAAGACTCCTGTGATTTCTATGGCACCCATGGCTTCCCCGGAACCCACGGCACCTCCATCTATTTCTCTGATTAATGCTGCAGCTTTTATTAGGGCTACAAAAATGGACAGGTCCCAGGCGTTCACTATCAACTCAAAAATTGATGAAGCAACTGGTCGTTTTTCAACCCCGGTATCTGAATCTGAGCAAGCCACTGACCTAGAAGGCATCCTGGAGAAATATCATGACTTTGCAGATGTTTTTAGTAAGCTGAAAGCTGACCGGCCCCACAGAGAGTATGACTTAAAAATTGACCTCGAAGAAGGTGCCCAGACACCCCTAGGACATATTTACCTGCTCTCATCCACAAAACCTTCCGCAATCCACAATTTCCTGGATGAACATTTGTCCATAGGTTTTATCAGACCCTCAAAGACTCCTTTTGGAGCACCTGCTCTGTTTGTCAAAAAAAAGGATGGATCCCTTAGAATATGTGTTGATTTCAGAGGACTCAATGCCGTCACCAAAAAGGATAAGTATCCACTTCCACTTATATCTGATCTGCTCAATGCTCCATGGAATGCCCAGATTTACACCAAAATAGACCTCAAACACACCTATCATTTGGTCCAGATCTCTGCAGGCGATGAATGGAAAACCACTTTTAGAACCCACTATGGTGCCTTTGAGTGGTTGGTGATGCCCTTTGGACTCACCAATGCTCTGTCTGTTTTTCAACGTTTTATCAACAACATTTTTTCCAACATGCTCGATGTATGCATCATTGTTTACTTGGATGACATTCTCATCTACTCTGAGAATCTCACAGAACACAACAAACAGGTCTGTGAAGTTCTCTGGAGACTCAGACAACATGGTTTATTTGTGAATGGCAAAAAATGTACTTTTGACACAGACTCCGTGGAATACCTGGGCTTCATAATGGGACCCGATGGACTCCGCATGGATGAAACTAAAGTACAAGTCATCAAAGATTGGCCAGAACCCCAAAGAGTTAAAGATATACAATCCTTCCTTGGCTTTGCCAATTTTTACAGATAGTTTATCCACAGATATTCCAACATCACAGTTCCCCTTACCCATCTTACACATAAGGATACTCTGTGGAATTTTAATGATAAGTGTCAAAAAGCTTTCAATCTTTTAAAAAATTCTTTTTCTTCAGCTCCAATTCTGTCACATTTGAAACTGGACTTCCCGCTCATTGTCAAAACAGATGCCTCAGACTATGCGCTTGGAGCCATTCTGTCTATCCAGGACTCTGACAGAGAAGTTCACCCCATGGCTTTTCTGTCCCAGACTTTCACCAGAGCAGAGCTCAATTATGATGTTCATGATAAGGAACTCCTGGCAATTTTTTCAGCTTTCAAAACATGGTGACACTATTTGGAAGGCTCAGGAACTCCGATTGACATTGTAACAGATCACAAAAACATGGAATACTTTTCTACTACAAAACGTTTGACCCGTCGGCAGGCCCACTGGTCTGAATACCTATCCACTTTCAATATGATTATCCACTTTCGACCCAGCCATCTTGGTGGCAAACTCGACACTTTAACTAGACGATGGGACGTCTATCCTAAAGAGGGGAGCAATGACTATGCCATGGTAAACCCACACAACCTGAAACCCATTTTCATGAATCAGCAACTTACTGCATCAGTCCGTGCGACTTTCCTCATCAATCCCATTGTTTGTGGAATTATCGTTATGGATATTGAGAAGCTACATCAAGATATTCTATCAGCAATTCTGCTAGACCTGATAAATAAAGCACACCTTGACAATCCCATGGACCCCGATCAACCCCGGTGGTCTCTTGATCAGCATGGTTTCATTAGACTTGACGATTGCATCTATGTACCAGACTCTGATGGCCTCCACCTCAGGATTCTTCAGTACAAACATGATCACCCACTCTCCAGACATTTCGGGTACAACAAAACTCTATCATTAATAAGAAGAGAATACACTTGGCCCGGACTCTGTGGATTCGTTAAGCACTATTGTAAATCTTGCACTACTTGTCCACACTTGAAATCTCGGCGACACAAGCCATACGGCCTTTTGAAACAACTCCCAGTACTGGAACACCCGTGGAATTCTATCTCTATGGATTTCATTGAACACATACCAGATTCCGAAGGCTTTTCTGCCATTCTAGGTCTAGGAGGGTGTTTATAATTACTATAATCTCAAATATTTACTAATAAAAGTCTTATTTTTACAAAACTCCATCTTTAAATAGTGATATCTATTCTGAAACAATTATATCATCAAAAAACAACCATCAGAAATAGTTCTCCATATTACATCTTATACAACCCATAGTTATTTAACAAATTCCATTGTATATAATTTCCTTCCTTTTACAGATGCCTACTAATACTTTTATTAGTACTTTGTTTTTTAAAAGTTGTAATGAAGTTATTTCCATGTAAAATATGTAAAATATTATTGGAAATTTTTCATACCACAGCTGTCTTTATTAAGTAAAACTCCCTATATATCCTGGGTATGTTGAATCAAGTAGAAATCTGTTTAGATTGACAGATCTATTCCGAAGTAATACATATGTATTTAGAGGTGCCAATGATATACATATGCATGGAATGGACTATTTAAAGGTATCTATTTTTTAAAAGTATTAGTGTTTTAAACTACTAATTTTTTTTATTGTCTACTCGTGTCCAGAAAGATTCATTAGTTTGTAATGTATGAGAGAGTTTAAAACTTTTTGAAAGTTTTAAAAACCAAATTATGTTTGAATCACATCCCAGATGTTTAAATGACCTTTAGAGTATATTAGAATTTGGTATACTTAATAGTTTTCAGATATCCTCCCTAGTTGTTGTTGACAGATTCTCAAAACAAGGTATATTCATCCCTACATATGATACAATTGTGCAGTTAGCGGAACTTTTTATTATCCACATATTTTCCAAGCATGGAGTTCCATCCCACGTAACTTCTGACCAAGGATCAGAGTTCGTATCTCACTTCTTTAGATCCCTTGGGAAATCCTTGGACATGAAACTACATTTCACATCCAGACATCACCCAGAAGGCGATGGACAAACTGAACGTGTCAATCAGACATTGGAACAATATCTCCATGTATATTGCAATTATCAACAGGACAGTTGGAAATCCTTGTTACCACTTGCAGAATTTGCTTAAAACAATGCACCCTCAGCCACTACTGGTGTTTCCCCATTCTTTGCAAATAAAGGATATAATCCAAATATTACAGTACATCCAGAATGAACTCTCACCTCTGCCTGCACTCAAGATTTCACCATGGACCTCCATGAGCTCCACGAGGAACTCTGGACTGCAATAAAGTCCACCCAAGAGCAATATCAACATTCAGTGGACAAACACTGGATTCTGCCACCCAACTTCAAGATTGGCGATCATGTTTTTGTCAAAGCTCAATTCTTTAGGACTACCTGTCCATCAAAAAAGCTTGCTGAAAAATATTTAGGTCTGTTTGAAATTACAGCACAAGTAGGTTCAGTTTCTTGGACCCTACAGCTTCCAGATAGCATGCACATGGTACACCTGGTATTTCATGTTTCTATGTTAGAACCTTGTACTGCTAACACTATCACGGCTCACATGCAATCTCTGCCTCCTCTGGTCATTATTGACAGAGAACCTGAGTTTGAAATCTCACAAATTTTAGATTTGAAAATTGACAAGCATCGATGCACTTGTAAACTGCTTTACTTGGTCAAGTGGGTGGGTTACAAGGGCACCGATGAAGAAACCTCATGGATTTTGGCCATGGAACTCGGTAATGCCACAGAAATCGTTACTGACTTTCATACAGCTTACCCGCTCAAACCCGGACCACTATCGTCTCTCTGACCACACTCCATGGACCCCATGTTACATTTGGACTCATTCTCATTATTCCCTGTCACCCTATGTCTCTCTTTGCTTTTACAGGTTCTGACATGTTTTCAAGGCCTTAAGTAGATTTTCTGTGGATTTGATTCTTATGTTTTTTTCATGCTTTACTTTTATTTTTATTCATCTACATTGATGGGGCTGTCTTTTTTCCCCACCTCAGCTTTCCCTGCCTCATTCATCTCCTCAGGGAGCTCCACTATCTCTGCGGGCACCCTGTCCTCATCCAAACTGGCATCCTTGGAACTCCTGATCTGTGGCTCCTCATAAACATAGCCACTGAACTCCACCAGGAACTTCCAAAACTCCGAGCAGAGCCCATGGAGTTTGTTCGCCACCACTACCTGCACCTTGTTGCTCTTCCTAAGCAACTCATTTTGGGCCTCTATGCCCTTGGCGATCTGCCCCAAAACTTTATCCAGTCCTGAATTCCCATCTGACCCACTTATGTCCTGTGCCATGGACCCCATGGGCTGCTTGGGAACCAGTGAGCACCACACTTTGAGGTGCACACACTGGAAGCAGCCCAGTCCCCACCTGGACTTTCAATTACAGTCAGTGTTCCGATCATTGCAACGAGAACACCATGGGTCATTCCTCACAGACAGGCAGACTGGTGCCGCTTTCCTTACCTTCTGTTGATGTGGCTAGTTCCCCAGAAAAACCCACGGACCCGAGACTTACCTTCCAGGGGCTCTCTGGCTCCCCCTTGGACTCCGACTCAACCTCTGCTGCCTTGCACTGAAAATGCCAAAGTTAGTTAAGTTGACATATGGAACCGTGGAACATACCTTGCCCAAGGCAATCACAGTCCTGTCGGCAGCCACCCTGGCTTTCTCTGCGGCCACCTGTGCAGCCTCCACCTCATCTCTCTTCCTCTGCCTCTCAGCCTCTTCTTCCATGGCCAATGCCACCTGGTACTCCCTGTCCAAGGCCTCCTCGACCTCCCTGGCCTCCTTCCCCACCTCTTCTCATTGTTGGCGCTGTTCCTCTCACTGCACCAAAATTTGGGCCACGGTGAGAGGCACCCGATATGGAGTGCCTATGGAAGGCCCGGTGGTCAGCATTGGTCTTCACAGTGTTGGCTTTGGTCCCATATTGATGATGGGGGTAATAAAGAAGAAAGAAATTCATTTTTTCAATTTTTTATATAGGCTCATCACGTCTGAACCTTACCTTCCAGATCATGTGACTCTTTGACAAATATGTGTAACTGACATGACTTTTGACACATGCATGTAGCCGACAAAACCTTATCAAGGTCTAGAGCCTCTTTGGGACTTCAGCATAAAGGGAGGGTACTGTTACAACCAGAATTTCCGCTGGACTCTGGGCACTAACTTATACACACCCGCAACCTATACACACCAATTGTCAGTTTACCAGAATTCCCACCAGACTCTGTACATCAGACTTGTCCACGTTCAACTTCATTACATCGTGTATCAGTTACCAGAATACCTGCCAGACTCCATCCCTGTCTATGTCCAACCTCATCTCATGCATCAGTCACTGGACCCCGCTCAGAAAACCCATCATCCCTCAAACTGACCCCCATTCCCATTTTAGTCAAATGACCTGTCACGATTCAGACTCCACTCCTGCTCCATTTCCTGTTATGGTTTATGACCTGTCACAATTCAGACTCCACTCTATCCCATTCCATTCCTAACTTACATATCTCATTTTATGTTTTGCTAGTTTTGTTTTCATTATTACTGGATTTGGTATGATATTCATTCCACAGTCTATATAGTCTGGCAGATGTTGTACATACAATCCAGTCAGAAAATCAGCTTAAATTCTCCCCAGTAATCTAGTACATTTTCCGCTCTAAACTTCTCTTTGGATTACACCACTCTTGCTAGTTGGAGCCCACGGGCTCCGACACATCTATCACTCAACCTCCGACTTATTTATCTCGACTCCCCAACCTCTCGACCCACAACCCCTTGACCCATGAACTCCGCCCAGACTCCCTGGGACTCCCATCTGCCTGTTTGAAATTGGACAACACGATCTCGCAAGGGTGCTGCCTATAAGCTGAAGCCAAGTCCTACCAGATTTCCCACTGGTTTCTCCGGAAACCCTCCATGTATGCACCCTTAACAGATGTGCTGGCTGTCCTTCATATGAAGATTGGTGAGGCTATTCTCAGCTTCTCTGGTCAGGTCATATGGGCCAAAGTTTGTTTCTAGCTCCTCAACAAAAGCATTCCAATCTTCAAGCCAGGTTGGCTCTTCCTTGGAAAGTTGCTAAAAGCTGTTTGAACCATTTCAACGTTGATCCTGAGAGGTATGAGTGTGTAATTGAATTCTCAGGAGTCTGTGGAGAATGTGGCAGATCAATCATGGAAATTGAAGTGACATTGCATGAGAAAGGTGGAAAGTTTGTTGGGGTTGGAACCCATGAAGGGTTCCAGAGCATTGACTTTTGACCATGGAGGTTCCAGATCCTTTTTCTTGCCTTCTCCAAGCATGTGATTCATCAATCTTTCTAAAGTGATTGCTAACAACTTGGAAGTAGGATCTGAAAGTGGCAGTCAATCATTAGACAGGGAATTTCCGACACCTTTGCCCTTGTCAGGGGCCATGGACTCATCCTTGTGCTCAGATTCATCTGGGTTTTCTGGGACTTCTGGGATATGGGGTTCATCTGTGGTGTCCAGCTGGTTTGTGTGAGTGTCCAGCTGGTATACAAAGTAAGTGGGGAATGAAGAGTTGAGGGTCCAGGTAATGATTCCTGTATGGGTGCTTGTCTTCTTGGTGGCATATTAACACAATCTGCAAGTCCAGGTCAGAAAATACTGTTAAGAGATGTGCAGAGCTTAGTGGAGGGTTTTCTGAGAAACCTGCAGATATTCCAGTAGGACTTGGCTTCAGCTTATAGGCTGCACCCTTGTGAGATCATAGCATCCAATTTCAAACAGGTGGACGGGAAACCTGGGGAGTCCTGGTGTAGCTGATAGGTTGAGAGTTGATAGGTCAAAAGACCAGTCAGGAAACCCATGGGCTCCGATGAGGTCAATAGTGAGCATTGTGATATGAGAGATGGGGATGGAGCAGGGCCCAGTTGGAAAGCCTGCAGGCTCCAATGAGGTCAATAGTGTTGTGAGATGGGGATGGAGTGGGTATATGCTAAGTAACTGGGGGAGGACTTAGTCTGAAAACTTAGTTGATTTTCTGACCAGATTGTATGTACAACATTAGCTAGTTTATATAGACTGTAGAATGCATGCAATACCAAATCCAGTAATAATGAGATCCAAACAAGTAATCATGAAATGGGATAAGTAAACACCAAATTATGTGTTAGGGGTGGAACAGAATGGAGGCAGAGTCCAAAACATGACAGGTCCTTAGACCAGGGAATGGGGCTCAGTTAGAGAGCTGTCAGGTTATCTGGGTGGAGCCTGGTGACTGGTGCATGGAATGGGGTCAGACATAGACAGGCTTTGATGTGTGCAGGTCCCAGTGGAGTCTGATGAGTGATGCATGAGACACAGAGGGTTGGGTGTAGACAGGCTTGATGTCTGGGTCCCAGTGGGTTTTCTGGTTTAGCTGTAACTTGGTATAGTGAGTCAGGTGCATGTAGGATGGGGTCTGGAGCCCAGCGGGTTTTCCCATCCTAACAACAATACTTTAAAATGAATGAAGGTATTATTGCATAAGCTTCCAAAAATGAGAGGGGGATTCTAAATGGGTATTCTGAGTCAATATTCAAACTGAAGGGTAGTAGTGAACAAGATGAGGTTTATACTAAAGTCTGGAAAATGGAACAGGGGATCAAGAAAAGGAATTCAAGACAACAGAAAAAAGATAAATACTCTGAGCCACAACTTTTCTCTGTATCAACAATTCTAAATATTTATCAGAGCATGTGATCTAATTCAGAAACTTATTCAAATTTTATTAATTATTTATGATTCTATACTTATATATCCTTTTGAAATCATTGAACTTAAAAGACATGCATGAGCCAGTCTCTCTTTGCAAGTGGCCATGTGTTACAATCGGAATTCCCGCCAGACTCCAGGCACTAACTTATACATATGCACCCATACCCTATACGCACCAATTGTCAGTTTACCAGAATTCCCACCGGACTCCATATGTCAGACTTGTCTATGTTCAACTTCATTACCTTGTGTATCAGTCACCGGAATACCCACCAGACTCCGTCCCTGTCTATGTCCAACTCTGTCCCACACATCAGTCACTGGACCCTGCTCAGAAAACCTGTCATCCCTCTAACAGAGCCCCATTCCCATTTTAGTCAAATGACCTGTCACAATTTGGACTCCACTCCCGCTCCATTTCCTGTTATGGTTTATGATTTGTCATGATTCAGACTCTGCTCCATTCCGTCCCATTCCTAACACCAAATTTGGTGTTTACTATTCTCATTTCATGTTTTGCTAGTTTTGTTTCATCATTACTGGATTTGGTATGTCATTCATTCCATGGTCTATATAGTCTGGCAGATGTTGTACATACAATCCAGTCAGAAAATCAGCTTAGATTTCCCCCAGTAATCTAATACATTTTCTGCTCTAAACTCCTACTTGAATTACACCACTCATGCTAGTTGGAGCCCACAGGCTCCGGTGCATCTATCTCTCTTATTTATCTCGACTCCCAACCTCTCAACCCATGACCTCCGACCTATGACCCCTCGACCCACAAACCCCACCTGGACTCCCTGGGATTCCTGTCCACCTGTCTGAAATTGGACAACATGATCTCGCAAGGGCACAGCCTATAAGCTGAAGCCAAGTCCTACCAGATATCCCACGGGTTTCTCCAGAAACCTGCCGTGTATGTACCCTAACACCATGAATACTTATGGGTTAATAATAATGTCCTTAAACACTACATCAGCAGTCATATCTGTCTTGGAATAGGATTTTCATTCTTCCCCAATTTGTTCCTCTTGAGGCATCAACATGAAACTGTGCATGTGAGAAGACAGGAGTGTGCAGGTGCCAATCTGACTATTTCAGTGATTGACCTCTGACTTATTGATAGTTATATTACCTGAGCCAACCTGGATACTGTAGAAAATACAATTCAAATCATATTTGTTTTAGAGTTGGAATATTTGCTATTCAAGGGATGAATGCCAGCTCTATGATCTTGACTCAAAGTACTCTGTGAGACAGTTGTATCAACCACAGCCTTGCTCCATTATGATAGGTATTATTTCAGGCACTCCAAACATCCTTCCACAATCATTATTTATATATCATACTGACATTGGTACCCTGATTGTGCCATCTTTGTTGCTAGTGCCTCAATACTTGATCACAAAACTTTTGTATTACATACCTATCAAGGACTTCTGCACATTCGAGCTCCCCATTTATTCTCATTCATATACACATACCCACTTACCTTCCATTCCACTAGTCTGTCTGTCATTGAATCTTTTAGTATAAATTACTGTCTTATATTCTACTAATCTCCAGTTCAAATATTGATTCAGACCCTTGCTGTTCAGAACCATGTTGTTCAGGCCCCTATGTGTGTTTTCAACCTATACTGTCCTCTGGCACCATGACATTGGTGTTCCTGAGAGCAGCATCTCTGATGACAGTGCACTGACAACACACCCACTTATGACTTTGTTTTCTAGCCACTCTATCCCATTTCCCTTCTGATGGCATTCCATTATTCCTGGCATCACATCACCACACACCATTTGCCACATAGGTGGGGGCTCATTTTTGACATGGCAATAACTTCTACTATTACTTACATAATGAGCTATTATAATTATGTGCTATTCAGACCATGACATGCTTGGGCTCTCTACAGCGACTTTTTAATCAAAACGACCCAGTGCAGGCAACAAACCCTCTTTAACGCCTCATGAGGAGCGTTGTAAAAATTCTTACTGATGACGGACTGAATGAGTTGACTACCATCCTCTACTGATATATCGTACATGTATGGGCATTACTGTGTATGAACTCGTTTGATAGCTACAATATGTAACCGCAAAATGACAAGACTCAGACTTTCTCATCGACTTCATGAATGGAAGTAGGACGAGACGCCTGCTTTCCTTCAACGACGGCGTCATCTTCTCCTGCACCTTTCTCGAAAGCAACACGGTGTTTTTCAAAGTGTGAACCATGATTTCTGTCAAGAAAAGGTCAGAAAGGTGACAACTTAAAGCGTAAGGAGCGCACTCAGGCCCGACGAGAACGACGGTGACAATGAATGCGGCGACGACACCGATTAGGATACCTTGCACCTACAAAAAAAATCTCCAATCAAGTAACTGCGGTCTAACGATAATTGCAGGATCTCACCTTGGCATAGTCAGGTACATCCTCGCCATTAACAGTTGTACGCAAGTGTTCTCCACCCACTTGGAATATTCGCCTTAGGAACTTCCAATCACCGATTTTTACCAAGGTATAACTCACCTGCTTCAATTCGTGCAGACGCAGATGAAATCATCTAAGATAGTACAATTCTCAGTAATAGATCTAGTATGTATACTTAAAATGACAACGAACGTTTCCAATTTGATATGCAACGCCTGGGAAAGTTGCACGGAAAGCTGGCGGTGAAAGTTCATTAAGGAAAATCGGGATCTGGGTAATTTCAGAGGAAGGATATACATGGGCGATAACTCGGAATCTGGACTTACGACACCCCATGCACCCTGTACACCAATCTGGATGAAGAATGCACCGGCGGCAAGGCCGGAGAAACTAGAGGGAAGAATCCAAAGAGGAATGAAGACTGAATAGATGATTGAATCAACACGCCACTCCTCTAAGAAAATGACCTACCAGCAACGAGACAACAAAAGATGCTGTTGAACGATAGGATTTCAGCGATAATAATAGATGCATCATCCCTAGACTTACATGATGGTTAATCGTCGTCCGACATATTGCGAAACCCAGCCAGCAAGAGCACCTCCCCTGTAAGATTGTTAACTCGTATGATAGAGATAATGACTGTCTTTCTCACGCTATTGCACCCTGTTGGTATGGTTGTGGTAATCAGTGAATAATGAATTTATTGGCAAAAGAACAAAGGAAACGTACGCAATTACCAATAATCGTCGCTTTGGTGGCCAATTGGGTTGATAAAAGTTTATTGTCATGAATGTAAGTAGGATACAAATCTTGAGATCCGTGCGAAAGGAAATTAAATCCTAGGTCTAGGGGTTAGTGCTAATCAAGAATTGCAATTTATGTACAGAATTTACCAGTCATCAACAAGATGGCGTAGATACAGAGCATCCAGTGAGTCCTCAGCATAGTCTTAGTTTCACGTAAGAAGATCCTTGTCTTGTTCTCAGTGACGTTTCCGTTCAATTCTTGCGCTAGTCTTTCTTCTTTGGCACGCAAGAACACTGCGCTTTCGGGTAACACCGCACGCAGGCACGCCGCGAAGAACGTGATAGACGCAGCAATCCAAAACAGAACTCGCCATGAGTGGCTTGAATGTGGTACGGCTGTAAGATTCACAACCGCTAATATTGACGAATAAATGATTGGCGAACTAAAAGATTAGCAGAACGCACCTGCTAATAGATATCCGACTGCGTATCCCTCCTGCAGTACTCCGGAGAGGAATCCACGCGTCTCAACAGGGACGTTCTCAAGTGCTGTGGCGATTGATAGACCCCAGATACCACCCATGGCAATACCGAATAACGAACGGGCACCCAAGAATTGCGTATATGTCTTGCAGAATGAAGCGCCAATTTGCAAGACACAACAGAGCAGAAGGTTTACGACTAGGGGCCATTTACGACCATAACGGTCGGATATTATCCCAAATAGCACCTGCAAACTGTCTTGAAATATATTCAAAGTAGAACGTTACTGGCACATACCGCTCCAAGGGAACGGAACAGGAGGGTAAGTGTTATAGCGTTCGTCTTCGCAGAGAAAAGGTCGGCGCGTTCGATGAAGCAAAGTCTACATGAAGAATACTTACAAGAGTTGCTGTAGGACGATCGAACCCGATTGGAGCAGGTTTCGACAGGTTTGTAATAGACAAGGACACGCTGAAGAAGTCCATAGCGTCGCATGTCCATGCCAGCCATCCTGAAAATACCATGGACCATTGTATCCAGGTCAGTCCTCTGAGAGCCGTGAGCAGCGGAAGCTGTCCCTCCCTCGTTTCTTTCTTCGGAATGAAATTACGACTGTGTAGTGGGTTAGCCAACAGTATTAAAAAATGGCTAGAAGACACACAGGAAGTAAGGAGCCATGATGAGCGCAAAAGTCAACGTTCTCCGAGAGTTGAACTCGGACCTTTAATAAGCCCGTGACATGTTTTAATTGCCCTGAGGCTGCACGCGACCCCTATTCAAATAAGTGGTGCGTGAGATATAATGACATACCCTGTCCGGGTAGCGCTCTCAACAGATTGCGCCAACAGAACCACGTGTGCCAATTGACACCCGGTCGTCACACTACACAACCCAAATCAACCGAGGTCGGAAAGCAGAACGGGTCAAGAGGTAACATTTTTTGTGGTTCTGGACCAGTATCGATGGCCCTGAAGGATGTGCGGTTGATTTAAGACATAAACTCGATCCATTACGCCGCTCACGTCAATCATTGTGATTCTACATCCCAGCCTTAGTCCAGCGTCAACCCGCAATGAGTCCACCACAACACCGTACAATAATTCGCCAGTGTGGACCGTACAGGTTCCCTTCGTCAATAGTCCGCAGTAAGCACAACGGTACGTATAAAAACGCCAAACTTGTATAATTTTATTTGAATATTTCTAGACAAGCAAGAATGCAACTTTTTAGGAATATAAGAGGCAGTGGGGGGCACTGCGGAATCTTATCAAGGTTGGCTTTCCTGACGTAGGAAGTCCTAAAATAGCTACATTTCTTAGTGGCAATTACGTTGATATGATCGGTTTGGGCCAGGAACCGAGATGGCAGGTGACGCTCTGTATCAAATGAAGCGAAAAGCTGTTGTAGCTATAAGAGCTCACGTGTACTCAAGGTAACAACTTATTTGGACTGTCTTCAAGAGAAAACGATAATCGAGATCTCTCCACGACATCCTGAAGATACCCCATGATGTGATTAATATTGGTTCACAAGTCTGTTTTTTGATATTGATCTGATCTAGCTTGTTATTACATGTCTCATCCTATATCGTTAGTTTCCCTTAACCTAGCGCATACCTCAGTCGATTTCCATGTCTTGTGGACTGAATTGTTCTACTTGTAATAGAAGTACCTCCCAAAGGCTTTTAAAACAATCAATTTAATCAAATTACACAATGCATTCATATAAAAAGTGTGCATTTGTGCCTAGAGGTCCACAGGTGACTAATTGACTCTTACCTCTAAGCTGTCACTACTTTGAAAATTTTCCAGAATCTCACGGGGGATAATCTCAATCTCGGAATATCCTGTCAAATTTATGGAAAATAAAATGTTTGCCGGATAATGTGTAAATTATTTGACCACGGTGTTGGGGATTTTATATATTCGAAGAATGCTCCACTTTCTAAATTGCATTACATAAAATTTTTGGCAGATGCTTAATGCTGGAATATGTATGAGACACTTGTAATGTTAGCGGACCTTAGTAGTAGCGGACGGAGGGTTCCACCATTGAAAATACCCCTAAAAATTTATGTAGGTAAATTTGGAAAATGCCCAAGAATTCTTCAGAATATTTAAAATTTGCCACAATTTCAAAAATTTGAATATTCTCATGAAATGTTTATATTTTTCATGTATTTTAGAGGAATTTGCGGCGCTGTGTTTTATGAAATTGAAATTATAGCACTTTAGTTTATCGGAATCTATGCTAGATAAATGGTAACAATAAAAGTGGTGACCAATGACTTATCGCGAGAACCGGTTCGTCATTCGTCTCCCATCGTCCAGACCAATTTGCGGGGGTCATTAATATATCGGGCACTCCCTCCCTTTCTATGTTGGATGCTCCAGAAACATTGCTGGATCAACTAGCACTACCAACTAGGAGCCCCTCACGTGTACATAAGCTTGAAGCCTCGTAGCTAGAAAGGAGATAACTAATACATCTTTATACTATCGGAAACCCTGCGGCAACTCCTAAAGCATATTACTGTTAACGGACTCTATTTCATAATCCTTTGCCGCTCGTGGGTTCTTCATTCGACCGGATGCATAAGAATCGTAGCAATCGATCCCACTCCCTTGATTTCGGTCACATTGATTCGCTATGAGAATCCTCCTATACGTCACCTCATGTTATTAGTGATAGAGTAAACGACAGGGTGAGACCGGCGATGGATAGCCAGAGTATTTTTCAGTTCAGTCACTAAAGTTTTATCGCGTTAGTTACTCACCTAACGGTTCCAACTAAAGTATCAGCGTCGTATTTCCCATAATCTGCCCACGCTGGTTGATTGCGCTATCCAGGTAGATAATATAGTTGCGCACCTAACAATTCCCACCAAGGCTTATATCGTCGTACTTCAGTCTAGACTTAGTCATTCACCTATTCCGAGAATTTCAGTGAAGTCCCTTGAAGTAATGGATCTTCAACCGTAGTTGATGGTATATATGTTTTTGTCAATCACTAATGTATTCTAATGGACATGTGCAATAGATATGCGTGGGGAACCGGTGGGGTTCCCAAATGGTCTTTCCGCACTGGGGTAACACCATGATGTCTAGAGAGTAATATAAGCCACTTCCAATAAATAAAAAGCCAGATCTAGAGCAGTTTATAAATATGAAGACTACAGAATATGAATTCCATGGAAGAGAAAGCTGACATTAGAATAGAGTCAATGGATGAAAACAAGAGTAAGTCTGTGATCTGTCCCTTGTTACGAAGACTGCCACGACCAATAATGAGTAGCGGGAGAATATAATAGTATCTATAGAAGATATTAACACAACCCTCCGCCATTATTTACAGAGCCGATACTTATTTCCCTTCGATGTCTCATTTGAAGCTGTTGGGGAGGAAACGGGGAAGGTAACAGTCACACTGTGGTGTTAATTACTCATCAATAATCCGATCCATTCATAAAAATCATTTGAAGAGTACCCACAAGGTAAGGCCGGCAACATGCATTGCTCTCCACAAGGCGGGAGATTCAACCGTGAGATGGCATCAGGGATTTGGGATTGTCTGCACCCTTTATGTAGACTACTTAGACTCCCGAAATTTATAGCAAGCTTTTATATCGACCAGTAAATAACGATCTCGGGAAAGTAGTGTGTCTAGCCGAGCTAGCGAGCTCTCCCTGATGGCTCTAGACAATGCATACGGGGATAGATCTTTCCACTTTGCTGATATGATCCGATTTGCTTTGAGAAATAAATGATTAAGTACTTGTGAAGACGTACGAGAGAAAGTGGTGGAAACAATGGTTTCAGTTGGAGATGCGAGATTATACCCAAGTTGCCTGTCTAATCTTCCCGATAATGAGTGATGACGTAGGAGGTAGCTAGTACAGAGACCGAAGATCCGCTAGTAAGATGGAATTAAATGACAGGAGCCCATCCCTCGATGTAGCCCTCGGTCAAATACACAAAGCATAGCAGGGATTGGTAACCGGCAATTTAAAAGTTAACATACTAAATCGATCCCGAAACCACAGTTGTGGTTGGTGTACCGACTGAAGGCAATCCCGAAGCCGTAGGTGCTGAGCTCCATATGGACCGTGCACCACGGGAATGTGGGTCTGATCACCGCAGTTACGGAATAACGGGCGATGGCCAACGGGCACGCACGAATTGGGAATAATCGTGCCTACACTGTTGGGTATACAATTTAAAACCAACAAGACTATAATATCCAATAGAGGTGGACTCGCGGACATGTGATTACAGATTCAAAGGGGACTTGGCAACTACAGATTGTGAACGAGCGGTTGAAGCACTGCTGCTGATAGTAACCTTACGATGGATAACTCGAGTAATGGGTGTCAGTAACACTCGCATGTTCGAAGAGGTGAGACAGGATAGGTAATTGACAATAATAACCAAGGCGTTGCTCCAAGGCTAGTGGACAAATCACCGAACCCATATTAATAATTCTGAAGCAGCAAAATGCCTGGTGACACTGGTAACACCTTATGTGACCGTGTGTTGTGGTGACCCCCAGCGGCCCCAATACGCCGAAATGGATTAGATCAAAGGCCACATGATTAGGATAAACCGTGGCTGGAGACTTTTGTGGATTAGCATACATATATTTGACAGTTCGCCCCTTGAACACGCACGAACTTGCGTGCAACGGCCGGAACGAGGACCTGTACATATCTACACCGAGCAGTCATCAGGAAAATATTTTTTGTCCTTATATACCTTAAATGCACTTGAAAAATGTTTAAGTAGAATTAAGGGAAATTTTCGTAAGGTTGACCTGGCTTGCGGCAAGGACTCTGGATCTTAAAACTACCTTGAAAAGCCCTGGAATGCCACTTAATGCCACTTAATGCCACTTACCCCAAGGAAATAGACGTGGATGTAAGGAGTGTTCCTACTACTAAGTGGATCTGTGCCACCATAAGGAAATACCTTCCGGTCAAGGGGAGTGTAAGGAAAATACCTTACAGCCAAGGGGAGTATAAGAAAGATACCTTACTGCCAAGGATAGAATAAGAGAGGTACCTTACCCCCAAGGGGAGCATAAGGAAGCTGCCTTCCGGCCAAAAGGTAAATAACAAATTTATTTTTCATTCACATAACACTACAACCATGCCTAATATAAATACGACTTCAGAGGTAGCTGTCAGTGATACTCAACCTAAATAACCATTGTACTACTAGGTAACTGCACCAATGCCAATAGTGATGCCGCCAGTGGTAATGGTGTCAGGTCTTTTTGGATTAACAGAAAATTTCATAATATAGTGCATGCGTTTTTCATAGACCTACTATGTGTCAAATATGGTGAAATCGGCTGTGATCAGTTGTCAGCTGGATTCCAATCCCATTAAGAGACATCCCACCTCGTTCTGAAAGCTTGACCAGTGCCAATACTCCATTGTGCTGAATAGAGTCGTCAGTGTCCTTCAAAAGTATGACAATGTCGGAAATGGCAATGGCGGTTCGAAATTTGTCCTGAAACCTAAGTCAGCACACTTACCAAACACATGGAGAGTAATGACCACCTGTACAACTCAGAGAGCCAATTTCCCTTCACGCGCTCTAAGGGTTGAAAGCTGGGTAAGGATCCGTCCCAGAGATGCAAAAGTGTAGTGATCCCAGGAATAGTATCCACAATCGCAGTTCAAAATTCAGCCGTGGTCGAAAGGGCAGGCGGAAACTCAACTGTGGTCAGATGTCACTTGGATCCCATCCCATTATGTGGCACTGTACCTTGTTCCGAAAGCTTGACCAGTGGTAATTCACCATTTGATTGAACAGTTGCATTGGAGTCTCTCAAAAGCATGACAATGTTGGGCGTCGAAATTCGCTGTAATCAAATGTCAGCCAGATTTCCAAACAATTATGATGTACCGCACCTTGCTTTGAAAGCTTGGTCAGGGCTGATACTCCATCTGAGCCAATGAGGTAGGAAGCGTGCTTCAAAAGTGCAACTACGTTTGGAATGACATCAATGGCAGAAAAAATTCGCCTGTGGTCAAATGTCAGCTGGGTTCCCATCCCAGTGAGGCACCACACCATGCTGTGATCTGATTTACTCTCCCGTAGCCGTTTCCTGACAGCATCTCTCAAATTCCTCCGATTCACACACCATATCCCACTGATCAACGACATAATCCTGTCAATACGTGTGAATTCCAGTCAATCGACCCCTCAACCCGGCTAAAAGCGGCGTACCTCGACTAGTGCATGCAAATCGTCCCATTTTGAGGATGCCAGTAACAACGGAAACGCACTCGATGATTGTATCTACAATGATCAGCGACGAGGATCGTCATGGTATGTTCAAAACAGAAGCCTCACGGGCACTCACGTATTCAATCATATGCTTTGGAGCTAAAGCTATCAACCCAGGCATGGAATATCGGTGAGCAATCGACCAGATCGATAGTGCTGGGGCAGGCGGTGGCTGAGGCGTGGGGTGCGGATGAGGATCGGGAATGTGTGGCTGACGAGTTTGAGAGGGTATGCATACGACGTGGGAGCGCGGCTGGATGAGGCGGAGGAGTGGCGAGTTGAGGACTTCGAGAAGGGGCTTGTAATGTGGTTGGTATTAGGCGTTGTGGTAGTCAGACGGGAAGCCGCACGGGTGCTGGATGATGGAACAGGGCCAACCCCGAATGGGAATAGCGACGTGGTCGTGGTTGGTCCGGTGACCTCATAGGTCTCATCCCTTTAGCAATCGCATGGTGAGTATGCTGCTCTACCGATGCTCACGCTTGTATCATCAGCGGGCTTGTTAAATGACATCCAATCCCATTCACCGCCGCTCCATGCGCTCCATCCTTCGCCGGGGCGGTTTACTAACGCACGCGGGTCGTCATGGTCTTTGAACAAGACCCAATTGGCGTAGCAATATTTCAACAATCTGCAAGCCAAAAATGAGGCACAATAATACCGATATTCCAAATCACGTACGAATAAATCGTAACAAAATCAGCTCCTTCTACAATAACTTCGTAAACCTTCCTCTCTCACGACGCCGTGTTAGAATTTTCCGCGAACGATGATGTGAGCATTGTATGGAAGCGCTGTGAGTATGGGGTGTCCACGGCCAATGAGGGCGAACTTATCCAGGAGAAAATATCATCTATGTACACAAAAAAGTGCAGTTATTACGCCTAAACACATTCATTTAACTTGATACTTACCTTTTATATAGAATTCTCAGAAAGTGCTATAGTCCGGTCAGGATAGAATGACACAACTCTCTAGGGATGACAAACAGACTTAAAAACAAAAGGGGTGTTCATGATGAGTATATCATATTATACCCATTTAAATGGTGTTTATTGCTATTGTTTGACTGTGATGATGGTGACGAAGTGGGACGAGAGAGAAATTATTTAAAGCGGAGATTACTTACCATGTAGCGGAGCTTCAATTATAACAAAAATTGAGCAAGGTTATATGTGGGACGACAACACGGAATTATTTAAAGCGGAGATTACTTACCATGTAGCGGAGCTTCAATTATAACAAAAATTGAGCAGGTTATATGTGGGACGACAACACAGGAGTCTCGCAACTTCTATGGCTCGCAGACTCCAACACTCCCCCTCGAGCTTTAGAAGCTCGTACCACTATTCGACCATAGGTCGACCAATCTCATTCCAATCGAACGACCGGGGAGCTATCTAGGTCATGTTTGGTGAGTGTCGCTCTCAGCAGCCTGCCCAGGGCCTCCCCACCTCTGAAACTCTTCTGCAATGCATTACAGCTCCTCTAGTCACAGCATTTCCTCCGGCAGAGATTTCCTATCCCCCCAGTTCACGATACACCTGTCGGGCCGCCATCCTCAGGCTCGACAACTCTGGAACATATCTTCGGCACCTCAGTCAGCCAGGTCATCGCAGCGTTATTCGGAGCATATTATTATGTGCAAGGGATTACGTCAAACGACGCGTGGCTCTCCGGGATGTGCTCGCATTAAGACTCCACCGCCTTCGCGAGTGGGGCCCATAACCTGTTGAATATTTTAGGAGTCTCAATGTATAAGGGCAAAGCACACTACTGTATAACACTGACTACATGACCGTTATATACCCAAACCCATAATTCAATCTCAGAATCAAACATCTGAGACAACACGGGAGTCTCGTAGCTTCTATGGCTCGCAGACTCCAACACACCTCAATGAAAACTCCAGGTGCCGTGTACTAAAACCTATCCATTGCTATGTTTATCTAATGGTGTGCTTCTTATTTATTATAGATTGGCATGGGGTTCCCTCGACCTATGGTTCACCTTCAATGCGAACTTTACTGCTGGAGGTGAAGAGGAGTTATTCCCTACTCACGTAGTTCTTCGCAGCTCACCAATTCCACAAGGAATACGGAGGGCCCCGCCACACCCACACCCGCGTCATCCAGGCCATCACGGGCCATGGATTCGTTGGCGCGTACTACCACCTATTTCTCCCTGACCTCCCCTCATCCTGCCCCTGTGGCACATCAGACATTCAGTTCCGCCTTCACATACTATCTGAGTGCCCCCTCTACGAGGAACACCGCCACCTCCTAATCGCCGCCTCTCAGGACCTGTCCCCCTCCGCCATCCTCAGAACCCACAAAGGGCTCACTGCCCTAGCAAAGCTCATCGACACCTCCAACGCCTTTGGCAAGTCGTAGCCCCCTTGGTTTTTATCTCTCCCTCTCCTTCTTTCCCCCTCCCTACAATTGACCTTCATACCCACACCTACTCACCCCGGCATCTACTTACATTTCTCTACCTACCATTATGGCCCCTGTTCCCAACCGCTATGTACCTTAGTTGTGCGACGCGGTATATAAATGTATTTAAAAAAATAAAAATAAAAACGATTGAGGCACGTAATCTATGTCTTTGACAATGCTCAGTCTTTGACTGTGTGCATCTGTAGACGTTTTGATTGATCTGGTTTTCACGGTCTAGACCTGCGTGAACATCCTTCGTACCCTTTTGTATGTATATACTTACATACCTTATGCATGCTGATGAGTCCTGAACTTCTACCTTAGACCTGTACTTGAGCGCTCTTACATATCAAATATACATTATTTGCCATTTTCTTCTTACTCCGGCTTGGAGCCCTTGAAATCAATATGTTGCCTTAAATTACATGAATTGCACTTGCAGTAAAAAATTTCAAGTGCATTTCAAGTGCGAAATGCTGGCTTATTCACCTTATTTACCTTAAATATGATTAAGTGCAATAAGGGAGATCAAGTACCGAAAACATTTTCCTGATGGTTAGTAAGTAGAACAGTAACCTTAACGATATGAGATTTATTGCGTACGAGGCCGATGGGATCGCAGAAGGCAAACGCCCCCCAATCTAACACAGTGTTTAGATACCATCGGGCATGGCGGTAATGAGTCGGAGCTGTAAGGGAGTGAAACTCCTTACCCTGCGATTCTGTTGAATCAGGACGCGCTATGTCGCGGCTTTATTCCTTTGTCTCGAACTTATGACAGGCTATACATGTCCTCTTTCCCCTTGCCTCTAAACTGAGGGGGCTTTAGAGGGGGAACCACAAAGGATTGGACAAATTCAATGTACACAGCGAGAGTAAAAAAATGTTAACGTAAGCATTCTTTTTATTTTTGTAATACGGGAACAAAGCGGAAGAATGGAGAAAATCGGCTGCAGTAGGGTTCCGTGAGGCTGTTAACACTTCATCAATGACGTTCCGTCGCATATACACAATAAACGCTGAAATTATGAGGGATAGTTATTCACAATATGGGTCCAAAGGCACCATCTACTTGCAAAGATGTCCAAGGGGATATGGTTGGCGTGCCGAGGGCCATTCGAAGAGTCGATTCGGGGTGACAATGCAAACCTCTGTCGCCGCTTCGGAAATGAGGCTCGCCAAATTAGTCGATGAACTCCTCCATCAAGACGGGACAGTTGGATTGGGATATGAGTTTGCTTGGGGTAGGTTTTTTTCCCGATTCTGTCCCCACTTTCACGTGGGGAGACTAATAATTTGACGACGATAGGATAGTCGTGATACACCTCTCTTTGCAATCTACGTGTTTCGTCCAAATAGCGGAGCAACGCCGGTGTGGCATACTCATTCGACAATAGGTTTGCCAAGGTAAAATTTTTCCTGTTGCAGTTGGGTTCTCATCTTATGTCATGGACGCTATGACATAGTGGAACGGCATCTTCCTTGGTTTTACACTTGTGTTACAAAAGGAGGTTCCCCAGGCCCCGATTCGGTAGAGATGCTTGTGGAGTGGCACGTGTCCCGTACGTGATTGCGTTAATATGCTCGAGTGATCTTCCAAAATTTCGTTGAAGGAAAGGAGGCGTCCGCTTTCGCTAGCGCTGCATATCTTCGTGATGTAGAGAATCTTCGCTCTGCCTCCGCTCTCATGCGTATTTTGTATTCCTTCTTGATTGCCGCTGTACTTGTAGGTAGATCCTCCTTTAGTGTTGCTCGCAGGGTCTCCAGGGGCAAGATGGACAGTGTTGATATCCTCCTCGTAGCAGCAGCGTTCCATTGTATAGTTTAGTTGAAAGGAAAGTACAGCATAATTCATAAAGGAGGCCGTGATTCTGACGGCGTTATTGCTATGCATGCATGGGTGTCGGCGTCTCTCCGAGTAACCACGTTGACAGGTTGATAGAAGCGGATACTACCAGCACAGCTTTGTGATAAATTATACACTGAAATCTTTTTTAAAAATATAGCAGCGGGTATGCGGGAGACCTCAAGTTTGGATTTAAATGGATCAAAGGGGTAAGTAGTATCAGCAAGGGAATCAAACGGAATACAATTATGACAACATGGGCATAGTTATATATACATATTAATATTGATATAAAATAAACTTGCCTGCTCTGCACACGTAAATCAAAATCTACAATAAACCACAGGAATCCAGATTCCTTGTCTTGAAAAGCCTCAAGCCCCACCAACCTGTCCATTCCAAAGTTTCCAAAGTCCCCCCTTTGTATCGATCGCAACCACCGCACCCCTCCTCGGAAGTTATGCTCCATTTCCAAATCACACCCCAAACCTGAGGTCGAACATTGCGGCACTCATCGCTACGTCGAGGGGCTTGTGCTCAATCCCCCAACATCTTCTTCCTCGGAATTGGGCTGATGTTCAGCCTTGAGGGATAATAGCGGGTCAAATATCCGGCGTCGGAAGATTCGACGGGGTACTGTGCCACTTTTGTCTATGAAGGGATTCTGTGAGCCGAGGTATTTAGTTGGGATTTCATGCTAAGAACAAAGGGAGGAGGGAGGGAAAGACTGACTTGAGAATTATACTTATACGGGCCGAAACGAGGGGCTGCAGGTGCAGAGATACCGAGGTCCTGTTTTCCAGATGGTTCTTTTGGTGAAGAAGAGGGGGAGGGGGAGGGATTGCTTGGAGTCTGAAACTGAGCACACATCGGCATAGAATCATCATCATCATCATAATCTCCGTCTATAACCCGGTCATCCTTGCCCAGCAATTCAGACGATCCGAGTGTACCGTGCGAATCCGACTCGAAAGTGCTGCCTGCGTCCGAATCGTCGTCCAAGTCTTCCGCTTCGGCTTCCGCGTCGGCTTCGAAATCGAGTACCATGCATTCAAACTGGCTGCGGATATGAAGGTCATCATATTCATATGGCAATGGCAGCGTCTGGGTGAACTGCTTGGCCCCATGTATGTCTTCGTGCATTCGGAGACCATCAAGCCATCGTTCCACATTGGTCTTCACCTTTCTTTTCTGTCTTGGAGACTTGAGGTTATTGACCACGCGTTCGCTCGCAGTACCAGCTGCTAGGTCGCGTGTCTTGCCGTGGGTCGATCTAATGAAAGTGGGGGGAGCTAGATGGTATTATGAGGCGATTTTATTATATGGCATCCTTAAAGCAAATTACGGTACCTCGAGGGGACATGTCGGATTTACAAACCTGGGGAACTGAAGATGGTGAGGGGATTCTGTTTGTTTCCATAACATGGAACGTCCCTTATTAAAGCAGCAACAGGAAGTGAACTAAGTTGCCGGATTGTGAACGGTAACCCGAGCGAATTGAAACCTGAAGGAGGTAGTTGTTCGTGGCTCCATGGGCTATTGTACGTAGTCGTAGTTGTGTATTGTACGTTTCATGGGAGAGCAAGTTGTCAAGTGCCTAATGTTAAGCGGTGTAGCATGGTTTCCTTCCAACCGGCACACTACAATACCGTCCATCTCATTGTCTGCTGACCAAACTTGGTTCCGCTTTTGACAAGAGTGGGCAAACATAAGTGATACTTAGGTGACAATCAGCGATCGCCATCTTCGGGATCTTCCTAGGCGCTTCCAATTCGAACAATAAGCCAGAACTGGTAAAGATGGACTGGCCCAGGGCTGTGTCCGGAAGTTCTCGGATCGCTGTAACATGACGAAAAATTCATTTACAGCATGTGTGGATCCATCATTACGCCATCAGACCACCTTGCAGTGAGGAATCTTTGATTAAATAAGTTAACAATGTGAATGTCTCGCCCGTCATTCAGCCCACGCCAAGAATTTAAGAATGCAGATAAATCATTTATTTCACAAGAAAAGTAATCGATATAAAAGTGAACTGCAGATATACCTTTCTTCTTCTTCCCCTCATCGTTCGCCTTTCCTCTTTACTTCATGTCAACACCAATACCATCTTACGCACTCACAGGCGGCGTGGCAGCCGCCCGCGCCGCATCCCCATCCAAAAATGCACCCATATTATCCGGAAGCGCAAGACCCGGATCCGTCTCCGACTTCAGCCGGCCACCGAAAAGCACGGGACCGTGTGCTGCGCGGAAGGCTGCAATCCGGGCTTCGACTTCGGGGCCTGTATTGTAGCGGGGACGTCAGGGAACAGCGTAACGCAGGAAATTAGCACACGAAGTTGACGTACGGAAATGGCGCATAAGTCCTTGAATTGGCCATGCGGCTGCGTCGCCGAGGGCGCAAATTGTTTTACCCTCGACTTGTTTACTGCTCGTTGCGGCGTTAGCCATCAGATGAAAAAACAAAGGGGGAGGGAGTCATGAAAAAAAGAATAAGAATGAGGTTAAAGACGACTGAGGTACCCAACAATCGATAGGGAAATAAATAAAGATAAAAAGGGATAAAAGATCGAGACGTAAAACCGTAAAACACAAAGAAGAGAACAAAAACCCACGTCAACTCCAGCAGCATATCAATCTCCCTCTGATGCGCTCGTCCCTCAACAAACCGATCCATCATATTCATCATCCACGTTGTGCCTTCACGACAGGGAGTACATTGTCCGCAGGATTCGTGTTTGTAGAACTGTCGAGGTACATTGAGCGGGAGAAAAAAAAACAGGAATAAAGTGACTATGACGAACGAGACAAGACTTACATGAGAGAATCTCGCAATCGCCTTGACAATATCGGTACTCTTATTCATAACAATAACGGCGCCGGTCCCAAGCCCACTTTGAGCATCCTTCAGGGAATCATAGTCCATCCTATTAATCATAAACATCATGAAAGCTCTCACAACACACAAAGCCACTCACAAAACCTCCTCACACTTCTTGATCGGCAAAACGGGCACCGAACTGCCGCCGGGAATAATGCCCAACAAATTATCCCAACCACCGATAACACCACCACAGTGCTTCTCAACCAACTCCTTCAACGGAATACTCATCTCCTCCTCAACGACACATGGGTTATTAACATGGCCACTGATACAGAACAGCTTGGTCCCCTGATTCCTCGCCCGCCCAAAGCCCGCAAACCACGCAGAGCCCCGCCTGCAAATTGTCGGGGCCACCGCAACGGTTTCGACATTGGCCACGGTCGTCGGGCACCCGAATAAGCCGACGTCTGCGGGGAAGGGCGGCTTCAGACGGGGCTTGCCTTGTTTACCTTCGAGGGATTCGATGAGGGCCGTTTCTTCGCCGCAGATGTAGGCGCCGGCGCCGCGGTGGAGGTAGACGTCGAATTTGTAGCCGGAATTGCAGGCGTTGGGGCCGAGGAGGCCGGCGGCATAGGCTTCTGTTATAGCCTGTTGGAGGTGGTTCGCTTCCTGGAAGAATTCACCGCGGATGTAAATGTACGCTGTGGTGGGTGGTCATGAGGAGTTTGCGTAGGAATTGTGAAGCGGCGGAGTTACCTGCTGTGGCGTTCATGCCCCGACCGGCGACCAGACATCCTTCGACTAGCTTATGTGGGTCGCCACGGAGGATTTCGCGGTCCTTACATGTGCCAGGTTCCCCTTCGTCTGCGTTCACCACTAAGTATCGCGGTCTGCCATCACGACGACGACGGATATAAATCAACACCGATACAATCAGCAAACCAAGCCTCCTCCTCACCTCGCATCCTTCTCCCACCCTGGCTTATTCATAAAACTCCACTTCAATCCGCTCGGAAACCCCGCTCCACCACGTCCTCTCAAGCCCGAATCTTTTATCGTTTGGATGATCCAAGAGTCGCCTTTAAGTAATATATCTTTTGTACGGTGCCAGTCTCCACGACTCTGTCCAATGGAGTCCATTTGTTAGATCTCTGTATCCGTCCGTGCGCCAACACTCACCAAGGCGCCTTTAAGTCCATGATCATGTCGACAATACGCATTCGTAAATATCCGGTCCTAAGTATCGTCACGTCCCACCATTAATGTCTCCCCGGAATAATATAAAAAGACTCAACCACTCACCTGATCCTTTAACCCACCGTATCGTCGGACGGGAGGATCTGTCACCGTAGCGAACGACCGTCGAATAATTTTTGACTGGGCAAGAGCTTCAATACCGTGGTTAGACCCGGTTCCGTTGGGTTGATAGTAACTTTTGACTTACCGTGAGCCCTGCTCGATGCTCGAAGCATTGTTTGTGACCGTGGTTGTCGTTTGAAGAGCGTCTAGGCGCAGATGGGCGTTTATTGACTCTGTTGGGATGGTCTAGCACGTGATCTCCTGTTGGAAATTGCAGCGCATGGCTTGATGGAAGTAAGGATGAAGAGGAAGTCGGCGATTTGATTTTCTCGGGCTTTTTCAACTCTACAGTCTTGAGGTTATATATATTTACATGAGGAGTGCAGACACAGGCACAGCATATACTGACTCACACACGAAAATGAAAATCAAGGCTCAAGGATTGAGTTGAATTTGAAAATGTTATTTCGTTCAGGTGTTTTTGTAAACAATATTGGCAATTCTCTGCTCAACAAGGTTCCAACCTGCCTGGAACCTGTGGGTTTCCCAGAAATACACACACTTTGTAAGTCGAAATGTTTATTTAACAAGGGATCTTGTGAAGCTGATACTTCGATTCCAAGTTTGTGCAGATACCTCTATCATCCGAACATCTAGTAGAGTGGAACTATTATATACCAGATCAAAGATTGAGTTCTGGAGAATTAGTCCAGGAGTTTCTGGGGACTAGTCTGGGGAGTATTGGAATATTGCCAGAGTACAGAACAGACTTGGCTTCAGCTTATTATGTGCTGCACCCTTGTGCACTCACTCAGGTCCTCAACTAGGGGTTAGCTTCATGAGGACAGATGCTTTTGCCTTGTTAAATTTGATTGTAGACCTAAATTCTTGTTAGGTCCATATTTCAGAGGGCAGATATTTGCCAGAGTCTTTATGGATACTTGGAGTTCCCAAGAGTTCCAGATATTGAGTGTACAGAAAGACAGAAGGGTTGATATAAAAACTAATTTGAGATTAAAACTGAAGAGTAAATACATGACTATGGAAGACTATAGATATTCCAATAATTGTACTACAAGTCTGGGAGGATAATCAGACCTATTTGGAACTGTTTCCAAACTAAGCATACAATAATAAGTCAGATAAATGAGGAAACAAGGATGAGACAGATCAGGGAATAAAGGCAAGAACAATAAACAATAAATGAACATCTGTCAACCAGTCAGTTATCAAATGCAGAACAAAGGAAGTGAGTCAGAATATCCACAGATATCTGATACTATCCAGAAATGGATTTTAACACTATAATCATTAGAATGTCCACCAGAAATTGCACCCAGAGATCCAGAACTTAACAATAGGTCAGGGAATAAGAGGAAGAACAATAAACAAATTAATGAACATCTGTCAACCAGTCAGTTACCAAATATGAAACAAAGGAAGGGAGTTGGAATATCCACAGATATCTGAAACTATTCAGAAATCGATCTAACGATTGAGTGTGCATATTTCTGAGAATGCCATGGGTTCTGGGCAGGTCATAACATTGGCATAGAGAAGTAACAAGGGTTGACAGGGATGATTGAGTAAAGGTTGGGTCATGGATTAAAGATGTATATAGAACAAACATGGGGAGTCCAGAGCCCAGATCAGGAAATGACCAAGGACACTCAGAGCTGCTAGCTGGGAAAGGGTGGAGTCCAATGGGTTCCAGGTCATAATTGAAGGTGTCTAGTTGAGGGCAAAATACCAGAACAGGATGTGGGTTGAAGGATACTTGAGGGATGAGGGTCAAGTAGAGTATGGATCTTGATACTAGTCTGGAAGATGGTTTGGAACCTGATATGGTGTCTGGAAAATACTCCATGGAGTCTCTGGGAATGGATCTTCACATCTGTCCCCATCCAGGTCAGAATGGAACTGATGGTCAGAATGGAACTGATGGTCAGAATGGAACTGATGGTCAGAATGGAACTGATGGTCAGAATGGAACTACTATTCAGAATTGAACTACTCATCAGAATGGAAATTCCCTTCAGAATTGAACTATCAGTCAGAATTGAACTACTCATCAGAATTGAACTACTCATCAGAATTGAACTACCCTTCAGAATGGGACTACCAGTCAGAATTGAATTATCCTTCAGAACGGAATGACCAGTCAGAGTTGAACTAGGAGGATTTCTGAAAACTATTAAGTATGCCAAATTCTAATATACTCTAAAGGTCATTTAAACATCTGGGATGTGATTCAAACATAATTTGGTTTTAAAACTTTAGGAATGTTTAAAAGTTATTGGTATATTATGAAACAAATCATCTTTCAAAAGCTGAATAGATTATGAAATAGTTTAGTAGATTAAAACATTCAGACTTTCAAAAAGCATATCCTTTTATATGATCCATTTCATGCATACATATGTATATATGTCATTGACATCTCTAAATACTATGTATTAGATCAGAATGGGTCTGTCAATCTGAACAGATTTCTACTTGATTCAACATCCCCAGAAAATATTGGTGGTTTCACTTAATAAAGAAGGCCATAGGATGAAAAATTTCAAATGACATCTAACAATTTTTACTGAGAAATAACTAAAGTTTAGCTTTTAAAAAACAAATTACTAACAAAAGTATTAGAAAGTATTTACATAACTTTGAAAGCTATATACAATAGGTTCTATTAATTGGCTCTGAATTGTTTAGGATGTAATGTGGAGAATTGGTTCTCTTGGTTGGTGGTTAACAATATAATAGTCTCAGAAGATATATCACTATTTAAAAATGGATTTTTGTAGAAATATTGCTTTTATTAATAAACATTTGATATTATAATGATGACAGACAACCACCATACAAGTCAGAATTGAAATACCATTCAGAATTGAATTGCCACTTAGAATTAAACTGGCATTCAGAATTGAACTAATAGTCAGAATTGAACTTCCCTTCAGAATTGAACTATCCTTCATAATTGGACTACCAGTCAAAATTGAACTACTGGTCTGAATTAAACTGACAGTCTGAATTGAAATACCAGTCAGAATTGAATGACCTATCAGGATTGAGCTACTTACTGTTCAGAATTGAACTAGCATTCAGAATTACTGCCTGTCAGAAATGAACTACCATTCAGAATTGAACTACCAGGGAGAATTGAATGACTGGTCAGAATTGAACTACTGGTTAGAATTGAACTACCTTTCAGAATTGAACTACCTTTTAAAATTGAACAACTGGTCAGAATTGAACAACCTGTCAGAATTGAACAACCTGTCAGAATTGAAATACCTGTCAGAATTGAACTCCCAGTCAGAATTGAACTCCCAGTCAGAATTGAACTCCCAGTCAAAATTGAACTCCCAGGCAGAATTGAACTCCCAGTCAAAATTGAACTCCCAGTCAAAATTGAACTCCCAGTCAAAATTGAACTCCCAGTCAAAATTGAACTCCCAGGCAGAATTGAACTCCCAGTCAAAATTGAACTCCCAGTCAAAATTGAACTCCCAGTCAAAATTGAACTCCCAGGCAGAATTGAACTCCTAGTCAGAATTGAACTACTGGTCTGGATTGAATGACTGGTCGGAATTGAACTACCAGTCTGAATTGAACTACCAGTCTGAATGGAACTACCAGTCTGAATGGAACTACCAGTCTGAATGGAACTACCAGTCTGAATGGAACTACCAGTCTGAATGGAACTACCAGTCTGAATGGAACTACCAGTCTGAATGGAACTACCAGTCTGAATGGAACTACCAGTCTGAATGGAACTACCAGTCTGAATGGAACTACCAGTCTGAATGGAACTACCAGTCTGAATGGAACTACCAGTCTGAATGGAACTACCAGTCTGAATGGAACTACCAGTCTGAATGGAACTACCAGTCTGAATGGAACTACCAGTCTGAATGGAACTACCAGTCTGAATGGAACTACCAGTCTGAATGGAACTACCAGTCTGAATGGAACTACCAGTCTGAATGGAACTACCAGTCTGAATGGAACTACCAGTCTGAATGGAACTACCAGTCTGAATGGAACTACCAGTCTGAATGGAACTACCAGTCTGAATGGAACTACCAGTCTGAATGGAACTACCAGTCTGAATGGAACTACCAGTCTGAATGGAACTACCAGTCTGAATGGAACTACCAGTCTGAATGGAACTACTGGGCTGAATTGAATGACTGTTCAGAATTAAATTATCTTTGAGAATTGAAATACCTTCTTCTTCCAGCTCATACCCCTTCCATTGAACTTGGAAAACAGTTGATTTTGGTGTTTTTTGTATCCTACTATTACCTCAACCTTGTACTCTTTGTCTTCATGGTTCAACTCCCTTGGGTTCTCAAGGTGGCCCCTCTGTCCAAATTCCTTGGGAGAGAAGTAGTATTTCTTGAGATGATCTCTGTTAATGATCAGGTGCATTTGGTATTCAGGAGGAACTTTAAGTCGAAAGACTTGGGAGTTGATCCTTTCCAAGACTTTGAACAGTCCAATTCACCTTTGGATGAGCTTCTGCCCATTTCCTTTGGCATCTATGAGCTCAAGGGAATGGGGGTTGATCAAGATGTAGTCCCCTTCCACAATCTCTTCCACAGGTCTTCATGTTTTATTGTAGCTATGAGGTTGGGTTTTCTGGGCTCATGCAATTGAACCCCTTGTCATCTGCCAATGGTTCTTTAACTCCAAAATCCACCAGGGAAGTTGTCTGTAATCATTATAATATCAGATGTTTACTAATCAAAGCAATATTGCTACAAAACTTCATCTTTAAATAGTGGTATCTATTGTGAGACTATTATATTGTTAACCACCAACCTTGAGAAATAATTCTCCATGTTACATCCTAACAAATTCAGATTCAATTAATAGAACTTATTGTATATAATTTTCCAAGTTATGTAAATACATGCTAATACTTTTGTTAGTACTTTGTTTTTTAAAAGCTAAACTGTAGTTATTTCCCAGTAAAATATGCAAGATATCATTGGAGATTTTTCATCCTATAGCTTTCTTTATTAAGTGAAACCACCTATATATTCTTGGTATGTTGAATCAAGTAGAAATCTGTTCAGATTGACAGACCCATTCCAATGTAATACATATGTATTCAGAGATGTCAATGACATACACATGCATGAAATGGTCCATTTCAAAGGATATGCTTTCTAAAAATCTTAATGTTTTAATCTACTGAACTCTTTTATAATCTATTCAGCTCCTGAAAGATGCTTGGTTTTATAATATACAAATAAGTTTTAAACATTCCCAGATGTTTGAATGACCTTTAGAGTATATTAAAATTTGATACACTTAATAGTTTTCAGATATCCTCCTAGTCAGCCTTTGGGCTGTCAGACAATTCCCTATGGATTACCAGATCATCTTGTTCATTGTGTGTGGTTTGGACCCATATGTAACCACATGTACTTACTGTAGCACTATCTGTGTGTTGGCAATCTACCACTGCTGGTCATTTGAGTTTGAGTCTGAGTCTGAGTTTGGTCACTCCTGGTAACTTCTGTGTCCTTATATCATCTATTCTAACACATCTCCCCCTAAACAATGAGACATTCCTCTTGGTAGGTATCCCATCAGCAGGAAATCCAGTGCATAATTTGTTGAGCTGTGTACTGTTGAGTTGTAAGTGTGGGCCACCACTTGAATCCACTGAACCATTCATCCTTCACAGAGGTGCAATAGGCTCTTAACATTTGTTCCATGATGACATTCATATTCCCAGTCTGGCCATCTGTCTGTGGATGGGGGGAAGACAATACTGCAAGAGTCAGAAAATACTGACACAAATCGAATTTCCTTCAATCTAGTCAAACTATAATTGTAATATATTCTGTTAAGGAGTGCATGTGGAGCTTATTGGAGGGTTTCTGGAGAAACCTTTGGGAAAGCTGGTAGGACCTGGCTTCAGCTTATAGGCTGCACCCTCATGAGATCATGTCATCCAATTTCAGACAGGTAGATGGAAATCCTGGGGTGTCTGGGAGTAGTTGGTGGGTTGAGGGGTCAGAGTGTCAACTGCAGGAATCCTCCTGAGGTTGAGGGGTCAGGCAGTGATGAGTTGGAGGTTGAGTAGTAGATAGGTCAGAGCCTGTGAGCCCTGACAAGGTAATTATTGGTGTGTTTCAAAGAGGAGATTAGAGTGGAAAATGTACTGAGATTACTTGGGGGAATCTAAGCTGATTTTCTGACTGGATTGTATGTACAACATCTGCCAGACTATATAGACTGTGGTGGAATGTATGTCATACCAAATCCAGTAATAATGAAATCCAAACTAGTAATCATGAACAAGATAAGTAAACACCAAATTTGGTGTTAGGAATGGAACAGAGCAGAGTGGAGTCTGAAATGTGACAGGTTGTTAGACCATAATGGGAATGGGGTGGGAATGGAGTCTGAAATGTGACAGGTCATTTGACCATAATGGGGATGGGGCTCAGTTAGAGGGCTGACAGGTTTTCCAAGTGGAGTCCGGTGACTGATCATGGGACAGGGTTGGGAATAGACAGGGATGACGTGTGTGGGGTCTGGGTGGGTATTCCAGTGACTGGTACATGAGATAACAAAGGTTGGGCATGGACAGGTCTGACATCTGGTTCCAGTGGGTATTCCAGTAAACTGATAACTGGTGCATCAAGGGTGCAGGTGCAGATAGGGTAATGCCTGGAGTCTGGTGGGTATTCCAGTCATAGCATATTCTACTAAACCAAATACAGAAGCCTCATTTGATGAAGTATAGATTCACCCTGTTGATAAAGTGAGAGGCTAATACCAGTCATGAAGGCTCACAGATGTTAGTGTTGAAGAGTTTTGATGATCACATAAGATATTATCGAGAGTGGATTAGTAATACAAACAGCTAATGTACAGAGTCAGACAAACTCAGCCTCAGAACCAAATCCTTCAAATTCAATGTCAGACATTACTTGATTGATGATGAAAATAGATGATGAAAATTTTTCAAACTCCGCCCTCATAGGCTCAGTCACAAAGGGAGGATACTGTCATAACTGTCAGAGTCACAACATTGTCACAAAATATTCAAGGTAACTTTCAACAACTCTTCAACACATCTTCGACATCTCAATTTATCTTCAACAAAAACTCTGACTTAACATTCTATTCAACATCTTCAACACCCTTGAATTTATTGACAAACATTTGACAAACATTTGACAAACATTTGACAAACATTTGACAAACATTTGACTTGTCTCATTTTGACATCATATATGATTTCATTCATAGGTCATAGTTTAATTATAGTGTAATGAAGAAAGGCATAAAAGGGCAATTAGAAGAGTGAAAGACCTCAGTCAGAAAATCTGTCCACTGTACATTAACTGTTTGTATTACTAATCCACTCTCAATAATATCTTATGTGATCATCAAAACTCTTGACACTAACATCTGTGAGCCTTCATGACTGGTATTAGCCTCTCACATTATCAACAGGGTGAATCTATACTTCATCAAACAAGGCTTCTGTTTCAGTTTAGTAGAATATATTATGATTATAGTTTGGCTAGATTGAAGGAAATTTGATTCATGTCAGTATTTTCTGACTGGACACTTCCATATACTTTACAGACTTTCCTCCAAAACCTGCAGGTCCACCTCTTGTCTCAATCACAAATTATTCTTGAAGGTAGTGCAAAAAGGGCAACTACCTTGTTTCTGAAGATTCAAGAAAACCCTCCACTGATAAGTCTGATGATGTAGGCTTACAGATGATGAAATGTGCCAGCTTGTCTACTGCTACAAAAATAGCTGAATGGACTTTGGTCCAGAAGGGGGCAACTCAGTTATTAGGTCCATCAAAATGACTTCAAAAGGCCTGAGAGGCACATCTGTGGGTCAAAGTGCTCCTTGACATGCAGTGTGGTCAACTTTAGTTTTCTTGCATATGTTGCAGTTGTGATGATATACCATGCAGTCCTGTGACATTCAAGGCCAGAAAAAATGATATTTCATGAGCTGAAAGAGTCACTGCCCTACTACATGAGCTCCTTTGAAGAGGTTGTATTGACTTCAGGGCAGTAGTCACCATATTTCTAGGCATGCAGATTCCTGAATCTCTAAAGTACATATATCAACTTGTTCTTGCCAATAAATTAATGAGATGTAGTGGCTACTATGTTCAGGGAGGTAGGATCTGTGGTGTAATGAGTTTTGAAGGTAGGATCTTTCTCATATCCATCACATAATTCTTTCATGTAGCTCTTATTAATATCTATGAGTAGCTGAGAGTTCAAGGACATGAGGTTCAACTCATCCATATTGTCACTTCTGGGAAGGTTATAAGAATCCAATTCAGTTTGAGGGACATCTCTTCTTGTTCTGATGGGTTCTACTAATTTGCATTGGCTGGTGAAGACTGCTCTCTCAGCTAGTTTATTTTCCCATGGTTTCTCATTGGTGTCCTTATTGAGGGAGTTTGACACAATTGATGGTAGGTCATCCCTTATGGGGCTCACTGGATTGGGTGTTCAGGGGAGACTGGATAGCAAGTCAATGTTACTATGGAGTTGCCCTGCACAATGTAAGATTTCTAGACCAGGATACATGGTGTATACTGCCCTTCATGCAGCCAGTGGATGATTAGTATTCTTGTATGACCTGACCCATTGCAAAGCCCCATGATCTGTGATGAGGAGTATGTGTTCACCTTCTATAAAGGGCTGAAAATGAACCAGTCCTTCCTTGTCTGCAAATACTTCCCATTCTGTGGCACAGTAGTTGCATTCCACCTTCTTCAGTTTGTGCCAGTAGGTGATGGCACACTCAACAGTGATACTGGTGTTTATTGGGATTTATTGGGATATGTTACAAGCCATTGAGCTGTATGGTCTCGTACTGTACAGTAGCTTAGTCATCAGTTGTATTTACTAAGGGACTTTGTCACCCCCTCACCCACATGAAAACCCATCATATATTGCTACAGGTTATGGGCCCTGCCAGTTGCCTCTAATTTGCTTAACTACTACTACTATATCTAAACCACATCCCTTCAATGTTGTCAAAATTGACACTCACCTTTGAACTTTGAGTGCAATGAGAGGTGAACTTATGAAGTCTGGTATTGTTGGGACTAACAAAGATATGATGGAGTGGCAGCCATATATGGAGTGCAGTTTATTAGGAATGGACTTATACATAGATCACTGTACCTCAAATGTGATGTTCTGAGTACATCTATGGGTTTTATGAAGACAACTACATTCGACTTCGAGTTCTGTGAACCGACTTTGTGAGTAGGCTTGTTGTCCCATGAGTGGCAAGCTGAATTATTTCATGTTATTTTGTGTGAACTAGGAGTTTTGAGCAGGGCAGGGCTCTGAGGTCTGGCATCTGAACTCTGGGAGGTTAGGAGGATGTGTACTAGGAGTTCTGAGCCCAAGGTACAATTTGATGCTAATGTAGTGGATGTGTGGTTTGGGAGGTTGGGGGAATGTGTTCTAGGAGCAAGCATGCTCCAAGGTTTGATTCAACACCAAATTGTACCAGATGGATTTTGCATCTAGTGGGCACAGTGGATTTATGTTTCAATTTTTGGGTGCATTTTGCATCAAGTGGGCACAATTTCTTTTTTTTGTTAAAAAGAGTTTATTTTTTGTTTGGTATGTATGGATTTACAATGAGCTCTCAATGACATGCAAAGTGGGCATGTTGAGGTTTCTTGGGATATGTTGCAAGCCATTGAGCTTTATGGTCTTGTACTGTACTGTAGCTTAGTCATCAGTTGTATTTACTAAGGGACTTTGTTGCCCTCTCACCCACATGAAAACCTGTCATATATTTCTACAGTGTTGTCAAAGTCTGAGGCCCAAGTGTCAGTCCAAGTGTTTTCAGATTCCTTGGTTTTATAGCAGTTAACAAAGACAGGTACTTCTCATGATTGCTCAAAAGCGGATTTCACTTGAGTATAGATTTTTGTGTCTTTTAAATCCCAGTGTAATCTTCTGGACCTATTGAAGGCATCCCAAGGTGAAGTCAGAGGCATCCATATACAGACAATAAGGCATTCTACTAGGGAGGATATCTGAAAACTATTAAGTATACCAAATTCTAATATACTCTAAAGGTCATTAAACATCTGGGATGTGATTCAAACTTAATTTGGTCTTCCAAACTTTAGGAATGTTTAAAACTTATTGGTATATTATGAAACAGATCATCTTTCAAGAGCTGAATAGATTATGAAAGAGTTTAGTAGATTGAAACAGTAAGACTTTTAAAAAAACATATCCTTTTAAATGGTCCATTTCATGCATATATACTGTATGTCATTGACATCTCTGAATACATATGTATTACATCGGAATGGGTCTGTCAATCTGAACAGATTTCTACTTGATTTAACATACCAAGAATATATAGGTGGTTTCACTTAATGAAGAAAGTCATAGGATAAAAGATCTCCAATGACATCTCACATATTTTACTGGGAAATAACTACAGTTTAGCTTTTCTATTAGCATTTATTTACATAACTTGGAAAACTATATACAATAGGTTCTATTAATTGACTCTGAATTGTTTAGGATGTAACATGAAGAATTATTTCTCAAGGTTGGTGGTTAACAATATGTATAATAGTCTCAGAACAGAGACTGCTATTTAAAGATGAAATTTTGTAGCAATATTGCTTTTATTAGTAAACATTTGATATTATAATGATTATGGACAACCTCCAGTGTCTTAGTACTGGGGTGGAGCTTAATGAAATTTTAATGTCCTCAAAGGTATTGGTGTGCTCAGAGCTCCAAGTCCAAGGAGTCCCTTTCTTTAACAGAATGAATAAAGGAGAGACAATCCACAAACAGTATACAGTATAAGCTGGGAAATACAGGCTCATTCTGAGGAAGTGCTGAAGCTCCACTATTTTAGTTGGTGGGGCCAGTTCTAATATAGTGCATACTTTCTCTTAGTGAGTTGAGAAACTGAGTCAGGATACCTTATGTCCAAGCAGGAGGATGGAGTTGTATCCAATGTAACACTTCCTTGGGGAGAGTGGTATACTGGCTAAAATGATAACTTGTAGTACTTGATCCAAATGGTATAAATGATTGCCCTAGGTCTTGGAAAAAATCATGATATCATCTATGTAAACTAGGAAAAAGATCCATAGAGAAGGCACAAGCACAGCTTGTATAACTCACTGAAAGATTGAGGGGCCATTCCTCAGTCTGAATGCCATTTGTTTAAACTGCCACAGTCCTCTATGGGATCTGAAGGCAGTTTTCAGTTTATCTTCTTCCAACATCTCCAGCTTGGTGAATCCTGCTAGTGCATTGAAGGAAGACAGAACATTGGATCCAGATAATGTTTGCATTATTTCTGATTGATGTGGTATGGAAACCCATCAGGAATAGTAAGACTGCTTAGTTTTCAGTAGTATATCACTACTTGGGGTTTGCTGTTGTGATAGACAATGATGATGCACAAGGTGCAAAAGACAAGTAGATGCTAAATTGATTTTCTGATTGCTTTGTATATACAAATAACTACTTAGCTATATAGACTAGTAGTTTATTGTACTAATAATTCAGACATACAAAAAGACATAACAGGAATACAATAATACAATAAACTGGGTGTCAAAACTAATCAGGAACAAAGGTAAGACTTAACCAGATGACAAATGGGCAAGGACAAATTGGGAACAAAAGGTTCCAGAATGTCCAGGCATTGTCCAGTGTATCATTTGTAAGATATAGAGAGTCGGGTGCATGTATGATGGGGTCCAGGTCCCAGTGGGTTTTCCAGTCATAACACCTTATTGGAACCAAGTGCCCCTCTTCTCGTCAATGACCTTTCTGTTAGCTGGAGAGGTCTAAAACATTGGCACCAAAATTGGTTGCACATCACTCCCCAATGGAATCCTAGCCTTGATATTGACCTGTCCTAGTCATCCATCAACTCCAAAAGTCGGGATGTTCTTAGTCAATATAGAGCTAAGGTAGGGTGAGATGTCAACAGGGGTTATGAAGGTCCACAGAATGAAACTTCTCAGTAGTAGCAACTTCTGAAGTCCTAGGACCTGCAGGGTCGAAATTGTGTGCTGCTTCATGTCGAATAATGGATCAAATGGCTGGGGGTTAAGAATTCAGTCCTCCTCTATTCTGGAGAGACTCTCGATGAGGTGAGCAATTTTGTCTGGGTTGACTGCATTATTTGTTTCTTAGTCAGCGACCTAGGTTTCTGGGCCCACTTGTTGGAATCATGGATTAGACCAATAGCTTCTCCCCTTCAGGGTGTCAGGGATGGGTTAGCAGGGCATACATATAGTGGCTTTTTCTTTAGAGATGATAGTAGTAGGAGCCACAAGTATAGTTCCATCTTCATTTTTCAGAATAATTTCTTCAACTATCCACTCATCACCCATGAGATCTTCAACATGAATGGGTATTAGTCTTGCTGATTCCAGTTCAATCATGCAGTCCTCTAGTGCCCATGCATTCTTTCAGTGCACACTTCTTCATTTGGTTTGGAAGTCAGCTTGGGTCCAATTGTCGGAGCATTCCTCAAAGGGGGCCTTGCTAATTGAGAAGTTAGAGGTTGCAATTCCTTTGAGGAGCTATGTAGCTGGGATAGACCCTGCTGTCCCAGGGAGGATCAATCTGGACCCTAACAGTTGGTCTCTCAGAGTCCCAATTTTATAGCTAACATGGAAATATTCCCCTAGAAGGCTTGGTACTGTCATTCCTCTGATGACATACATTTTGGATATGAATCTAAGTAGCATTCCATTCTCATCCTTGAGGTAGATGGGACTGCTGATGTATCCTAAAACCTTAGTGTTACCAGTGAGCTGGATAAGGTGCAACTTAAGGCCTGTTTCAACTTAGGTTGATTCTCTAGTCCCTTATAAAAGTCCTCCAAGATCAAAGAGAGGTCAGCTCCCACATCATGCTGATCTTAATGAGTTCAGAAGAGTCTGAGTTCGCTACACATCTGTATATGTGCAGTGCTGAGATTCCTATGTTCGAGTAACTGCTGGGAGGCTCCCTTTTTCAATAGATGATGGTTGTGTCTTCCTTCATTAGTCAACTAGATCAAGGGTATTGTATCTTAGGCCTCTTGTGTTCCTTCTCCAATGCAAATTTGACGTCTCTTCTGATGCATCTGCTACTGAGTTCCCTAGGAGCACTTCTTTGGGAAAATCATCGTCTTCCTCCTCCAAATCTGAATCTCCACAAGGTATCAACATAGGCAATGGCCCTGGGTCAAAGGGAAACATTTCCCCTTCCAATTCATTTGATCAAAAGGGAACCTCTGTAAGATATTCCTTGCTGACACACTTGGACTAGTTGATTCATACTTCTTCATCTATGATGAATTCTCTTCTTCCATCAGACCCTTAAGGTTCTGATGATGGGCATTCAGCCAATCTCCCTTTTTGAGGAAGTTGTTATCTGATATCAATATATATACCTCTGATAGTTCATTTGCATTCAGACTAAGTTCTGCCTCTACAGTAACATTGTCCTCTAATCAAGGGGCATAGGCGGAAATAAAAATTGATTTGTTATCAGTGCTGTTTACTTGTCCTTGTATACTTAATCCATGAACTGCTTCATACAACCTCTGATCTTTGCCCTCCTAAATGGGATTCTGCACAAAACATTTGTTGATTGAAACATAATGAGACATCTTGCCTGCATGAGGACAATCAATTTTATAGTTTTCCAAACTTCTGCAAATTTAGCACTCTTTAGGGGGCTTAGCAACACTCATTTTGTCACCCCTCTCAAAGAAGAGCTTCCTGTGTTTTTGGCTTGTATTGAGTTTGACTTCCTTGTAGTGTTTCTATCTCCAGTTTCACATGACTGTGAGTGGTCAAGTTATTAACTCTTCCTCAGTTTTGGGGCTAGACTCCTCCCATTCCATGATCATAACTCTAGGCTTTTGGAACTGATATCATTCTCAGTGCATCTAGTTCCAGTAATTGATAAGAGCTTCTTGTAGGTTGGTGGCATAGGTCTGTAAGCCCATGATGTTGTCAATGGGTTGACCTTGTAGCAAGTAGACCCATTCTGTGGGCAGAGTCAGAATTAAACAGTGTGTTTCTTCCTTCAAATATTGATAGAATCCATATAGAAACCAGTAAAGCTTAGTCCTTCACCGGATATACTGGACCAGAGTTTCATGATCATGATGAGATTGATGGAATCTCATTTCTTCCCATTCTAAGACGAGAGATTTGCACCATCAAGTTCCCAGAAATCCTTCAATGATGCCCCAAAGGAAGGATCTGTGGGACCAACTAAATTCAGTGCAGTGCTTGCAGTCTACAGTGCTCCACCAGATCTTAGATCTTAGTGTTATCTGTGAGTTGTCTGGGAAGAACAAACCCAAACAATGAACTCATTGATTCTGATATTTCTGAGAGACTCATGATGTCCAGGATATACTCTAACACTTTTGAGTGACTCCCATCATGCTCAGGGAGATCAGACCATTTGATCTTGATGTCATTGGTATTAAGAGTAAGCACTTTGTCCTTAGGTAAGCTGTCATTTCTGACATTAGCCCTGGGAAGAGTCAGAATCTGGGAATTTCTGGGTTTTGCCCCTCATGCCCCTGGTTCCTACCACCATCAAGATCATCCAAGCTTCTGGATAAATCACTAGGTGGTCCTGTTGACTTTTCTGGGATTTCGGGTTAGCGACGGATTGCGAGCATTAGGGCTCGGGTCGCAGCATTGGGGATTCACCGCGTACTATGGGTTACATAAGGTCTATTTGTACTTATTTAGTCCTTATCCGTTTACAACGAGTACTGCCACCTCACTCAGACAAACGGAAAGTTATACGGTCTAGGAACAGCACCACGAAAACTTAACAGGTCCTCCTTCAGGGAGGAATGGGTTCATTTTATAGGCAAGGGACAGTGAGTTTCATCTGCATTCAGCAATCCTGGACAGAGAACTTGGCCTGCTATTCCTTCAACAAATGCAGTTGAAAAAGATGGTTGACCTCTATTGGCAGTCAGTCAGTCTCAAGTGTCTATACTCATGTGTAACCAAGAGAAGCACAATGAGATGATGATGGAATTGCTTCACCTTTATGACAAGATGACACAAGTACCCTTATCACCAGCTTCAATGACTGAGTCTTTTATCCAAGGGCTTAGCAGGTCCCCTGATACCTGTTTTCTCCATTCACTTAATCACCCATTAATCTTGAAAAAATTCCCATTGGATATGAGAATCAATCCAATTGAGCATTTACAGGAAAAGGACATTCCGATCAGTGCAGGAGTGTGTCATCAAAAGGGTTTGGGGTGCCAGCATTAGTTGCAAATGTTACACAAGAGTGGGGAGCTTCTAGGGTGGGAGTGACTTGACATTCAATCAGAGCTTTTCTCTCTAGTTCAGCCATGCTGAAGAGGTGGCATAGCTGATGGAAGGGGGAAGTCTAAAGTATGCAAAAGGTATGTTGGGCAACCTTTCATAGAGAGAATGTTCTACCATCCAGATATACATGTAGTGATAATTGACTTTGGGAACAGTACAATTAGGCCCACTCAACACATGCAAGATCTGTAACACATTGTCATGTACATACATTCAGTAGATCAACAAGTAGAATAAACAAATCCCTTTTGATTGCTCTCATTCCCTGTTCCCATGAATGGTTACCTCATCAGACCATTCAGGGATCAACTTAGTGGGGTTCTCCAGAGTTCCTGATCATGTAAACAGGGTTTGCATGCATAAAATTCCATGATTATTTACCCAACCAGGCCACTATTGTCATAGGTGTAGTTGGATATCTTGCTTTATAGTCTTGTGTAACAACCATAGCTTCCTCTTCAGTAATTTGGGAGGTATATTCTATGTCCCATTTATTGTGAACTGGGTCAGCATAGGATAATTAGCCCTGGTAAATATGCGGAAGCATTACCTGTCATGGCAGGAATTCCAGGATGGCATCATCATACTGCACAAACAGCATGCCAACTTCTGGGATATTTGATTGTTCTAAGTGCAAGTGTTGTTCTGGCTGACTGGGAGAAACATTCATTGACAACTCAACTTCAATGTGAAGGGAACCTTCAATGGAGGTTTGCCTTTGGGAAGTCAATGAAGACTTTCTCATTGTGACATTGCAGGGAGGTTCAAGACTGGTGGGTCTTCATTGTGGGAAGGAGCTACTCAGCATAATATGAGGCTTTACAATTTGACCTTTATCCATAGTCATTGTAGATACCTAGAGATAGAGACTAAAGCAATATAAAATTTCTTCATAGGAAACGACTGATCCAGCTGGGATCACCACTGTGAAGGTCATTGGAATTATAACAGTTTGATATATGAAGAGTATAAGCCCTCTACATGTGAGATGGATGTATTGACTATCAAAATACAATACAAGTATAAGATAGATAGTAGTCTCCATAAGCAACTGTACAGTTGCTGGAGGTGACTGAGATAAAGGAAGATGGAAGAGCCCATAGCAGTACAATTCTCAGTAGAACCAACGAAGTGAAGCAAAGATAAGAGACAATTCACAAAAAGGAGTGGAATGATGTGAGGAGAGGTTGATATCGATGAGTGAGTTGAGGCAATAAACTCTAAGCTTTGACTGAAAAAGTACAATGCTGAGAGGGAAGCTTGTAAGGTTGTAGCCATTTGAGATGGCTGATATGATAGCCCAATCATGGCTTGCATTGGAGGTCACAAGGGATGTCTCTGGCAAGTTGTGGTTTTTGGGTAAAGGTGTCTGAGTATTCCTTGTGCCATTAGTGTACATAAGACTGCCATACATATATGCCTAGAAGAGTCTATGTAACCAGAAGCATACATATATATTAAAACTAATGTAAATGAGGATATTTGAAGAATATTTTAATTAGAAGAATAGTAAGGAAATAAGGAAAAAATATAGGAAATATAATATGATGAATAATTAGATTTCCTAAAGGGGGTGCCCCTCACACCTACCATTCAGAATTGAAGTGCCATTCAGGCAGTATTAAGCCTCAAAACTCAAGGAACATTTAGGATAAATATATATTATTATTTTTCAGAACCTAGACATGCATGTGACAAGAATTGAATGTTGTAGAACAATTGCAGTGATATTGAGCTGGATATTAAATAAGGCATCATAAGCCCAAATAGATACATAGATAGATACCTCTATTTATATATAATGCATGTCCTAAAATATTGGGTCTTAATTGCACTCTGTTTGTGAGATATCACTCACTTTGTCCATGAATTCCAATATGGGACTTTTTTTTGAATTTTGAAACCCCACCATAGATATCTGGAACAGCTGTAATAAGCCGTTCGTATCCAAAAGCTGGATTGGGAGGTGACTCAGATGAGATGTAGCTAAAGACAGGCCTTGCCAATGGGCTTTTTTAATTTGGACAATTGTAACCTCTAATTAGTTTACCTGCAGATATCTGTGGATTGCAGAGAATGTTTAAAAGCACTGTGCCAAACTTAAGTACAGATGCCAGGTCTAGCTGAGAGGGAGCAAACCATGCCTGATTTGAACTGTAATTTTATGTTAGTGCCCAAAATGGAGAGCTGTGTCATAACAGGCACACCCGGAAAAGCCCTTCTTCCAAACATTTTTAGATCCTCAGTGGAGGCTTAATTTATATAAACTCTACCAAACACTCATCAGATCCTCAACCAATTTAAAGTTGGTTAAGGATCCAACATGTGATTGGCAGGTTTAGAATCCAATGAATTTTTGGATCCTTAAAAGATCCATATATGAGTTAACATTGGTTAAGGATCTAACATGTGATTGCAGGGTTTAGAATTGAATTAATTGTGGGATCCTCCAGACTAATTTTATCTCTCATAAAGATTCGATGGGTGATTGTTGGAGTTTATATAAAATAAGGCTCTACTAAGGATCCTAAAAAAATTTGGAGAGTGGGTTATGACACCTGGGTGAGATATTCAGGCAGTACTAGTACTTATTATTGATTGGCAATGACAAATGATCTTTGACCAAAAGAGACACTTTTATCTTATACTACAATTAGCGAACAATAGTCAATGAAGCAAGCTTCCTCTGCGGACAAAATCAGCCCTTGTAGTAGCTGGTCAGATTAAAAAGCCATTCTCAACTGTAGAATTTGAAGTTGAAATGGACATTCAACTCGTCATCTGGCATTGTAATGGTCTGGTGATAATTTGACCACTGGTTGGAACATTATTATTTGAAAGACATATGTTGTGAAGTCTCTCCAACTCTTTCCACTGGATTTAACATACCACTATCATTGTTGTGGATGAACCTTATCTAATCCTCCTTGCATTCTGATTGTCACACTACACCCAGTTCACTCCATGACAAACCTAAAGAATCCAAGTAACAATACAATAGGTATCCTGTGATGATAGTGGAACAGTGCCAGGAGCTGAAGAAGCCCATCATATCTTAAACTAGGAAGTTAAAATGCTATGCTAGTAACACATCATAGTACTACTGGTGTGCTAATCAGTGAACTTGTCCCATCCTTGCTCAGATCCATGACCAAGGTGGCTTGTTTACCACCAAAACTTTGGATGAATGATTGCAGAGTTTCATCTTGAGTTTGTGATCTCAGTCACGTGTTCCAAAGTTGTAACTTGCAGGATCTCTTATATTGAGAACCGCCTGGAGTCATTTGCCAGTGTCATCCTGTTCATCGTCACGGAGGAGTCTGGTATTCAACATATATTCCCTGTCTGGAGCACTCTCAGTGACTCTTTTGGGTCCAGTAGAGCTTCAGAATACATGGTAGTACCAGACAACATTGCCTCTTCAATGAGAAAGGAAAAGGGCTGAGAGTTAATGACAGCCCACCACCCTAGGCTACACAAGGTTCCCACATTAATGACACATAGTGATGATATTTGATGTGATAGTAAATCCATTTACTGTCCTTGTTCAGTATATTTGACCTTCTATGGTCTTGGACAAGTGTTACGACCGGACAATCCCGCTGGACTCTGGGCACTAACCCGTATGCCCCCACACGCTACAAGCACCAAATGTCTGTTTATAGGATTTCCCGCCTGGACTCCGTACGTCAAGACTTGTTACGTTCGACCTCATATCAGTCACCAGACTTCCCCCAGACTCCGTCTCTGTCTATGTCCGTCTTCATCCCACGCATCAGTCACCGGACCCTGCTCAGAATCCCGTCACCACTCTAATCGAGCCCTGTTCCCGTTTTAGTTAAATGACCTGTCACAATTTGGACTCTGCTCCCGCTCCATTTCCCGTTATGGGTTATGCTTTGTCACGATTCGGACTCCGCTCTGTTCCGTCCCATTCCTAACACCAAACTTGGTGTTTACTATTCCCGTTTTATGTTTTGTTAGTTTCGTTTCATCATTACTGGATTTGGTATGTCATTCACTCCACGGTCTATATAAACTGGCAGATGTTGTACATACAATCCAGTCAGAAAATTAGTTTAGATTCCCCCCAGTAATCTAATCCATTTTCCTCTCTAAAACCTTGCTTGATTCACATCACTCTCACTAGTCGGAGCCCATGGGCTCCGGCACATCTATCTCTCTCAACTATCTCAACTTACGACCCACGACCTCCGACTTACGACCTATGACCCACGAACCCCGCCCAGACTCCCCGGGATTCCCATCCACCTGTTCGAAATTGGACAACACGATCTAGCGAGGGCGCAGCCTATAAGCTGAAGCCAAGTCCTACCGGATATCCCACGGGTTTCTCTGGAAACCCAGCCTGTGTGTGTATCCTAACAACAAGTCATGGCAGATTTTGTTTGAATTTTGTGATATTGTGTTGCAAGCTGTGGGGGATGCTCATGGTTTTGCTGTGGTTTTGCTTTGGGTTATACTATATTATCAGGTGGTATTTTTGTGTTATTGGATGGGGAATCGGCTAGGTAGTAGCTTATGTAGTAATCAGTTGTATAGGGTACTTTTGTCACCTTCACCCACATAAAAACCTGCTGTATACTTTCCACTGTTTGAAGTAGGCTCTCATGCATCGAAGTGCAGAGGGTTGTAAGATAAAAGCTCATGAATTGCTGGGCACACCATCCAAATTGACTCAGACATACAAAACATACCAGATCACATTCACACCTACCTCAGGCCATACATACATACACACATATATATTGAACTAGTTCTAGACACCTTAGTTGATTCACCCAATATATTGCCCTACTCAATGTAGCAAGGAAATGGCTTATTTGAAAGCCCTCAGATGCTGAGAATAGGTCCCTTACGTACTTGTCATAAGTCCCATCACACTGATTATCAGTGCTTTTGAAAACAAAATTTGGTTCAGCACCAATCTTCTTGAAAAGTGCAAAAGGCACTGGTTATCAGTTGATATCAGACCTTTCACAGGTTCAAAAATAGATCCATATCAGCTTGAAAAAATATTATATTTAATACCAGAGGGGCTGAAAGGTTGTTGGTATCAACCTCACTTCAGTCAGTAACAGACAGGACAAGAGTTTCTTTGTTGTAGCTAGTAGATGATAGAATATACAATGTGTTTGATGATTTCTTGTGTAAGAGTCGAGCCAATATATACCTATAGGTAGAACAATAGTACTGTGAGAACAAAGGAATCAAAGAATAAGGAATAGAACAATACAAAAGGACGAACACGGGAAATAAGATTTCAGATCGAGATGGGATGGGAAAGCGAGAGACAATGGGAAAGCGAGAGACAATGGGAAAGCGAGAGACAATGGGAAAGCGAGAGACAATGGGAAAGCGAGAGACAATGGGAAAGCGAGAGACAATGGGAAAGCGAGAGACAATGGGAAAGCGAGAGACAATGGGAAAGCGAGAGACAATGGGAAAGCGAGAGACAATGGGAAAGCGAGAGACAATGGGAAAGCGAGAGACAATGGGAAAGCGAGAGACAATGGGAAAGCGAGAGACAATGGGAAAGCGAGAGACAATGGGAAAGCGAGAGACAATGGGAAAGCGAGAGACAATGGGAAAGCGAGAGACAATGGGAAAGCGAGAGACAATGGGAAAGCGAGAGACAATGGGAAAGCGAGAGACAATGGGAAAGCGAGAGACAATGGGAAAGTGAGAGGAGAGGCAATTGAAGGAGGGATGGTTGTAGGCCAATGTAAGTGTATGTGGTAATGCAACCAGGATTACAGGGGCTTTCATCTATAGTTCCGAATGGTACATACACAGTGGAATAGAAATATATTTATTACCAATCATTCCAGATTAATTGATTTACTGAAGTACTGAGAAGGAAAATAACAACAAATACCTCACTGTGAAATGTAAGGGATGGCAAAAGTGACAGTAGTTTGACATCTTGATATTGTCTGTATAAGGAAATGAAGATGACTGTAGAGGCAAATACTCCTAGACATTGTGTACCAGCAGAAATGAAAATGAAAGAGAAATTTTGGTGGGGAATGGTGGGGGTGAGGTGTTGCAGGGAATTGGGATTGTCAGCATTGATGTATGATGAGGGGTACAAGGCTTGAGTGGGAGTTTTTAATGATGTCATGTACACTTTCCTTTTCTCTCACAACCATTGTTCCTATTAATATTTTGTTTCCACCTTCTTTTTGTTCCGCATCATCGATTGCATATGTACGTAACGGTCAAGCCAATATACCTCAGTCGATTCACCCATCACGTATCAATTGAGGTATGACATCTAGTTGACAGATCAACTAGCACCTTTACTTACGTTGTACTAGACATTCTATTTCTAACAAGATCCTAACAGTATGTACACTTTCCTTTTCTCTCACAACCATTGTTCCTATCAACCTTTTGTTTTCACCTTCTTTTTGTTCCGCATCATCCATTGCATAAGTACGTAACGGTCAAGCCAATATACCTCAGTCGATTCACCCATCACGTATCAACTGAGGTATGACATCTAGTTGACAGATCAACTAGCACCTTTACTTACGTTGTACTAGCCATTCTATTTCTAACAAGATTGCAGGGTTTAGAATCCAATAAATTTTAGGATCCTTAAAAGATCCCTAACCAATTTTAAATCTTATTAAGATCCAATAGAGATTATTGGAGTTTATATAAGATAAGGCTCTACTACGGATCCTAAAATATTTTGGAGAGAGGGGTTTTCCCGGTGAAAGTTAAAATGCTATGCTATGCTATTAACACATAATAGTACCACCGGTGTGCTAATCAGTGAACTTGTCCCGTCCTTGCTCAGGTCCATGATCAAGGTGGCCTGTTTACTGCTGAAACTTTTGGATGAGTGATTGTAGAATTTCATGTAGCGTTTGTGATCTCACTCGCATGTTACAAAGTTGTAACTTGCAGGATCTGTCATATCGAGAACCGCCTGGAGTCATTCGCCAGTGTCATCCTGTTCGTCGTCGCGGAGGATCCCTATACTGAACATATATTCCCAGTCTGGAACGCTCTCAGTGCTTCAGAATACATGGTAGTATCAGATAGCATTGCCTCTTCTATGAGAAACGGAAGGGCTGAGAGTTAACGACTGAAGTTCTTTTTGATCATTACTATCTTGTCACTGCCAAGACACAAGTTTAGTGCCTACTGTTATTGTATCTCGAATTCCAACAACATAAGCGCGCGGGAATCGAATAAGTTGGTGACGCCTTCGATCGTTTGTCACAAAAATCCAAAAAGCCTGATGAACATGATAAGCGACAAAAGCCGCTGAATAGGTCTCGTGACCAGGCCTATTCAGTGGCTTTTGTCGCTTATCAGGTTTATCAGGCTTTTTGGATTTTTGTGACATTCCAACGCTTTCAACTGAGATTATTTGGCTACTAAAGAATTCGATGGGTATAGCATCTGAGATTGATGATCATACGTTCAAGTGGATAGCCCTGTAAAGAGAATGAGCTACTAAGGCAAGGCTCTTTAGTAGTTCTCTTATCGACGCAATGAATTCTTACAACCCTGTACCGTTAACGCACACCCTGGACAGCGAACAGCAAGGACAACACAACGTAGGTTCAAATCTGTTCACTTCCGAATTTTCTTTGACATCTGTGCTGACCTTGCATACTGTAACTTGGTGCTTTTCAGTCTAGCCAATCATCGAGAAACGAGGTGCTAGCCAGTGGGCGATTTCAGCAGAAACGAGAACGGGATCTGCACCCCTTGAGTGTCATGGTTTTAGCCATATGGACCTCGTACATTGTAGCGACCATTTTTCTCCTCGAGCAGGCCGCCATTGCCGCCCCCCGCAGCGTTGATCAGCTTTGGATACTCAACGTTCTGCCAAACATAATGCTCACTTTCTTCGCTCAAGGTCACATATCTGTTACTACCCTACATCTGTCTCGAGTCGGTGTTTCGGCGATTCAGCAGGAGAGCACAGCCCCGCACTCCTGGGCCGAGCTCTTCTGGCTGGCTGACCACTCATGGTCTGGTCCCATCGGATTCGCAAGTGTTGTGATCACCATGATCAAATTGAAGATCCGTGCATCTTTGACATTTTTCATCTTTGCATTCACGTGTATGGTAGCCCTTGCTACACCCGTGATACTTTCCCATGCTTATCCTGTGGGGCCCGTCGATGTGACGGTTAACACCACAATCACCCCAAATACATTCTCTCTAAATGAGATGAGGAATATAGACGTTGGGATACAAATGGGGATAGGCATTGGCTCATGGGCCACCGGTCTATCCGTGCTTGACATTTACAACACCAGTACATTCACTCCAGAAGGATCGTCAGGAGAGGTTCCCAATGACTTCTTTTTTGCCGGTAATATCCTAGATTCGAATGCCACGCTACCAGGATTACGACTTCAAGGGAGCTGCGAACCATTCTCCAATGAGGCTTCAACAGCTGTTGAGAAAAATACCACCCTCTTCCAGGAATTTTGTGTCAATTCTCTCTCCACATTTTGGGGCGTAAAGACTCAAAACGTCGGCGTTGGACCAGATCATGTATTCATCACGTTCAGCTATTGTACAGACGCAGCGCATTTCATAAACTACATCAATGACACCGACTCCATGGCTTATATCTTCCTTCAGACCGACAATGGAACTGCAAATACTAGTGGTATGATAAAGTGTCAATCACTCTTATCGTTCGGCAGTGCATCATTATCGGGAACTCAGGGGATCTATAACTCATTTCGGGACCTTGATTACAACGACAGTCAAGCACAGACAGCAGCAATTATTAGAAACCCTCTTGAAAGTACGCTTTCAAGCCTCACTAGTGAAATGGGTCCTATCACCCCTTCGGATTCCAACTCCGACAACGGGTGTGGCGAAGATGAATCAATGCTGTTAAAACAGCTAGGGTATAATAGCACTGCCATTGACGCAGGACATTTTGACTACGTTCAGCCGGATCTTGAAATCTTCGCAAGCCGAATATGGCTCGGTGTTACTCATATGACGGCTGGACTTGGTTTACTATCTCGTTCATCAGACACAGCTTACCCCGCAGTAGTTCGGCACGCCACATCGGGACGAACGCGCTCAGGTCAATTCGTCGTTGGGTCGCGTGTATTGCTAGCCTTGTGGATGTCTGGGTTGATATATGTCTCCATTAGGAGTTACCGTTTGTCTATCGACTCTAGGCTAGGAAGTTATGTTGCCGCTCGTTTACATGCGGAAGATACTCGTGAATATGCAGGAGATGAGCCATTGTGGGATAGCGGATCTCACTCTGGTGAATTATCCGGCGATGATCGACTTAATAGGCCGTTCGTATCTGAAAGCGGGATCGAGAAATGACTCGGACGGGATGTAACTAAAGACAGGCCTTGCCAATGGACTTTTCTAATTTGCACAATTGCAACCTCTAATTAGTTTACCAGCAGATATCTGTGGATGGCGGAGAATGCTTAAAAGCATTGTGTCAAACTTGAGTACGGACGCCAGGTCTAGTTGAGATTGGACAATTCCATGCCCGAAACTGAGAATTGTGTCGGTACTTATTATGGATTGTCGATGACAAACGATCTTTGAACAAAAGAGGCATTTTTATCTTATACTACAATTAGCAAACAATAGTCAAAGAAGCAAGCTTCCTGTGCGGACGAAATCGGCCCGGTGTAGTATAGGTTAAAAAGCCATTGTCAATTTTGGAATTTGAAGTTGGAAAGGACATTTGCTCGTCATCCGGCGTTGTGATGATTTGATGATGATTTGACCGCCGGTTGGGACATTCTCCATTCACTGCATGGATAAGCCCGGTCGCGGTGCGCAATTGTTATTTGAATGACGTATGTTGGGAGTCTCCCCAACTCTTTCCACTGGATTTAACATGCCACTGTATTCATCGTCGTGGGTAAACCTTGTTTAACCCTCCTTGCATTCAGATTGTCACACTACATCCAGTTCACTCCGTGACAAACCTAAAGAATCCAAGTACCAATACAATGGGTATCCTGTGACGATAGTGGAATAGTGCCGGGAGCTGAAGACAGCCCCATCATACCTTAAACTAGGAAAGTTAGAGTGCTATGCTAGTAACACATAATAGTACCACCGGTGTGCTAATAGGTGGCCTGTTTACCGCTGAAACTTTTGGATGAGTAAATTGTAGAGTTTCATCTAGAGTTTGTGATCTCATTCGCGCGTTACAAAGTTGTAACTTGCAGGATCTGTCATATCGAGAACCGCCTGGAGTCATTTGCCAGTGTCATCCTGTACATCGTCGTGGAGGAGTCCTGTATTCAACATATATTCCCTGTCTGGAGCGCTCTCAGTGACTCTTTTAGGTCCACTGGAGCTTCAGAATACATGGTAGTACCAGACAGCATTGCCTCTTCGATGAGAAAGGGAAGGGGCTGACAGTTGACGACAGCTCACCATACCCTAGACCACACAATTTAAATCCCACATTATTGTCGTGTAGTAATGACATTGATGTGATAACCAGTCCATTTATTCCGTTCTTGTTCGGTATATTCCACCAAGATGGTCTGTCGACCTTTGCAACGTTATTGCCTTCTATACTCTTGGGCAAGTCATGGTAGATTTCCCCTAAACACGTCATAGTTGGAGAAATAAACACATTAAAGTCATGAGGAGAACATACTTGCCACTGACCTGTCTTTCCCCAGTGCTCAGCCTTCTGAGATGTGGGTATCGGCAGTTAATAACCTCCTTGATATCTTTGATAGAAATCAAACCCTTCTTGATTATGGTCTTCCAATAAAAGAAGACCTGAGGCCTTGGGAGATTCTTGAACGTCGGCTGTACATCGAGTATCAACACCGTGAACACCCTATTCGCGTGGTTGACTGAGCCGGCATGTGGCGTAGGGCCTCCTGGTGGAAGGCGTAATCGCCTGAAGAGCAGCGCAGATAGGGTGGCCTTGTGCGAGCCGGCTTGCAGGACAGGCGGGTATGGAACTGTGGCTAAACCCTTCTACGATCAACGAGGTCTTTGATATATCTTTGCGCCATTTCTTCCTCGGCTTATTACTGGGACGTGTTCGACGAGGACACGGGACGTACCCGATGTATGTGATGGGTATGTCGTGGGCGTATACCCATCATGAAGAGATGATGGTGGCGTGGCCGACGTGTGATGTACTAGAATCGGCATCGATACTTGCATTTTTTGAGAAACAGGGTAAAAATCTCCGCAAAAAAGACGCACCTATATATATATTGAACGATAGTGGTTGGGGATGCCATTATATGTCTACTACTAGCAACAGTGAGGGAATGCAAATGAGTAGTTGTCACCCTATAAACCGGTCGCTCAGCCATAAGGCATTTGATTTTGATGTGTTGATTCCGCCCAGATACACGAGGGAAATCAAATGTTTTAATACGTTGCATACCAAGAGAGACGACTTGCAGACCGCAGTGAGCAAAACCCTCGGTAACATCCGTTCAGTGAAGACGTCACATGCGTTGCGGCATGAAGCTGAACTCCACTTGGAAAAAGTACATGTACGTCGACCCATCATGAGCAGACGCTAGTGAAAATTCGCCTTACCACGCTTGTTACTGTTTTAGGTAACGTCTCAGGGAATAGAGGCGAAATATCTCGCCCGGAGCATGCAAGCAGCTCTCGCGATGACATCTGTCCAGCCTGCAGGAAAGCTAACCCATCCCTCCAACTACCATTCTCGGCACTGAGGTGGATGAGGTGATTAGATGACATCCGTCACCACCTTGCCCAGCCCGACAGATTTGATATCGGTGATATAGTGAAGGCCCTTCCTACCGCCGTAAGTATGGACGTGAATCACCTCGTATCATGCTAATACATCGGAAGTACCATCCTGGCCATGCTCCCGCTCAAATTGGCGTCTCCCACGTATATCCATCGCCAAGAGACAATATTCTGTCTCCGTCGGCCATATAACAACAAAATGCAACTAAATTGACTAGCAGAAATGAAAACTCTTATAAGATTCTACACTGCGATCAGCGACGAGGTCAAAAACGTTACTTCTAGCTCAGATGAACAAAAAATTTTTTTCACTGCTGACAAGTAGACTTGTAGGAGATTTGAAGCGCCAAGTTACGGGATGTGTCCTTTTCTTTTTTCTGGGAATCAATCAAATCAGAAGTGAAAGTGCCAAAACACCAGAATATTATGCATCAATGTACAACACTTAAATAACTATGATTTTTTTCGACTCTAGACCGTAGACCGAAGAAGCAGCCAAACTCATAACTAGGGCACATGCCATTATCGATTTTCGTTATTAATGTGACTGAACCTCATAGACAGCGAGGGCATTTTCTCAGAGATGTGCCGTCCCATACGAGGCACCGCTATCTTGAATCGTCATCAACACGTCATGTGAAGTCGTAAAATTGCTCTAATCTAATTTTGAGAGCTAGATATCTGTGCAAGCATTTCCCGTAGCTTTAGGTTTAGCAGTAGTCAAGTCGTGTAGCTATCATAGTAAAGAGCAGCCATGGCAACTGGTTCAGGCAAGGTCCAGGATGACAGGAGAGCAGCTTGTTAAGTGAAGTGATTTTCATCAGCACTCGTGCAGAGGTGCATGGGCTAAATTAGGCCTGATTATGTAAGACATCTGTATCATTCTTTCTCGCGATCGTATGCGTACTACAAATACGTGTCGCGGTTGAAACAGGTAGGCAGCTCTCATGCAGGAACTTACGTTATTTCATTCATATCTACATAACTGATAATAGTACTTGCCTCTACAGGTCAAAGTATACCTAGAGACATAGTTGTCATAAGGGGGACCCTTTGGTACGACTACTCCTTGGGAACTTTTTTGACCTTGGTCAGTTTTAAAAGACTTATCTCATACACATCATTTACTGAACCTATGCCATTCGTAGGGCTTGTATCCTTATCAGAAAGTGTACAGGATCGACGGGTTAGCCAAACAAACATGTATCTCACCAAGCTTACTATTTACTTTATGCCACTATTAACCCACATTCTTCAACTCTTCTCAGGACTGCAGTTGCTATTCGTTCCCCGGATATCGAGCGAGCTAGTCTACACATCTATCTTCCATGGTACACGTATCTGTACGCCATCCCGTTTCTATCCCTCTACCCTCTATGGGCATATGCCTACTATTTTCGGTATGACGACTGGATTAAAAGCGAAGAATGGACGTTTTTGGAATGTGTTTGTCTCGGTGCAGGTCATGCTTTGAGCTTTTTGGTCACCAAATGGGGGACTGGTGCTAAGGCCTGGGTGGAGACTCGAACGGTGCGTATTTATGTTCTCCCTTTCAGCATTTGGCTTACTCGTGCACAAGGCCCGGTCATTGGAACATGCAAATTGTATTAGGATTGTGCCGGCTAAACACCGAGGCAAAGGAGAAATTGTTCCTCTTCTCAAGAAGGATGTGAGTATTTTGTACTTGTCTCCAAACAATCCTAACAGTCGCATCAGCCCGCAGATGTGAGCACCTATCGATTCAGCTACCAGCGTGACATGTATATCTGCGATGCATCCACTTCTCCCCCGTCGTTCTTGCGTCTTCCGTTCCCGACCTCAACCAAGCCACCTACTCATCTTTGCCAAGTCTCGGCGTTTCAACAAGCGAAGTAGAGACTCTCCAGGCGCTCTACGGCAAAAATGAGTTCAAAATTCCCATCCCATCTTTCACTGCACTCTTCGGAGAACACGCAACTGCGCCTTTCTTCGTCTTCCAGATCTTTTGTGTCGCACTGTGGTGCCTTGACGAGTATTGGTACTTCAGCTTGTTCACGCTGTTCATGTTGGTCGTGTTCGAGTGCACAGTTGCTTTCCAGGTAAATTGTCAAGGTCTTGTGGTGTTAGCTTCGCCTGGTCTAATGTTCGATATTCCATTAGCGTGTCCGGACGTTAACCGAATTCCGCACTATGTCTATCACACCCTACCCCATCCAATGTAGACGCGACAATACATGGATAACAGTCCAAACTGATGAGTTGGTCCCAGGTGATCTTGTCTCCGTCGGTAAGCCAATTTTGTACAACAACATCACTTACAACCGACACGAGACTAATGTTTCTCCTCAGTCCACGCAAACACCGAAACTGCCATTCCTGCCGATCTGCTTCTCCTGCGTGGCACTTGCATCGTTAACGAAGCAATGCTCAGCGGTGAATCCACACCGCTTCTTAAAGAGTCAATCGAGCTTCGAGAAGTGGATGAAAGACTCGACGTTGAAGGTGTGACTAAAGGCTCCGTGCTTTTTAGCGGAACAAAGGTGCTACAGGCTGGCGGAGGTCTGTACTTGGTCTGGTGCCTATCGCTTATTGCCCATATCTAAATTTCACCCCTTTTCTTCTCAAGCTGACACACCGGATAAAGGAGCCCTCGCGCTCGTGCTACGTACGGGATTCGGAACCGCACAAGGCCAGCTCGTGCGCACGATGATATTTTCCACGGACCGCGTGTCAGCGAACAACTTTGAAAGTTTCCTGTTCATTGGATTTTTGTTGATTTTCGCTATTGCTGCGAGTTGGTATGTTTGGGTTAAAGGTGTGTGTTTTTTGTCCCCCCGTTTCCAGTTTCGGTCGCTCTTTTTCGTTTCTTATTTCTTACACTATGAAAAAAGGGATCGAGCGCGGGCTGAAGAAAAGTAAGCTACTCCTTGATTGCGTCCTCATTATCACGAGTGTCGTTCCCCCCGAATTGCGTATGGAATTGTCCCTGGCTGTGAACGCTAGTCTTGTTGCGTTGTCGAAATTCGGTATGCATAGCATGCGCTTCTATACTATGTGCCCCCGTTCCGACTCTGATGTTCCGATTTTTCTTTGCGTAGCGATTTTCTGCACTGAGCCATTCCGCATCCCATTCGCTGGTCGTGTAGACGTGTGCTGCTTCGATAAAACCGGCCACGATCACCGCAGAATCCTTAGTCGTCGAAGGTGTTGCCGGTATCGAGTAAGTTTAGTCCTGGCAAAACATATGTTACTGTTTTTTACTGAACGATGTATTGTAAGTCCCACTGACCCATTACGCCTTGTAAATGTCAAAGATTCCGGTCGCGAAACGACACACTGCCTCGCTGCAGCACATGCGTTGAAAGGCACGCACCATATTCCCATTCCGAACGGCTACATTTCATTTTCATTTAACTGACGAGCCACATCCTCTGGAGGAAGGGAAAGAGAGTCAATACCCCATTAGTCTCATAGTTTTAGGCTTATGGATCGGCTATATTATAGCAGCCATTCATCTCCTCGAGAGTGCAGCCAAAAAGACCCCCTTAGCATGGACGTGATTTGGCGATACGACGTCCTGCCGGGCTCAGTGCTCACTTTCTTCGCCCAAGCTCACGTGCCTATTACTGCTTTCTACTTCACCAGGGTGGGTTGGTGTTTCCGCGATTACGCAGGCCCAGACAGCTCCTCGCACTGCCGATGAGCTCTTCTGGATGAATGACCGCACATGGTCCCGTCCCCTCGGATTCGTACGTGCTGTGATCATCATAATCAAGAACAGGATCCGTGTCTCCCTAATGTTCCTCGTGTTTGGATTCATATGCATAGTTGCCCTTGCTACGCCAGAAACGCTTTCGCGTGCTTATCTTGTGGGACTCGTCAATATGACGGCGGAAAACAACACGTTCACCCCAATTGAATTTTCTCCGCAGGCACTTTATACTGTAGACCAGGACACACAGATAGGGTTAGGACTTGGGTCGTGGGCCGCCGATCTATCCATATTTGATGCCAATGAGTTCAGTGCTTACATTCCGGAAGATGAAACAGAAGATCACGATGACTTCTTTTTTTCTGGCTACATCTATGATGAAGAAAATATCAAGCTGCCAGGATTACGACTTCAAGGGGGCTGCGTCAATTTCTCCGATAACGCTGCCGAACAAGGTGCCACTCCAACATCGATCCACACAGTTTTCTCCGGTCCCGACTCCAACTCCACAGCTTATATATTCCTTCAAACCACCGACGGAACTTCAGAGACCAAGGGTATGGTCAAGTGTACCTCGAGTTTCTCAATCGGAAGTGCATCATTATCTGGAGGGGACGGGACCTATAATTCATTTCTAAGGGACCTCACCTATGACGTTCCGGTACATATTGCGGACCCTCTTTCCGCTGTACTTGGTGGCATTTCCAACGGGACCGTTGGAAACCGCACCTTCGAGAGCGGGTCAATACTGGTAAAGCAGGTAGGGTACGATGTCACCTCCATCGATGGCAACATTTCCCAACCAAGTTTTGATATTTTCGCCGAACAAATATGGCTCGGTGTTACACACATGACGGTGGGAATCGGTTTACTATCCAGTGCACCATCCAATATGTCCTACCCCGTGACAGATCTAGAGTCCGGTCGGCTTCGCTCAAATTCATTCGTCATTTGGGGCGTATACATTGCTAGCATCGTGGTTATGTGGGTTGATATATGTTTCCGTTAGGGCTACCGTCCGTCCACCGACTCCGAATTGGGAAGTCGTGTTGCGGTTCGTGAATATCAAAAAAGGAGGTCTTGGTGGGAAGATCCGCCTCAGCCTAGTGAATTTTCCGACGGTGGGCGGACAGTTAGTGGATTGGCCGTATAGGACATCCTGACGAGATGACCAATGCCTTTATGGCCACAAACCTCAATATTCGCCACTGTTTCGGTCAAAACGATTGTGTGAATGGAGGCTAGTGCGTACTTCAGATCGCGATTCGTTCAGTTTTTTAGCAGACCACGAGGTTTTCATTTATTTACTCATTTGTTCCTTTCAATCGTTTAGTTCCACTCGATCATTTTTTTCAACTCTCATTTTTACCGTATCTCACAATCATTTTATTCCCCCTTTTATTCCCCTATTGTCTCGGTACCGTATAAGTACGTACAAATAGACACGCCAATACCTCAGTCGATACGGAAAGGTTCCACTACCATCGCTAGCCGAAACCTCGTGTACGACCTTCCAGGAACCATTTCGGTCCCTGAAACAGATATTCGGTTCCATGTGCGTGCATATTATATTCCGGGTGGCGACCATTTCTGTCCACCATTCAACTTGATCGAGAAAACGGAGGTGGACGTTAATATGTACAGTACTATCCAGATTGACAAGGTCTTGTATAGATGGTATAGACAGCCCATGTAGCACGCGAATATCGGCTAGTACGCCTTGGCAACCATAGCCGCATCAATAGCCGCACGCTAATAGCCCAATACAATAGTCGTGCGTTTTCAGCAAAGCCTAGGATCGAGAGTTTAAAGCTAACCGTGGTGTTACCCCTGCAACGTTCCGTGGCTATCGCCCAAAAATCAGTGTTTGCATTACTACCTGTGCCGGTGGTGGGTTTAGTCTTCCATAAGAAGCACTTGATGATGGAAGTTCTGACACCTTAATAGTTGATTGTCGCACTTTCTAGATGATCCTTTTGATATGGAGAATGAGCCGGCAGGGCAAGCTTAAGGCTCTTCAGTAGTTCTCTCACCGACGCCACGGATTCTTTCAACCTTGTACCGTTGACGTACACCCTGGACAGCGAACAACGAGAAGAACGCGGCGTAGGTCAATCAGTTCACTTCGAATTTTCTTTGATATATCTGCTGAAATTGTATACTTGTGGTTTTTACCGCTTACACCTCTCTTGAGTCGGTGTGTCAGCGCATCATCATCGGGAACTCAAGTCATTTCGGAAGAATATTGATGGGAAATTAGTACTCAGTAATAGCACCTCTATCATGATCGGGGATTGCACTGTCATTTGATTCCACTCTCGCCATAAAGCGAGACTTAGATCATAGGCGCAACCAGTATTGTTGCGACATATCTGAGAGACGTTACATCTGGCGATCTGTATTAAAAATAATCAATGCCAGCCGCAACAAGTACAAAATGTCATGAACTGACACCATGCCCAAATGTGCTATGGGACTGATATGATCTCACAACAAAGTGACTGTCCGTGAACGTAGGGATAAAGGAGACCGCGGCTGGATACTTGTACGACTTTTCTACCTTTCTGCCTATCCGCATTTGGGACTATCCACGCATAAGGCTGTTGAATTTCGGCTCGACAATTTATAAGTAGCGTGGGCCTGGGGTAAAACACTTCACCCGGTAAAACAGGTAATCATAATACCTACATCGCTTTGTGTTTAATTATGACCTGATTTACATAAACATTGCATATCATTTACTAATTGAACTCTGATGGACTCATCAAATCAAACATATTCAGATTCCACTCTAACCTCATAAAATCTTCCCTGAACTCCTCTTAAAGTTCGTACCAGACCTGATACCTCCGGTCTTCCTTCTTGTTTTGCTCAGATCTCCCAGAAGATTCAAGCCGCCTTATATAGTAAAGATGCATGAAAAACCTCGTTGTCATTGGTCCAACTTGAGAATTATTTGAGTTGGGTTTCTTCTTATTAGAAGTCTTGATAGAATCGAGCACGAAGTGCTTCATCTTATCAGATATAGCCGGAGTCAAAAGTGACTGAGACAGCAGCTGTGAGACTCACTCTGCATAGCATCCACTGCATTCATGCTATTTATGGCAATGTCATTTCTCAAATAAGAATAAGAGAATAGCTGGATTGTCATGAAGTCAAGTGTCTGGAGTTATCACTGGTAACAACTTACCAGGCTATTATTAGCTATCGTGTGTGGTTTCGGCGGTGAGCGATCTCACGTGAGAAATCAAGGCAAGAAATTAGAAAGGTACTTTAGGACAAGGCTATACTTGGGAGTCGGTCCCCTGTCTGATTGCGGGTTAATTAAAAGCGGATCATGTTCATCTGAGCATGACTGTCACTGATGTCTACTTCCAATGAAACTACTGTGAGCAGCCGTGATATAGTACCAGATGAGACCATCCCTGAAGGTGTTGAGGAGCTACCACCAGGTGTACCACGTGCATGCTATCTGGATGCCATAGGGTCCATGAGACTGAACCTACTTGTGCAATAATTTTGAAAAGACCTAAATATTTTTCAGCAAGCTTTTTTGATGGACGGATAGTCTGGAAAAATTGAGCTTTGACAAAAACATGGTCACCAATTTTGAAGTTTGGTGGCAGAATCCAGTTTCAGTCCACTGAATGCTGATATTGCTCTTGGGGAGACTTTATGGCAGTCTGGAGTTCCTCATAGAGCTCATGGAGGTCCATGGTGAACTCTTGAGCATGAGCAGAGGCAAGGTTCCATTCTGGGTGTACTGTGATATTTAGATTGTACCCTTTATTTGCATAGAACGGGGAAACACCAGTTGTGGCTGAGGGTGCATTGTTGTAAGCAAATTCTGCAAGTGGTAACAAAGCTTTCCGATTGTCCTGTTGATAGTTGCAATATACACGGAGATGTTGTTCCAATATCTGATTGACATGCTGGGTTTGTTCATTGCTGTGAAGAGTCGCTAGATTCTTACTGTTCAATATATGAAGAATATGGACTATACAAGCACGACTAGCAAGTATTGACTGTTCAGTACAATACTATAGCTTAATAGACTAATAGTACTAGTAGAGAGACATAATGCACATCACTAGAGCAACTGTACAATTGCTCTTGAAGGCTAGTAAGAGAATTAGGGAGTTTCTGTTTCAGTACAACTCACAATCAAGAGAAAAGAAAGATAACCAACAAGATATGGGTTATCTAAAGAAGAGTAAGAGCAGCACGAATCAATGGTAGTGTCGATGAGTGCAGTGACTTGAGTGAGGGACTTGACCTTCATGGTTCGAGTCCAGAAGCTAATAGTAAGTTAAGTGATACTACTTTCTTAGTAGCTGAGATGTTAGCTTTGACACCTCTCACTGTTCAACGTTCTGGGTTGTTATGAGGTGGTGTCTGTTGGGTAAAAAGTCTGATCTCTTTGGCGCCAAGTGCACCCACAAGTATACACAAGACTTCAGACTAAGAAAATAGAGCGATACTTGAAGAGTATGAAGAATAGAAAGAATAGAAATAAAAGATAGATAAAGTATTATATAGTATGCGTATTATTCAATAGTCCAACCCTAATATATGCATACCCTTTACAGTGCCCCCAGTTCAAAGGGATGTGTTATACAAAGTGCCAAAGAACTTCCAGGATGCTGCCCCAAGCTTCTTGTGAGGATCCCCCAAGGTCCAAAATGGCATTCCCCCACCATTCTCTCTTCACCCTGAAGGAGTCGGCTACCCTCACCCAAGTCAAACTGCTAGAATCCCTGTGTAAGGAGTCGACCCAGCATCTGTAGGCCTTCTCCCTACAATGAATGATAGAATGAATGCTAGCCAGCAGAGAGGAAATCCACGTGATAAGAGGGGCTTCAGGAGGGAGTGACAAGGACATGGGTAGCAGGGTGGGAACACATCGCTGTGTCATGGTCTCCAGAGGGGATGTCAGAGTGAGGGCCTCAAGTAAATCCACAAGGCCAACAACGGAAAGAATGTGTGCAGAATCCGGGCGTGGACAGGGTGATTCCACTAGGACGTGCCAGAACATAGAGAGTTTAATATCTCGGGCCACTCGCACAAAATTCTCCCCTTCCACCATGTCTTCAAAAGTGAGATAGAAATCCTCCATGATCTCAGATGATGAAGTGAAACCTCAGCAACCTTTAAGGCTTCCTTGAAGGAGCAGTTGCTGGAGTGCTGGTACTAGTTGCACGAGCACCCTTCTGACAGGGAACTGCTCAGAAGGGTAGTTGATAGCAACTCACATCCAGAAGATGGTGCTGGCAGGCTCGGTTGGGGGAGTGAGTCGTTGGTAACGGGGGTAGGAGATCATCCCAGGAGAGGGCTGATGGCCCTCTAAAAAAATGGTCCAGCACAGATCACCACTGTGAAGAGTCATTGGAACTCTGACTGTTCAATATAGGAAGAATACATATCAACCCTCTAGATATGATATGAATATATTAACTGTCAAAGTACAATACTTGCATATTAAGAATAATAGTTTCTGTGAGCAAGTGAATAGCTACTTGAAGTGACTAGAATAGAAGAAATGGGATTGACCTTAAGAGAAAAATCCCTAGTCAAATAGACTAGACAATGTAAAGTGAAGATAAGAGGTGATTCACAAGGAGAGGTAGAAGGATGTGAGGAGATGTCATTGTTGACAAGCAAGTTAGAATGGTGAGAGAATGAAGTGGTTAAATTCAAGTTTTTGCTGTTTGATGTCTAGCAAGTCGTGGTTCTGGATTAAGGTCTCTGGCATCTATACATGTGACTGTACTACTTATGCACTCATAAGCATCTGTAGTTCATAGGTGTACATAGACCTTCAAACTATGAAAGGATAAGATATTTGAAAAATATCTTGAGTAGAAAACATAATAGAAATCACTAGAAATTACTAGAAAATTAAACAGAATATGTATAACTTAACATTGGTCATTAGGTGTGGCCAGGAGGGGCATCCCTCACAGGGATTCTCAATCAGCATGCCTAGGTAACAGGATGACTGATTTTTTTGCCTTTCACATTACTTCATGCCTGATGTTCAAAGGTAACTCATGTCATCATTCAGTAAGTTCTGTAATAAGTCCTGACATGGAACTTAACAGGGTTCAAGAGATATGAGACAAAGTCTGCAGAATTCATTTGCAATTGCACAAAAGTATGGTAATTCAAGTTACTTCTTCACAATGACAGCCAATCCCAATTGGATGGAGGTTACTGATGAATTGTGTTAAGGGATGGGCAGGCTCATGGAGGGTTTCTGGAGAAACCCACAGATAATCCAGTAGGACTTGGCTTCAGCTTATAGGGTGCACCCTCACAAGATTGTGGTGTCCAATTTCAACCAGGCAGATGGGAAACCTGGGGAGTCTGGGAGTAGTTGATAGGTTGATAGGTGAAACAGTCAATAGATTGGAAGGCCAGTCAGAAGGCCCATGGGCTCCAATGAGGTCAATAGCATTGTGTTTCAAAGATGAGAGATGGGGATAGAGCAGGATATGTATATGCTAAGTTACTGGGGAGGGAACTAAGTTGATTTTCTGACTGGATTGTATGTACAACATTAGCTAGACTATATAGACTGTGGTATGTATGCAATACCACATCCGGTAATAATACAGATCAAAACAAATAATTATGAAATGAGACCAGTAAACACCAAACTAGGTGTTAGGGACAGAATGGAATGGAGGTTGGGTGTGAAACATGACAGGTCATTTGACCATATTGGGAACCAGGCTCAGTTAGAGAGCTGACAGGTTGTCCAGGCAGAGTCCAGTGATTGGTGTGTGAGACAGAGTCGGATATAGACAGGTTTGACATGCACAGGTCCCAGCAGGCACTCCAGTTGTGACTGTACTTTGGGTACCATATAGAGGGTCAAGCCTGGTGGGTGTTCTGGTTAACTGCCACCTGGTGGGTAAGAGAGTTGTGTGCATGGAGGATGGGTTCTGGAGCCCAGCAGGTTTTCCAGTCCTAACAGTACCCTCCCTTTAAGGCTGAAGTCCCATAGAAGCCCTAGAATGTGATAAAGTTTGTCAGTTACACATATGTGTCAAAGAGTCATGTGATCTGGAAGGTAAGGTTCAAATGTGAAGAGCCTATATAAAAATTTGATATAATAAAATTTCTTCTTCTTTTGTACTGCTATCATCTATTTGCCATGGTCCAAAGCCAACACCTCAAAGACCAAATGCAATGGCTAGGTCGTCCACAGGAGCCAGTTGTCAGGCCCCCCTCACTGCTGCACAAATACTTGAGCAGTATGAAGAACAGTGGTGGCATTGGGAGGTGTGGAGGTGGAGGAGAAAAGGGTGAGAGAGGAGGAGGAGCTCAACCAAGAGTACTGGGTGGCAGTGGTCACTGAGAAGGAGGCTGAAGAGGAAAGGAAGAAGGAAGAGGAGGAGGCAGTGCAGGTTGCCACAGAGCATGCCAGAGCAGCCACAGAGAGGACTGTGGGCAAGGTGTGTTAACTTCTTTCTCCTTTTTCTGACTTCACTGACTGTTGCTTTCTAGCACAAAGCAGTAGAAGTAGAGTCTGAGTCTGAGGGGCAGGCTGGGAGCCCTCAAAAGGTAAGTGGCAGGTCCAGGGGGATGTCTGAGACTGACCAAAACAACAGAAGTCAAAAAAAATGGCTCCAGTATGTCTGGAGTCAAAGAACGACCCATGGTGCACTGGGTGAAATGACGACAACACAGAGTGCTACCGGAAGTCTGGGCAGGGGCCAGGCTGTTGGCAATGTGTGCACCTCAAAGTGAGGTGCTCAGTGGTTCATGAGCCCACAGGGTCTGTGGTACAGGAAGTGGGTGGTTTGGCAGAAAGGCCTGGGGCCTTGGAGGAAACTTTGGGGTGGATAGTGGTGGGAATAGAGGCCCAGAACCAGTTGTTTGAAGAGAGCAACCAGGTGCAAGGGACAATGGCGGAGAGTCTCCAGGGACTCCATGGGGAGTTTCAGGAGTTCTTGGTCGAATATGGAGGGTATGTGCATGAGGAGTCCAAGGGTGGGAGTTCTGAGGAGCCCAGGGAGGAGTCCAGGGTGGCTGAGGAGCTGGTGGAGCTCCAAAAAGAGTTTAACAAAAATGGGAAAAAACATCACCCCATTAATGTAGAATGAAAAGACAAATAATAATGTTTTTAAATTTTCAAATAAAAGCATGAAAATGTCCACAGGAAGGCCTCCTAAGACTTAAAGACAAGTCAGAAACCTGTAAAAGCAAAGAGGGACATAGGGCGACAAGAAAAAATGAAGTGAATCCAACATATACACAGGGTCTGCAAAATGTGGCTAGAGAGAGGATAGTGGCCCTGGTTTGAGTGGATAAGCTGTGTGAAAGTCAGTGACAATCTCCATGGCATTCCTGAGTTCCATGGCCAAAATCCAAGATGTCTCTTCATCTGTGCCCTCATAACCCACCCACTTGACCAAATGAAGCAGTTTACAAGTGTGTTGACACTTATCTATTTTTGAGTCTAAAATTTGTGAGATTTCAAACTCGGGTTCTCCATCAATAATGACCAATGATTTAATAATGAAATCATTTGTGATGTTGAAATGAGACATGTCGAAAGAGATTCGCTGTTGATGAATAATGTTTGGGTTTGTCAACTTGAATTTGATAAGTCGAAGAGTTGTTGAATATTACCTTTGAATGTTTGTGACAATGTTGTGGCTTGTGACAGTTGTGACAACAGAGTCAGATATAGACAGGTTTGATGTGCATGAGTCCTGGTGGGGCACTCCAGTTGTGACTGTAGTTTGGGTACCATATAGAGGGTTGGGTGCATATAGGATGGGGTCTGGAGCCTGGTGGGTTTTCTGGTTAAATGTAACCTGGTGGGTAAGAGAGTCAGGTGCATGTAGGATGGGGTCCAGAGCTGTGAAGGGTATGCATATATCATGATCAGGCTGTTAAATATTAGACATATTATAGTACATTATTTATCTAGTATTGTTTCCTTTCTTTAATCCCTTATACTTTTCAAGCATACCTTTATTTCTTAGTTCGAAGCTTGTGTATACCTGTGGGCACACTCGGTGCCAGAATACAGACACCTTTTACCCAGCAGACACCACCTTGTAACGACCCAGATGTTGAATAGTGAGAGGTGTCAAGGGTAATGTCTCAGCTACCTATAGAGGTAGTGTTTTCTCGCATACTAAGGTCTTTGGACTTGAACCGTGAAGGTCGAGTCCCACTCTCAAGTCTTTGCACTCATCGACACTGTAGTCAACTCGCACTGCTATCTCTCTACCCTAGATATTCAGTCTTTTGCTGATTATCTCTTTTACTCCTAGCTACTAGTTGTATCGTAAAGGTCAACTCTGCTAATCTCTTGTTATAGTTGTCATGAGCAACTGTACAGTTGCTCTTGTGACATGTAGTGCATCTCTCTACTAGTACTATCAGTCTAGTAACCTACTGTATTGTACTGAACAGTCAATACTTCCTAATAGTAGTTGAATAAACACTATTCTTCATATATTGAGTGGTCAGAATCTATCGACTCTTCACAGTGGTGATCCGAGCTGGACCGTTCTTTTCCTACAAGGAAAGATCTTATTATTTGACTACTAAGACTCGAGCAGGTGAATGACTATGGGCAAGAACCAAACACCAAGGTCTTCGTCAACTCCCAGCAGTTCCATGCCTCATCAAAAACCTGCTAACCTAGAACCACCCTGTAATGTCACTTTGAGGAAGTCTTCATCGACCTTTCAAGTATCAGTTCCTCCGGAGGATCCCTCCTGTTAAGAGTCAATAGATTCTGACCGCTCAATATACAAAGAATAGTATTTATCCAACTACTATTAGAAAGTATTGACCGTTCAGTACAATACAATAGGTTACTAGACTGATAGTACTAGTAGAAAGACGCACTACACATCACAAGAGCAACTGTACAGTTGCTCGTGATGACCGGAACAAGAGAGTAGAAGAGTTGACCTTTACGATACAACTTGTAGCTAGAAGTAAGAGAGATAATCAGCAAAAGACTGAATATCTAGGGTAGAGAGATAGCAGCATGAGTCGACTACGGTGTCAATGAGCGCAAAGACTTGAGAGTGGGACTCGACCTTCACGGTTTGAGTCCAAAGACTATTAGTATGCGAGAAAACACTACCCTTATAGGTAGCTGAAATGTTACCCTTGACACCTCTCGCTATTCAACGTCTGTGTCATTACGAGGTGGTGTCTGCTGGGTAAAAAGGTGTCTCTGTTCTAATTGGTGCCAAGTGCACCCACAAGTATACACAATGCTTCGAACTAATGAAATGATGGAATATTCGAAGAATATAAAAGATAGATAAATATGAATAGAATGTGTAAAATATAAATAAGATAAAAGGAGTGTTTTACCACAATGAAACTGTGGTAAAAGCATACTCCTCACACCTCCGGAGTAGTAGCAGGATCATCAATGAACATTCCCCCTGATCCACCTGAGGAACGCTCATCAACCAGGCAGTTGAGCACCCCTGGAGCCAATGTTGAGCCTAGTCGAGCACCCGAGCCCATTATCATGTTTCCTCTGAGACAGGTTATCCTTAAGCAGTTCCTTGGAGGTCATATGGTTTACACTCAGCCCATCAACTTGCAATGGGATATGTACTACACCGATAAAATCTCTGAGGATCGGGTTACTCCCTTTGTGGAGGAGTACAATACAGATTACCCCCTTTTACCAGTGACTGTAGCAGTCTGGTTAGGTCGTTATCAGGTGATCTTATCGCAGGATTTATTCACGTGACCAGGGAACCTCGAGGACTTGACCCAATCAATTCCCAAATGGTCGAACAAGGTGACAACCACTATGGAGGGAGGAAGAAGGATTCTCAAGTGGGAGGTGTTCTCTCTATTCCTTGAAGCACTTCGTACGCATGATGATGTGTTGCAAATCCTACACATCCTGCTCGGTGGAGATCATGTTGTGCCTAAGGTTGACTACCAGTACATGTACATCTGTATGTTGGAGGGGTCTCTCAATGGAGTCATGCTGAATCTATCGTTTGCATACTTCACCTTAAGGGGTCAGTTGAAGCGAAACCAAAGAAGACTTGATAAGATGGTTTTAGAGGTACTCCTCCCCTATAATGACTCGATTCAGGTCCCCGATTCACCTCTCTCCATGACTAATTCGTTCGTTTGCAACCCTAAATGGGTCTCCTGATACTCGTTTCCTACATTCTCTCAACCATTCTGTGATATTAGAGGATTTTCTGCTGGACATGAGGATGCAGGTGATAGACCGCCTTCAGGAAAAGAGGATTGAGGTCTGCACTCCTTTTCATCAACCTCAGCCACGTCGACCTCTGAACATGACAGAGATCGAGAGACAGATCGCGATGGAACCCTGCCCAGCACCTCTCCAGGGAGATCATCGCTCTCACGTCGCATTTGAAGGAGTCTCGAACAGCCCTAACTTCGAGAACGAGGTGACCACTGTCAGAAACTGATCAGTCACCAGCAAGGGTCGACTGTCTTTCTCTACAGTATTCACTGAGGGTATAGCTGGCCCAGTTACTGGTCGAGGATCGCTGAACTCAGAAGGTCCCCACCATTCTCTGCTGATCACCTCGAATCCTTTCTTGCCATCAGGAGGACCCCCTAGTGATTCATCTGGGAGTTTGAATACTTCAGACCGAGGAGGGAATTTAGGACGTGGGGAGCGCCACAATAGAGCACCTAATACCCCCTTTCGAACTCCGATGTGGTCTCAAGCTAGCGCGCTTATCGATGACTTACCTAAGGACAAGAAGATCACTCTTAACACCAACGACATAAAGATCAAATGGTCTGACCTCCCTGAATACGATGGAGCCCAATCCAAGGCTCTGGATTATATCATGGACATCATGAGTCTCGTGGAAGTATCAGACTCTTTGAGTGTGCTGTTAGGAGTTGCTCTGCCAAGATGACTCACAGGCGATGCTACGGTCTGGTGGAGCACCCTAGACCGTGAGCATTGTACTGGATTCAGTCAATCTCATGGGTCATTTCTTCGGGGCATTGTGGAAGGATTGCTTGGAACTTGCTGGCATGAATCCTTGGCCTTAGAATGGGAAGCCATGAAATTTCGACAAACTGGTCATGTGAGACACCCGTACACTACATCCAGTGGAGAGTTAAACTCTATCATTTCCTGTACAGGTTCCACCAAGACAGAGGGGATGAAACGTGCAGACTCATTCTCATGCTGCCCACGGAATGGCTTTACCTTCTTCAAGGACAACCTATCGACAACATCATGAGTTTGCAGACTTATGCTAATAACCTGCAAGAAACTCTGATCAACGCTTGGGTCCAAATGCACTGGGAACATTACCAGTTCCAGAAACTGCACGTCATGTTATCGGAAGGTCAGGAATTGGATTTTAGGGCCACAAATGACCTCTCTTCACCTAACCACATTCTTGTCAGTGAGACTAATGAGAGAGCCTCGACGAGAAGGATTGTCCCAGACACCACTAACCTGATGCAGGGAAAGCATCACAGAAAAATGTTCTTTGAGAGGAGCAACAAGAAGAGCTCGGTCAAACCCACCAAGGAATGTTGGATATGTGGAAGTTCGGAGCATTTCAAGATAGATTGCCCTCACGCTGGCAAAATGTCTCATTATATCTCTATCAACAAATGCTCCACACAGGATATGTCAGAGGAAACTGAGGAGCAAAGGTTATATGAAGTGGTCCATGGACTATCTATACAAGGACAAGTAAATAGTTCTGATGACAAATTGACTATTGTTCCCATTTATGCACCTCGGGTCAGAAATGATCTAGTAAGAGAGGAAAATCGAATGCCTGATGAAGCTCTTCCATCTGAGGTCTACGTATCCATACTCGCTGCAGATTTCTTCGAAAAGGGAGATCGGTTGAGTGCACACTGGCAGGACCTTGAGGGCCTGACCAAGAACCACCATCAGACTCAGGATTATCACGAAGAAATCAACTCGGACTCGCTCTGTTCACCTGGAGCTGATGTTGCCCCTGACTTACATACCATACGATGACTCAGATTCGGAGGACAGTGACAGCGATCCGGCATTGGATTCCTCCTCGAAACATACTCCTTGTCGAAGTGAGCACAGGAATGTAAGCCTGTTCCTGCGCAAGGAAAGTAGGAGACCTAGAATCCAGTACCTCGTCCAGTTGACTGATGAAGGAGGATACTATGATCCTTTATTGAAAATGGGAACCCCCCCAGTGGTTACTCTAGCATAGGAGTTGCAGCGCTCCATGTTTTCGGTCATGTAGGAACTCCTGATTCACCCGAACACGTTAAAGTCAGAATGGACATGGGAGCGGATCTTTCTCTCATATCAGAGGAATTCTACCAGGGGCTGCAGGGCCAGTACAAGTTGAAACAGGGACTCAAGCTATGTCTAATCCAGCTCATGGGTAACGCCAAGGTCATCAGATATGTTAATATTCCTATTTACCTGGAGGATGACAGTGGAATTTTACTGAAGTTTGTGGTGGAAACTTATGTCATTAGAGGAATGATGGTGCCAATTCTCTTAAGAGAAAATTTCCATGTTAACTACAAATTGGTACCCTAAGAGATCAGCCATTGGGATCTAGGCTTATTCTCCCGGGACGACAGGGTTTTATTCCAGCCAGTTCTTCTAAGGAACCTCAACCTTTGACCTTCACCATCAACAAGGCCCCTTTCGGGAAGCATCAGAAGGAGCAACTCAAACTCACCTCTCTTCCCGATAAGGGCGTGCGTACTGAAAGAGTCGTGTGAGCCTTGGAAGACTGCACCATCGATCCGGAGTCAGCCAGACTAGTGCCTATTTTTGTCGAAGACCTAATGGGCGAGGAGTGGATTGTCGAAGGAATCGTATTGCAAAATGAGGAGGGTTCCATATTATCCACCCCAATCACAGCAATTTCAAGGAATAGCACATCAATACCCTTGGCCAACCCGTTGTTAACCCCTAAGATTATCTGATGAGGGGAGACAATCGGAATAATTCACGACCACACTCGTTGGGCTCACAAGCCCAGGTCACTTGAGGAGAGGGGTTTGATGGCAGCCGGCACGACCAAGATTGCACACCTTATTGAAAGTCTCTCTCAACTTGAGGAGGACCGTCAATTCGCCTCAGAAAGGCCTAAGCCACCTGTTGAACCAGAGATTGTGGACGATTTTGAACTGCCCAGTCCTAAGACGGCCGCGGTGGCTGATAATGAGAAACTGGCCTCAGAGGATCTTCACAAGTTAGTCAATTTGGGACCAGATATACCAACAGAAGTTCTGCCACATCTCAGATCAGTTTTGACTGAGAACATTAGGGCTTTCAGAGTCGACGGACAGTTAGGGCAAGTGGAATGCAGAGTCCCTATCCCCTTGAAAGAGGGCGCCCAGCCCATCTCGATGCCTATGTTCCCCTCTTCCCCTGCCAATAGGAGAGTTATAGATGAGCAAATGGATACCTGGTTCAAATAGGGCGTCATCGAGCCATCTAAAAGTCCCTGGGGGCGCCGGCTTTTGTAGGTATATCGCAATGGTAAACCACAGGTGGTCATTGACTACTGGAAACTCAATCATCTCACTGTTCCAGAAAAATTCCCTTTACCACGTCAATCGGAGATCATGCAAGTGCTGTCAGGGTCAAACGTCCTCTCTTCTTTCGACACGTTAGCTGGGTTTCCTCATTTAGAAATGTTGGAGGATGATAGGATGATAAGCCCAAAACAGCCTTCAGATCTCACAGAGGGCTGTGGCAATTTAAAAGGATGCCATTTGGGCTCAGAAACAGCCCCTCCACGTTTCAGCACATTATGCAAACAGTTTTAGCACCCTGCCTATGGATTTTTTGTCTGGTTTACATCAACGACATAGTAATATTCTCTAAGAATTGGGATGATCATCTGCTCCACCTAAATCAGGTGCTCGGCGCTATCGCTTCGGCCGACATCACTCTCTCTCCCAAGAAATGCTTTATCGGATATAATTCGATCTTGTTGTTGGGTCATAAAGTATCCAGGTTGGGTTTCTCGACCCACCAAGAGGAAGTTCATGCTATATTGGAACTGGCCCCACCCACTAAGGTTTCTGAACTGCAATGGTTCCTTGGGATGGTCCTTTACTTTTCGGCATATATACCATTCTATTCATGGATGGTGTCCCCTTTATTCTCACTCCTAAGGAAGGGAACACCCTGGATGTGGACTGCTGAACACATCAGAGCTTACGAGGATGTTAAAGCCATGCTAGGATCAGCACCGGTGCTGGGACATCCAGCTAGCAGGATGCCCTATCGGCTGTATATGGACGCTTCGGATTTTGCTAGGCTGTTGTCTCCAACAAGTTCAGAAGATGGCTTTAGGAGACTTAATGGACACTAAAATCTATGCCCAAGCCAAGTTGGCTTTCGACAGCACACAGGATGTGCCATCCTTCTTCGTTCATTGGTATAAAACCAAGCAGCCCGAGATTGAGTGGTCGGACTCGTGGGGACCCACTTTCGAGGAGACTGAAGTTACCATTGAAAGAGTCATTGCATATTGGAGTTGCACTCTGAAAAGCGCTGAATGTAACTATTCTGCTACTGAACGGGAAGCGTTAGCAGCAAAGGAAGGACTAGTCCACTTCCAACCCTTCATTGAAGGTGAACATGTCCTGCTCATTACGGACCATGCAGCTCTGAAATGGGCTAGATCGTACGAGAACACTAATTGTCGACTAGCCACATGGGGGGTGATATACACTGCATTTCCAGGTCTTGAGATTCTACACCAAGCAGGAAGAGTTCACAGCAATGTGGACCCACTGTCCAGACTCCCTTGAGTACTGGCCTTCGTGAGCCCTATTAGAGATGACTTGCAAGCTATCACCTCGACCTCTCTGGACAAGAGTACTGAGGAAAATCTATGGAAGGATGAACCTGCAAAGAAGGCGGTCTTCTCTATCATATACGATTCCATGGAACCTTTTGGAGCGACTCAAAAGGTCCGACAGTTGGAATGGGATTCTCATAATGCAGTAAGGGATGATCAGGAAGATGAGTCTGACTTTGCATTGCGTCACCCTCAGTTGCTAATCAGTATTGAGGAGGGATACATAAACAAATTTCTAGAGGGTTACTCGAAAGACCCCGTTTTCAGGAATCTCTATGCCCAAGATACCCCTTCACCCAATGTGGTTGTTACTCCTTCTCACTACTTTGTGGGAGCAAACAGACTCCTGTACTTTTGTGACTTGGACTGGAAAAGTCGAGTCTGTGTACCTGGTACCATGACTAACTCTATCTTAAAGTTGGTACATGATAACCCTTTTGAGGGAGTACATGCCAGAGGTCAGCGGTTGTTCAAGCTAATAAAAGACCGGCTCTTTTGGCCAAAAATGCTGCAATATTGCATGTCGTATGCGCGTACCTGCGACATCTGCCAAAAGACCAAGGTCGATCGCACTGCTCATCAAGGAGCCCTCAGACCTGCCGACATACCTTTTAGGCCTTTCGAAGTAGTTTCTATGGACTTGATCACTGGACTACCCAACTCAGGAAAGGATTTGTATTCCGCAGTCTTTGTCACCATTGAAAAATTGACTCATTTTGCTATTTCAATACCTACTTTCACGAACCTTACGGCAGAAGGATTTGCATGAATATTTGTCAACCAGGTAGCCAGCCCCTTCGGACTGCCCTCTCGAATAATCTGTGATCGGGACAAGAGATGGACCTGCAGGTTCTGGCGGGAAGTCTGTAAGATTTATGGTACCACCCTTGCGGTATCTTCAGCTCACCATCCCCAGACAGATGGACAAATGGAAAATATGAATGCAACCATAGAACAGATGCTTCAAGCCTATTGTGCTTCCGCTAGGGAGAGCTGGTCCCAATGGATTGAGGTGGTTGTCCACACGTACAACTCAACTGTTCATAGTTCCACGAACTACACTCCGGCCTTCCTATTAATGGGATACCTTCCAAGAGGAATGTCTCAAGTTCTAGGAGGTGATGAACCCCTAGTCCCTAGAGAACTATCAGACAGCCCTATAGCTGACCAATGGATTCTCGAACTGGAAAATCATCGACAGATGGCGTGGGATTCAATCGCTCAAGCCCAAGAAATTCAAGCACAAGTGTATAACAAGAAGCAAAGACCTGTAGAAGATATCTCTGAGGGAGACCTCATATTGGTGAACCCCCACTCCCTCGAACTGGTGGAAGTCAAGGGAACTGGGAAGAAATTAATACACAGACGGATTGGACCATTTGTGTGAGGAGTATGCTTTTACCACAGTTTCATTGTGGTAAAACACTCCTTTTATTTTATTTATATTTTACATATTCTATTCATATTTTTCTATCTTTCATATTCTTCGAATATTGCATATTTCATTAGTTCGAAGCATTGTGTATACTTGTGGGTGCACTCAGCACCAATTAGAACTCAGACACACTTTAACCCAAGAACCACCACTCGTAAGACATAAACTAGGTCTACTATGAGCAGTGATCAGGGTAACGTGTCAGCTACTACATAGGTAGCAATATCTGAACTATCTAACACTTCTGGCCTCGAACTGTAACAGTCGAGGCCTCCACTCGAACCATTGCACTCGTTGACTCCTTTGTCATCTAGTGCTCCTTCTCTCACTTTCTCGTATATTGCACTGAATAGGTCAATATCCTTCCCTTCTAATCATTTCTTCGTATATAGAACGGTCAGAACTTCTGCCACTCTTCACAGTTTGAGGTCCTGGAGAAACTGAACCCTCAAGTATTTAGGCTTAAGATTCCCCTGGAGTATCCAATGCATCCAGTCATTAGCCGGGACCATCTACAGAAATACCAACCCTCTCCTCCCAACCTCGGTCCAAGACCCCAACTCGAGAACCTAAGAGAGTTGAAACCAGATCATGAAGAATACAAGGTCGAAGCTATTGTTGGACATCAAAAACAGTGAAACCATCTGCTATTTAGGGTGTGCTGGAAAGGTTATGGACCTGAAGAAGATTCATGGTTAAACAGTGCTAATCTCAGAAACGCTCCGGCACTTCTGAGGGCATACAAGGTGCTGTTCAAAATCTAACGGAATATATGCGATCGAGGAGCCATCTATTCTATCTTTTATTCCATTTCTTTCATAACTTCCTTTCAGAAACATCTCAGTCATTCAGTGAGCCATCTCATGGGCTTTTTATTCTCTTTCATTTTTTCTCTCCTTCCGATTGGTTGGGATGATGATTCATTGGTGGCGGACACATTTACCCAAAACCCAACCACAATTAATGAATCTCATTTAATGTCCAGCCGAGCAGAGTTTCAATTCAATATATATATAAAAAAGTACATGTAAATTCACATAAATTTTCTTTATCTTTCATACCACGTCCTTCACCTATCTGCAGTTCTTCCCCACTTTCCACTCCACCACCTTGCCGTGCTACGATCCTCCCATTCCAACAAAACAAGCAAGTCCTCCCTAAGTTCAAAAAGGTCCCATGGGCCCCAATAGTCAGTATGCCCACAACTGGCGGGGGGTTCATTACCCACCTGCCTCACACAGACAATGTCGAGAGTAGTTGGGGTACCCTAGGATCAACTCCCTTGTCAACTTTCTCCTTCGGTGCTGAGCTGGGGAGAGACAGTGGTACTCAATGGAGTAAGCCATTAGGGCACTCATCATCAGAGGAAGTTGCTGCTACTATGCGGCGGCAGGAAACATTTATAGAAGAACATAATGCGAGGCGGCTCACCCGCAAAAGAGAAAGATGTGCTGAGTATAGAAGTCGACAGGAGGCAAGGGGAGCAAGAGAGGGAGTCCCCTCCAAGTGACAGCGGCGTGAGGACAGAGTACGATCCGGAGACAGAGCCTCCGTGCCGATCCTTCCTCCCCCAGGAGAGAAATGGGCTGACTTCACAGAGACAGTTGATAGTGAGGGTGGGACACCTTGCATTAGAATGATGGGAACCAAGAGCTGGAAGGAAAAGGAGGGCACCATCTTCTATGACTGGGAATTCCTTTGGCATATTAAGTTGTGACAGATAGCCCTTACTCGAGGGGACGGTCGAGCACTGCCCCAACAAGAAAAAGGATATCGTAGAGGACCAATCAATTTTTCCTTGGATGAGGATGAGGAGGAAGACGAGGATAGGAATGATGCGTATAGCATTCAATATCTGGGAGAGGATTGTCATGAAGGGTTTCTCCTCCCCTCGAAAGTTCGCTTTGTGACCAGTGACCCCAATCAGTGACAAATGTGGAAACCGTCATGCAAGGTATGGAGGGGTTGTCGCCCTAGTCAACCGTCACAGGAATGCGAACCTTCCCCGACTCCAGTCCCATGCTCTTCGTCAACTTCGAGGCCCCCTCCCATCCTCCACCCAGCACACACTCCCTCGGCCCCGATTCTAGCACCTTGTCTACCCCCTTCCCCCTTGGCTATACCGGTACCTACCCCACTTCCGCCGTCACTGGCTATCCCTCCCGACTCTCCATATTTATATTGCATGTCTCTAGGTGTGAAGAGTGGTGGATTCTGACCGCTCTATATACGAAGAATAGTGTTTATTCAACTACTATTAGAGAGTATTGACCGTCAGTACAATACTATAGACTACTAGACTGTTAGTACTAGTATAAGAACGCACTGCACGCCTCAAGAGCAACTGTATAGTTGCTCGTGACGGCTTAGAACAGTAAGATAATGAGTTGACCTTTTACGGTACAACTAGTAGCTAGAAATAAGAAAGATACTCAGCTAAAGACTGAGTGTCTAGGATAGAGTAATAGTAGTGTGAGTCGACTACGGTGTCGACGAGCGCAAAGTCTTGAAAGCGGAACTCGACCTTAGCGGTTCGAGTCCAAAAGGCTATTAGTAGACTAGAGAATGCTACCCTTATGGTAGCTGAGATACTACCCTTGACACCTCTCGCTATTCGACGTCTGAGTCGTTACGAAGTGGTGTCTGCTGGGTAAAAGTTGTCTAAGATTTAGCGCTGAGAGTGCCCATAGATATACACAAGACTTCGAACTAAGAAATACGGGTATGCTCGAAGATCTAGAGAGTTAGGGAAAAAGAGTAAGAACTAAATAATAAAATACTATAATATATGTATTATTCCACAGTCCAATCATGATATATGCATACCCTTCACACTAGGTAGTCCTATCCACGACCACCCACAGGAGCGAATGGACGTCGACTTGGACCCTCTTACACCGGATGTCATTGTTACCCCAATGAGTGGAAAAGCACAGGAGATACAGAAGGCTACCACCCCTCTCCCAGAGCAATCCCCTATTCCCATCCCTGACAACTCACTTCCCCCAACCGAGCCCATGTGCACCACTTTCTGGAGGCGAGTAGCTGTCAACTACCCTTCCGAACAGTTTCCCATCGGAAGGGTGCTATTGCAGCTGGTGCCAGTACTGCAGCAACCGCTCCTTCAAGGGAGCCTTAAGGGTTGTTGCAGTCTTGCTCCGTTGTCTGAGATTATGGAGGACTTCTATTTCTCCTTTGAGGATCCTGCGGAGGGGGAGAACGTTGTGCGAGCAGCTCAGGAGATTAAACTCTCTATGTTCTGGCACATCATAGTGGAACCACACCATCTGCCCCCAGACTCAGCAAGTGTTCTCTCTATCGCTGGCCTTGTAGATTTACTTGAGGCCCTTGCCCTGATGCCTCCCACAGAGACCACTATGCAGCCACATGTTCCTGTCCCGCTACCCACGTCTTTGTCTCCCCTCCTAATGCTCCTCTTCTCGCGTGGATTTCCGCTCCGCTGGTTAGTGTCTGTGCAGTCATTCGCTGCAGAGAGAAGGCCTACAGACGCTGGGCCGACTCCTTGCACAGGGACCCTAGTAATTTAGCTTGGGCGAGAATAGCCAAATCCTTCAGAGTGAAAGGGGAATGGTGGGGAAACATCATTTTGGACCTTGGGGGATCCTCACAGGAAGCTTGGGGTGGCATCCCAAATGCTCTTCGGCACCTTGTATAGCACATCCCTTCGAACTGGGGGGCACTGTGAAGGGTACGTATATATCATGATCAGGCTGTTAAATATTAGACATATTATAGTACATTATTTATCTAGTATTGTTTCCTTTCTTTGTTCCCTTATACTTTTCGAGTGTACCTTTATTTCTTAGTTCAAAGCTTGTGTATACCTGTGGGTGCACTTGGCGCCAGAATACAGACACTTTTTACCCAGCAGACACCACCTCGTAATGACCCAGATGTCAAATAGCAAGAGGTGTCAAGGGTAACGTCTCAGCTTCCTATAGAGGTAGTGTTTTCTCGCATACTAAGGTCTTTGGACTCGAACCGCGAAGGTCGAGTCCCACTCTCAAATCTTTGCACTCGTCGACACTGTAGTCGACTCGCGCTGCTATCTCTCTACCCTAGATATTCAGTCTTTCGGTGATTATCTCTCTTACTCCTAGCTACTAGTTGTACCGTAAAGGTCAACTCTTCTAATCTCTTTTTCTAGTTGTCACGAGCAACTGTACAGTTGCTCTTGTGACATGTAGTGTGTCTCTCTACTAGTACTATCAGTCTAGTAACCTACTGTATTGTACTGAACGGTCAATACTTCCTAATAGTAGTTGAATAAACACTATTCTTCATATATCGAGCGGTCAGAATCTATTGACTCTTCACAAGAACCCAGTGGGTTTTCTGGTCCTAACAAATTGCTTCCCTGCCAATTATCCTGATTTGGCCTCCAGCATTTGTGCTGCCACAAAGGCTAAGTTGTTGAATATGATCACAGAATATCACATTGTTGGTAGAATAGTATCCCATATCCATGTCATTGAATTCCAAAGTGTGGCCTTCTACACATCCAAAGGATTGGTGTGAGGCCACCAGTGTCAATGAGGAAGGCTATCCAACATCCCTTTATCCTATCAATGGAATGGTTTATCAAACTCCCCAAGTTTACATATGACAACACACATGTTGTTCCTTACTCTCCAATTTTGCTTCTCACCTTTGAATGCCACATCAATGTGGAGTTGACCTTTACCAATAGGTCAATGAAGTACATGCATAAGTACTGGTACAATGGCCATGATCACACAACTATATGGAATTTGGAAAGACATTATATTAAATTCAACAGTACCTTGATGTACATGATATCAGTTCACATGAGTCTGTCTGGCAATTAATGTCCAATGAACTCCACACCCAGGTTCCTACAGTAATGGACATGAAAGGAGAACACTGTAGTTTTTGATGGTGATCAAGGTCCTGCTGAGGGTTTACAAAGGGCAGAGCACTCAGGACAACCTGTTGGCTTATTTTGAAGCTACAGTAATGCCAAGGATCTAATTGGCTATAATGGACAGCATGCCCAGGACACATTGTATGTATGTATATGGACTTTCCTGAGTATTTCACATTTGTAGCCAAGAGTAAATCATGGAAGCCACATCAACATGGATTTCCATAGGGTGCATCTATTTTGTCAATATTGCCAGTGGGGAAAGATTCCACCCCCATACATTACTCACTATTGTCAAAGGAGCCACTGCATTTGAACAGCTGGCCTTTCAGGGAGAGGTTTAGCCCACATTTCAGCAAGCCTGTGTTACACAAGGATTGCTTGAAGATGATCACCAGTGGGACATGTGCCTCTGAGAAGCTAGTTGCATATGGTCTGGACTTCACAGGCTTTTTGCCATCATTTTTACCATTTCTTCCCCTGCACAACTCCAAGAACTCTGGAACAACTTCAAAGAATTTATGTGTGATGATTTGATGTTTATGCTTCAGAATATATATGACATTCACAATCCATCAGCTGAGAGCATTTATGACTTTGGTCTCTATGAGACTGATAGGATCCTTTGCTATTCTGGAAATTCCCTCTCACACTATTCAGCCATGCCAAACTATGCTAGAAATTGGGATCAAATGGTTAGCAATTGTTTCATTAAGGATCAGCTGGATTATAATGTTGTTAAAGAACATGCCAGTGACAAAACCAATCTTCAAATGTTCAACCCTGAACAACAAGCTGCTTTGATACTATTATGGAGGCAGTAGATCAACAGCAGGAGGGCAAATTGCTTTTTGTGAATGGTCCAAGTGGCACTGGCAAGTCCTTTGTAGGAAATACTTTGGTATATTGTTAAGTGCCATGTCAGGAACTTATTTGGGAACTATCAGAAAATAACTGGGAACTTGGGAACTTCCAGATAGGGTCATGATGTCAGTCAGCTTCAGCTTATGCTGTGCCCCTACACAAATGCTTGGGATGTCCTTAATTTCAGAGAAAGGATTTATGCCAGCAGATTATGGATATTCAGAGTTCTGAAGAGCAAGCATACCAAAAGAAAGAAGGAATAGTAAGTCAATATCAGATCTAAGGTAAAAGTACAAATTTGTGGAAAGTAATATAAGTTCTTTCATTATTGTACTACAAACTAGGATCATAATAAGACAGATTAGGGTAAGTATTCCAAAACAGGAATACAACAAGCAAATGAATGAATACTTATCAACTGACAAGTTACCAAATGTGGAAAAAGGATGAGGTTTGGAAGTATGGGAACTATAAATGTTCTGTGATTGAAGTCAGATCAGAAGTCAGGTTGGAAAGTTAAGGAACATTACAGATAATTATGGAAGATTGGAGTATCCAGGAATGGGTCATAATAGTACCCCATTGTTAGGCTGAAGTCTCATAGAGGCAATTATATACTGAGCATTGAACCATCAGTTATCCATTATGACTTCAATGTAAATAACAGGGGATAGAGGAGGTAAAGTGACAATAAGAGGAGGAGGTGAATGAGTTGATGTGGGAGTGGGAGGAGGCAGAAGAGGTGGAAGAAGCAGAGAAATGGGAGCTGCAGCAGATCAAGACAGAGAAGGAGATAGAGGAGCAGTGTGAGAGGTATGGCAAAATATACTCAGGAAATATAGTCTGGATGAGCTCATACTATATTTCCTTTATTATTTCTACTTTCTCTCTATTTTATTATACACTTATAATTAGTTTGTATATTTCCCTCCTTCCTTTATTATTTCTACTTTCTCTCTATTTTATTATACACTTATAATTAGCTCAACGACCTATGTATGTGGTACATCGACTCTTGTGGGCACGTACATGCTAGACTTATGTATTCTAGTGCCTGTAGTCAAAACTCAGACACTTTTTACCCCACAACCACGACTTACCCAAGACACCCATTAGTGTCCTGTAAGTTGTAATTGGGGTATCGTCTTGACTGTCACAGATGGGCTTTAACTATCCATGCAATCAGAGTTTTGAACTGTACCAGTCAAAACTCCATCTTTATCTCTATCCGTGTGGACTACATCCATGCTACCCTATTACTCGACTCTCTCATTACTCTGTTTTACACTCAAGCAGTCATCAAGAATCATACTTAACAGTTGATTCTTCTTATTCATTCTAGCTCTCTACTCTACCTTAGATAGCTACTTCACTCAACCGTATTGAACTAAGTAGTCAATACATGTTCGGTCTGTATTAGACTTAGACAGTCAATACATCTTAGTATCGTACCTAAATGGTCGATATTCTTCATATATAGAATGGTTAGAACTTCCACCACTCTTCACAGTGGTGATCTGAGCTGGACCGCTCTTTCCCTATGAAGAAAATGTTACTCTACGACTATTAATTTCTAAGCATGCAAATGACCACTGGTAAGAACCAAACACTGAGATCTTCAACTACCCTGAGTAGTTCAAAACCTCATCAAAGACCTGCTAGTCTGGAACCACCCTGTAACATCACCATGAGGAAGTCTTCATTGACTTTTCAAAGACCAGTTCCTTCTGAGGATTGCCCCAAAGTAGCAGCCTGACCACCAACGAATAATCCTCCTGATCCTCAGGAGGAACATCCACCAACCGGGCAGTTGAACACTCCTGGAGCTAATGTCGAGCCTACCCATGCACCTGAGCCCGTTCTCTCGTTCCTGCCAAGGCAGGTCATCCTCAAGCAGTTCTTTGGGGGTCATATGGTTTACACTGAACCTATTGATATGCAATGGGACATGTACTATGCTGATCTAATCCCCACAGATCAGATCACTCCTTTTGTGGAGGAATACGATACAGATTACCCTTCTTTACCGGTGACTGTAGCAGTCTGGTTAGGTCGTTATCAGGCCATCTTATCGGCACAGGATTTATTTACAGAACCAGGAACCCTTGAGGATCTAACCCGCTTGATTCCCGAATGGTCAAATAAAGCTACTTCCATTATAGAAGGGGGAAGGATGATTTTCAAGCAGGAAGTGTTCTCTTTACTCCTCAAAGTGCTCCATGCATACGACGATGCATTACAAATCCTTCACGTCCTACTCAGTGGGGATCACATCATGCCCAAGGTTGACTATCAGTATATGTACATCCGAATGTTGGAGGAATCTCTTAATGGCGTCATGCGAAATACATTGTTCGTGTACTTTACTCTAAGGGGCCAGTTGAAGCGAAATCAGAGGAGACTCGACAAGATGGTTTTGGAAGTGCTTTACCCTTATAATAACTCGATTCAAGTGCCGGATTCTCCCATCTCCATGACTAGTTCATTTGTCCACAATCTAAATGGGTCTCCTGATACTCATTTCCTCCATTCATTCAATCGTCCTGTCATTTTGCAAGACTTCCCATTGGATATGAGGATGCAAGTTGCAGATCATCTTCAGGGAAAGGGGATTGAAGTCTGCACTCCCCTCCATCAGCCCCAGCTGCGTCGGCCTTTGAATACGATTGAAATCGAGAGAGAAATCATGATGGAACCCAGTCCTGCACCCCATCAGGGGATTCACCACTCTCATGTCGCATTCGAGTGAATTCCAGGTAATCCCAACTTCGGCGATGAACAACCTGCAACTAGGAATTGATCAGTCACCAACAGGGGTCGACTGTCCTTCTCTACCGCATTCACCAAGGGTATAGCTGGTCAGGTTGCTGGTGGAGGATCGCTGAATCCAGTCAATCCCCGCCATTCCCTGCTGATCGCCTCAAATCCCTTTCTGCCATCAGGAGGACCCCCTAGCAGTTCATCCGGGAGTTCTAATGATTCAAACTATGGAGGGAATTTGGGACATGGGGGGCATCACAGTGGAATACCTAACTCTCCCTTTCGAACTCCGACGTGGCCTCGAGCCAGCGCGCTTATCGATGACTTACCTAAGGATAAAAAGATCGCTCTTAACACCAACAACATCAAGATAAAATGGTCGGACCTCCCCAAATACGATGGAACTCAATCCAAGGCTTTGGAATATATCATGGATATTATGAGTCTCTCGGAGATCTCAGACTCCATGAGCACATTGTTAGGAGTCGCTCTGCCTAGACGACTCACTGGCGATGCCAAGATCTGGTGGAGGACCCTGGACCGTGAACATCGCACTGAATTCAGTGGATCTCACGGATCGTACCTTTGGGGCATCGTGGTGCGAATCCTTAGCCCTAGAATGGGAAGCCATGAAATTTTGACAAGCCAGTCACAATCATGAGACACCTGTTCACTACATTCAACGGAGGATTAAGCTCTATCGATTCTTGTATGGGTTCCACCAAAATCGAAAGGATGAAACACACAGACTCATCCTGATGCTGCCCATGGAATGGCTTTACCTTCTACAAGGACAACCCATCGACAACATCATGAGCCTGCAGACTTATGCTAACAATTTACAAGAGGCTCTGATTAACACTTGGGTTCAAACACATCGAGAGCGTTATCAGTTTCAGAAACACAGAGTCATTCTCACTGAACAGGAAGAATCAGATCCCTGGCATGAGGAAGAACACTCTGGAGGAATCGACCCCACTAATCGAGGCCATGTCCTTCTTGGTGAAGTTGAAGATAAAACTGTCCCTAGGAGATCTAACGTGAAACAGGGTAAGAAACACGGCAAGTTCTTTTTTGAACGAAGCAACAAGAAAAGTGTCGCTAAACCCCCAAAGGAGTGCTGGATTTGCAGGAGTTTAGAGCATTTTAAGATTGACTGCCCTCACGCGGGTAGGATGTCACACTATGTCTCTATTAACAAATGCTCCACGCAGAACCCAACTGAGGAGGCAGAGGATCAGAAGGCTTATGAAATGGTTTATGGATTAAGCATACAGAACCAAGTACATAATGTTGATGAGGAATCAATTTTCATTTCTGCTTACCTTCCTCAATCAGAGGAGGCTGTTGTTTCAGATGTGAATCCATCTTCAAATGAGAATGAGGCATCGCAAGTCTATGTTTCTATATCAGACTGTGATTTTCTCGAGAAAGGAGACTGGCTAGATGCTCATCATCAGAACCGGAAAGGTCTGACTGAGACGGGAGCCTTATCGCGATCTGAACCTCCCACCATTGAGGAAATCATCGATGAGGAAGTATTTGCAAACCGATCTAAGGAAATAAGTCAGACCTATGTTATAGAAGACCCCTCTGAGTCAGAGGGATCAGAGGAGGAGAGCTTCCCCTTCGACCCAGGACAATTACCCAACTTAATTCCTTGTGAGGAGTCAGACTCTGAAGTGGATGACTCCATTCTGAGCGCTACACTCGAGATACCTAACAGTAGATGCATCAGGAGGAATGTCAAACTGGCTACAGGAAAAGAAAGCAAAAGACCCAGAGTCCAATACCCTCGATCCAGTCAGCTTATGAAGGAGGATTCAACCATTATTTACCACAGAAGGGACCCCCCAGGTGGATATATTCCAGTATTGGGATCTCAGCATTACACATCTACGAACACGTAGGGAACTCAGAAGCCTCTAATCCTATTAAAATCAGGCTGGATGCTGGGGCTGACCTCTCCTTAATTTCAGAGGATTTCTATAAGGAATTAGAGGACTGCCCCAAGCTCAAGCAAGGACTCAAGTTGCACCTCGTACAGCTTACCGGTAATGCTAAAGTATTAGGATACATCAATGTCCCCATTCATCTCGAAGATGACACCGGTATGCTCCTTAAATTTACCGCCGAAATGTACATTGTCCGAGGCATGACCATTCTGATTCTTCTCAGAGAGGACTTTCATGTGAACTATGAGATCGGGACACTACGATATCAACTGCTGGGCTCTAGATTGATTCTACCAGGGAGGGTGGGGTCTATCCCAACCAGTTCTTCCAAGGAGCCGCAGCCTTTAGCCTTCTCAATTAGCAAGATCCCCCTTGAGGAACTAGCCAATGACTCACCTGAATTGACTTCCAAACCAGACAAAGGGGTGCGTACTGAAAGAGTCACATGGGCCCTGCAGGATTGTACATACTATAGAACCGGAATCAGCTAGATTAGTACCAATCTTTGTTGGAGATCTTATCGGTGACCAATGGATAGTTGAGGGAGTTGTCTTGCAGAATGATGATGGAAGTATATTAGCCACTCCCATCACTGCTATCTCTAGGGAATGCGCCACGATACCTCTCGCTAACCCCTCTCTGACACCAAGAATCATTAGACAAGGGGAAACCATTGGATTAATTCACAATGCAAACAAATGGGCCCAGATGCCTAGATCTTTGACTGAGAAGGCATCAATGCAGTCAACAGCAACCAAGATCACTCACCTCATAGAAAGTCTATCAAGAATAGAAGAGGAGCATGCCCTTAATCCTCGATCCTCCGGACACCCCCCAGAATGGGAACTCACAGACAATTTCGACCCAGCAGGCCCTAAAACGTCAGAGGTTGCCACCACGGAAACATTTCGTGTGGAGGACCTGCATAAACTGGTTTACTTAGGACCTGACATTCCTACTGACATCTCCTCCCGCTTGGAGTCGGTATTAACTAAGAACATCCAAGCCTTTGGAGTAGACAGACATTTAGGACAAGTAGACATCAAGGTCAATGTTCCGTTGAAAGAAGGTGCATAACCTATTTCAATGTCAATGTTTCCAACCTCCCCAGCTAATAGGAAAGTCATTGATGAACAAATGGATACTTGGTTTCAACAGGGAGTAACCAAACCGTCCAAGAGTCCTTGGGGGGCGCCAGCCTTTGTTGTCTATTGCAACAGGAAACCGCGAGTGGTGACTGACTATAGAAAGTTGAACGGCCTAACAGTTCCCAACGAATTCCCACTGCCACGCCAGTCGGAAATCATGCAAGCGCTTTCAGGATCCAACATCTTATCTTCTTTTGACACACTAGCCAGCTTTACCCAACTTGAAATGTTAGAAGAAGACAAACCGAAGATTACCTTCAGATCCCATCGAGGACTGTGGCAATTCAGGAGAATGCCCTTTGGACTTCGTAATGGACCTTCTATATTCCAAAGAGTTATGCAGACTGTACTTGCACCTTACTTATGGATATTCTGCCTAGTTTATATTGACGACATTGTGATCTTTTCTAAGACATGGGACAATCATCTAGAGCATTTAGACCAGGTTCTGCAAGCCATAATTACAGTGGGAATCACTCTCTCACCTAAAAGGTGCTATGTTGGGTACAACTCGATTCTATTACTAGGACATGAGGTGTCTAGACTTGGTTTTTCAACCCATCAAGAAAAGGTTGCTGCTATATTAGAATTAGCTACACCTTCTAAGATAGCAGATTTTCAACATTTCCTCGGGATGGTTCTGTACTTCTCTGCTTACATACCATTTTACTCCTGGACGGTTGCTCCGCTCTTCAACGTCTTAAAGAAAGGAGTTCATTGGAACTGGGATTCCAAACACATCCGAGCTTTTGAAGACATCAAGGTTGCGCTGAGCTCTGCTCCAGTACTCGGACACCCCACGAGTGGTATGCCTTATCGGTTATACATGGATGCTTCAGACTTTGCGCTGGGATGTTGTCTTCAACAAATACAGAAAATGACGCTTAAGGACCTAAAGGATACTAAAATTTACACCCAAGCAAGATCAGCCTTCGATCAATCACAAGATGTTCCCATTTTTGTTACTCATTATAAAACCAAGGAGCCGGAATTCACTTGGACGGATTCCTGGGCCTCAAATTTTGACGACACCAGTGTCACTGTCGAGTGTGTCATCGCCTATTGGAGCTGTACACTCAAGAAAGCAGAATGTAATTACTCAGCCACAGAGCGAGAAGTGTTAGCTGCTAAAGAGGGACTAGTCCATTTCCAGCCCTTTATTGAGGGAGAACATATCCTTCTGATCACTGACCATGCAGCATTACAATGGGCCAGATCTTACAAGAATACCAATCGTCAACTGGCCGCATGGGGGGTGTATACACTGCATACCCCGGTCTGGAAATCTTACATAGAGTGGGACGGATACACAGCAATGTTGACCCACTGTCTAGACTCCCTTGGGTACTGTAAGGTATCTGGCTATTTACTCTCTCAAATAGTTAACAGACATTGACATGGCAAGGGATTCAAGATATAAACAAATAAAGGTCCAGTAATTTAAATACTGATAGATTAATTAGCTGCACTATTAAGCTTAAACAACTAAAGTCAATATTTGTTTGGTCTCTTGACAAATTCAGATGAACTTGTAGTGACATGCTCTACAAAAGTTAAGTTCTCCTTGAGAATAAAGGTTCAGGAGCTGAATGTATGTGCAATAAGTCGGCTGAAACTTGTTGTAAGCCTTCGCTTTCTTGTAGCCTTTTAGTTTACTATTTATAAAGATTTAACAAGCTGTTAAATAATTTTTAAATAGAGAGATTGTCCGAGAGTTGAATATCCAAGCATTTGTTTAAAGATTGATTAACTGTGCTGTTAAAATGGGCTCTTGAATAACCTAAATGGGCAGGGATTTCAGTAATAAGAATTTAGATTTACCTAAGTGATTAGTAAGCCCAAAGGTTTCTGGGAAGCTAAGGGAACTTAGATGAATTAGCTAAGTTCAAGAGTTCTGACAAAGAGTTCAAGATGCTGCAAGTGTAGGTGCTTGCAGTTAGTATATCAGACTAAGGCTATTTTTGTCCTTAGGATGATTAGATAAGCTTTTGAGCTGGTGCTGTTGATAGTAGTAAAGTAAAGTTGATTTTATTCAAGATTTAGGCCTCCTTTTATACATGTAGAGAGTTCTGCTTAATAATATCTAAATAACTAATTAGGAAACTTTTAGAAGCTTTTAAGAAGTTTCCATAATTCTGCTATGATATCATACTCCTCAGCTGACTCGAAGATCCGAGCTGGTTGAGTCAGAAAATATGTCTGGGATGGCCAAGGGTGGAAGCAAAACAGGCTGGGTGGCCGAAATGGAAATAAACCTGGCTGGGTGGCTGCAAATTTGTGAAGGTGTCGTCACATCATCGTCACGTGATGTCATGTGATCGCGTGATAATAATACACATATCTAGTAATATAATGTAATAAAAACCTGGCCACCCAAAACTAGATAACACAGCTTTATTATAATTATATTTCGACCACTCTAGGCTTCGATTACGTAATGTGATGTCATTTAAAGCCTCGAGTATGCGAAGTTAAAAGGAAATACCCATATTCTTTGAATAATAAATAAAATAAAATAAAATAAAATAAATAGAAATAAATCCCAGAAAATTAAGGGTAAATTTGTGAAGATATACTAGATACATCACAGGTACCTGACTGTGCTAGTCCCATGAGAGACGACCTCTTACCAATCATAGTGGATTCTTACAACTGGAATGACAATGAGACATTATGGGAGAACAAACCAGTCGAAAAGGTCGTCTTTCTCACTCACCACGAGTTAGTTGAACCAGTTGGAACGATGGAAGAGGTCCCCCAAACTAAATGGGATTTGCACAACCTCCCCAGAAATGATGAAATCGATGAGGCGAACTTTACTCTCTCGAATCCCCAATTGCTTATAGAAATTGATGAAAATTATGCTAAGGAACTTCACGATGGATACCAGAAAGATCCTGCCTTCAGAAATCATTACACCGCTGATCCCATTTCCCCAAATATGGTAGCTACCTCTTTGCATTATTTCATTGGCAAGAATAAGCTATTGTTCTTTTGAGATTTGGACTGGAAAAGTCGAATCTGTGTTCCTAGCAGGATGACGTCAACCATACTCAAATTGATACATGACAACCCCTTCGAAGGAGCTCATGCAGGCGGTCACAGACTTTTTCAGCTGATGAAGGACCATTTCTTCTGGCTGAGGATGTTGCACGACTGCATGGCATATGCTCGCAGCTGTGACATATGCCAGAAAACTAAGGTCGATCATTCCACTCGACAAGGAGCTCTTTGTGAAGAGTGGTAGAAGTTCTAACTGTTCTATATACGAAGAATATCAACCATTTAGGTACAATACCATGATGTATTGACTGTCTAAGTCTAATACAGACCGAACGTGTATTGACTACTTAGTTCAATACAGTAGAGAGAAGTAGCTATCTAAAGTAAGGTAGATAGCTAGAACGAATAAGTAGAATTGACTGTTAAGTGCGATTCTGGATGACTGCTCGAGTGCAAGTAGAGTAGTTAGAGAGTTGAATAATAGAGTAGCGTGGATGTAGTCCACGCGGGTTGAGATAAGGATTGAGTTTCGACTGGTACAGTTCAAAACTCAGATTGAATGAGTAGCTAAAGCCCGTCTGTGACGGTCGAGACGATACACCAATCACAACTTACAGGACACTAACAGGTGCCTGAGTAAGTCGTGGTTGCGGTGTAAAAAGTGTCTGAGTTCTAAACTACAGGCGCTAGAATACATAAGTCTGGTGTGTGTGCACCCACAAGAGTCGATGTACCGCATACATAGGTCGTCAAACTAATTATAGATATAATAAAAGAGAGAAAATAGAAATAATAAAGGAGATATAGTAAGAGCTCATCCAACTATATTTCCTGAGTGTATTTTGCCATACCTCTCACAGTGCCCCCCAGGTCGAAGAGCTATGTCAAAGAAGATGTCGAAGAACGCTTGGAACTCCTCCCCATGTGTCCTGCGATGAACCCCCAAGGTGTAGGATAGCGTTGCCCCAGGCGAGACGCTTGGCACGAAAGGAAAGAGCGATGTCCTCCCGCCTCGAACTGTCATTGGTGGATGTCAACCCATCCAGTTTTTGGATTGACGAGACCCAACGACTGTAGGCCTTCTGGTGTGTTCGAATTATGGCGCAAATGCAATCAGCAGAAGCGTCAGTAATACGGGCAATGAGAGGGGGTCAAGGGTGTAGTGATGGCGGGGTAGGAGTGATGAGCGGTGTGGAGCTCATGTCTCCCCCAGGGGGGATTCCTCTCGAGGTGTCCAAATCCAGCAACAGTTGCTCCAACAAGTCAATGAGGTCCACTGCAGAGTGGGTTGGTGTGTGGTCAGGAAGAACACAAGAATAGTTGACAAGTAAGGACTGAAACATGGAGAGTTCCACCCGTTCGATATCCTCCGCTAAACGCAGCTGTTCCTTAGGGTTGTTGACACATAGATAAAACACACTCATGCGGTCCGACAACATGAGAGACCTGCTATACCCCTGGATATGCTCTTTAAGAAGGGGGTGCCGCAGGGTTGGTCCCAGTCGCGTTAATGTGCGTCCCACAGTGAAGATGTCAGAGGGGTAATTAATGGACATGCACATCCAACTTGACTGGAAGGGATGGGAGGGGCCAGCCGTATCCTCAGAGTGGAGGGGAGAGGACGGCTGCAGCAGGGGGCTGCGAATGGGGTGGGCCGGGGGGGGGTCAATGACAAGGGGCTCGTTGGCCTGAGTATCGGTTCTTCGTTTCCCTTTTGCTTTTTCGCTTAAGGGGGGAGGCTCCTCGAAGACTTCCATTGCTGGGGGGGGTTCCTTGGAGATGTCTGTGGCTGAGAGAGGTGCCTTGAGGACTTCCTCCATAGGCGTTGCGAGAACTTCCGGGATAGGGTGATCAATATCCATTAATGTATCATTAGAATGCTGAATGGGGCTTCCCAGAGAAACGCAAGGGGAGTAGGGAGAGGCGGGCGGTGGACTCTGTGTTGTCAAGAAGTGAGGGGAATGTTAGACACCGCAGGGACCAAAGGCGTTGGTGTGATGTATCAACATTATCTCATAATGTTCTCTTAATTTTCTGTGAATTACTTAATATTTTCTTGAATTTTTATTGAATTTTTATTATGTTTATTGTGAAAAATAGGCCTTATTCCTTTTAACTTTGCATAAATAATAGCATATATGGACTCATATTATGCTATTATTACTTAGTTAAATTATTGTAATTTTTAACTAATTATTTATATTTTATTTACTTAGTTATTACTGCCCGACACATTCACACTAGTGACTAGCATTTAGTCACATGAGTGACTGTAACACTAGTCACGGGACTTATTAGATAAGCCTCCAGTGGAAGCACAGGAACACATTATGTCATCATTCGTGCCCGGCGCTTCAAATTTGGGATTGAGGGAATGATTTGTCAGCAGGTGACAATTACAAGATGTCACACAAGTCACGGATGTGACTACCTGAGTCATTATTAGGTTCCACCGACTCGTCGTTTGCTTCCGTCCCGGGACCGTGGCCTTGAACCTTCATGTTCAAGCAAGAGGTTAGAACCCTTGTCTCAGAGAAGGGAATCACATGTTAAACAAAGGGTAAATAATGAGTAGAATATGAGGTCATTATGATCTCACTAATGACCTCATAAACTAAATAGTTAGCTAATCATTGAGTTATCAAAATGTATATAAGGAGGGCCAAGTTTCCAATAAAACCAATCTATCTCACACACATTTTACAGTACAGCACAGAAGCTTACCTCATCATCCTAAGGACAATAATAGCCTTAGTCTGATACACTCACTGCAAGCACCTACACTTGCAGCATCTTGAATCTTTGTCAGCAACTCTTGGACTTAGCTAATCATCTAAGTTCCCCAGCCTCACAGCTACCCTTTAGGCTTATTAATTAGATAATAAACCTAATAAGTATCTAAGTATCCTTACTGAAATCCCTGCCAATACTAGATTACTCAAGGCCCAGCCCTAAGTTTATTGAATTAATCAAGTACAAGCACTCAGATAATCCAATACAATTTATTTTCTCTATTAATAAATTATTTAACACCTTGTTAAATAACTATTAATAGTTACAAATAAGCATACAAAAATCCGAAGCTCTTATATCAAGTCTCTGCCAAGTTACTGCGCATATATTCAGCTTCCAGCCCCTATTCTCAAGGAATAGTTCTTGTATTTGCTAAAAGAGTCATACACAGTTCTATTGAACCTTTCAATAATCAAAATAAGCATTGATTTGAGTTGTTTAAGCTTCATAGCGCAGCTCATTAATCTATCAGTATTTAAATTACTGGACCTTTGCTTGTTTTATTGTTGAAGCTCTGTGACACTATAGCATATAGTAGGCAACAAAACCCTTACAATGTTTTGCACTTTTTGAAAGACATGGCTATTCCTCCAGAAATAAATTCTGTAAATTTCTGAAAATATTATGCAATATACTTCAACATCATACCTTCCAGAAATGCACAGCTACAAGGCACCATGTCCTTATTTGGTAAGTCCAGATCACACACAAACCAATAGCTCATTGTAAGGGTTTTGTTGCACACTATTTTGAGACTATTATTACAAGAAATTAGTATTTAGTATGGCCCCCCTTTGCTCTAATCACTGCTGCAAGTCTTCTAGGCATACTCTCAATAAGCATCTGACACTCCTCCTTTGGAATCTCTTCCCACACCTTCTGCACCCTCTCCCACAGTTCATGAACACTATTTGCAGGCTGTTCATACTCCCCCAGCTTCTTTTTGACATGATTCCACAGATGTTCAATAGGATTCATGTCAGGAGATTGTGCAGGCCACTTGAGGACTGTAACATCATGGTCAGTGAACCGGGCCTTTTTGCTGGTGTGTTTGGGGTCATTGTCCTGTTGAAACACAATGTCAGCCACTGTTTTGTTGTAATATTTGAGGGTTTGCTGGAGTTCATCATCCAGGATCTCCACATAAAGCTCAGCATCCATCCTCCCATCAATTTTGGTTGCAAACCCAACCCCATCCCAGCCTATGCATCCCCACATCATTAGGTTTCCTCCTCCAAACTTGACTGTTCCCTCTATTAACCTATCATTTAACCCCTCACCCACATTTTTCCACACATTTTTCCTTCCATCTGATCCCAGCCTATTAATCTTAGTCTCATCAGACCATATGACCCTCTTCCAGTCCTCCAGGGTCCATTCCAAATGCCTTTCTGCAAACTTCAATCGAGATTTCTGATGATGAGGTTTGAGAAGTGGCTTTTTCTCTTTACCACAGCCCTCATGCCTATGGTTTTGAGGTGGTGACACACTGTTTGTGAAGTAATAGGAGTGTTGATGATGTCTATAAGTTTCTTGGTTGCCTGTGTGGCATTATCAACCTTCCCCATGCAAATTATTCTTCTAGCAAAGGCAATATTGGCTGTGGTAAGCTTTGTAGGACAGCCACCAGAGCATTTGGGGAGGTCAGGGTGATGCTCAGAGCAAATACAACTGATGGTGGCACTGCTGAGATGAGTTTGGTAACATATTTGAGCTCCAGAAATGCCAGAGTCAAGTAGAGTAAGAACATGTTGGATTTGGCTGGAGGAGAGCTTTTTCATTGTGAGTAGGGTGATTGTGGGATTCCAACTGGTTGCTTTCATCTTATATACATTGAGGAAGAGTGGTCACTTGACTTTGTTGAACTTTATAAACAAAGTCATGTGACTAAGACCCATTTTGAACTTTAAAAATGTGTGCAACAAAACCCTTACAATGAGCTATTGGTTTGTGTGTGATGTGGACTTACCAACTAAGGATGTGGTGCCTTGTGGCTATGCATTTCTGGAAGGTATGATGTTGAAGTATATTACATAATATTTTCAGCATTTTACAGAATTTATTTCTGGAGGAATAGCCATGTCTTTCAAAAAGTACAAAACATTGTAAGGGTTTTGTTGCCTACTGTATAGGGGGAAGAGAAGGCAGCTCGGCGGATGGTACAAGACTTCCCGGTAACTCTGAAAAGGGTGTAAAGCGCTGTAATGTGGGTACAGAAGAGACCGGCGGAGCTGGAGGGAGATGAGAGGAACTGGATGGGGTCGCAGAGTCTGCTGGACAATACCCTCTCCAAACTCTGACAGAAGTTGGTAGCTTTTGTTGTTGGTTAGGATCACTCGTGAAGAAGTGAATGTTGTCAGGGAGTAGGAAACCTTCATGGCAGTCAGCACCAAGGTACTTGCTGTCGTAGGTGGGGTAGCAAGATTGGTCGTCCTCCAAGTCAGATGAAAGATCACCGGGCCCCATCCAGTAGGTCCGTTCATGAGGTCCACGTTGTGAAGGGGGTCTGGGAGGTAGTGCAACTCCATCTCCACGTCGCAATGCAATGCTTTGTAATTTGATCCTTCGTACTTTGTCCCAATTGTAGAAGGTGACCCCATCTTTTCCTTTCCTACTTTTTTGTCCTAGACTCCGAACACATGGCGTGCCCCCGTCGCTGCAATCCGTTTCAGCGAAATCCGTCCATTTATGACCCGAAGGGGAAGCGATGATTGAAGGATTATCGTGCCCTTCCATTCTCCTCCATTCCTGCCATGTCTGCCTTGAAGGGACATTATCCCTAGCCCCCATCCTCCGCTGTCCTTCCAAGTACTCCTCTCTCCTCTTCTGTTTAAGTGTTTTCAATTCCTCCTGAACCTGCACAGAGAAAGCCTCAGACTGCTGTTTCTTTTTGATCTCCTCTTCGGTAGAAGGGAAAATACTACGAGAAGGTGGTGGGGCTTCGCTCCATGTTCCCAAGGGAGCCCCCCAAGTATTAGAGGACCATGGTGCAGCTTTTGAAATGGAGTCCGTCCGTGTAGGATTCGTGGACGATGAGGTCTCCTACACGTGCTTGACAGTTTCTGTTCGAGGTGATGGGGCAGAAGGAACTGTAGTTTGAGGTCGAGGTATTCTTTTAAAATTGGGAAATCGGGTTCTGGGAAGAGGAGCGTATGGAGTAAAGGCGGTTCCGTTCCCCGAGTTGGTGGACTTTCCCACGATGTCACCCTGTGCAGCGGAGGGTATTGGCAAAGGTGTTCCAGAATTACTCGTGGAGTGCTCGACTTGTTCAGTACGAGACGGCATGGTAGAGGTATTAATAGGTTGATGTTGCAGTATTCTTTTGAAGTTGGGGAACTTGGGTTTGGGTTGTTGCTCCTGCGATATAGTGTACTGATTAGAGAGGTTGACATGGAGGGAAGAGATAGGGGGAATAAAATTTTCTTTAGCGAATTTATGTATTTTATATTAATTTCAAGCTCCACTCAGTTATTGAAGTGAAAGGCCGAGGGGGAAGAAAGTGGGGGGTAGAGCTAGAAGTAGATAAACAGTGTTGTTGTCGTAAGGATGTGAAATGATCATTAAATTCGATAAATAGTCTTGTAAGCTCTAAGAAGAGTGGGAGCGTTATGAAGGTCATTGCCATTTAACCAAGTGTCCTCCGGTCCATATCCTTTCCATCGAACCTGGAAAAGGAGTCAATTTCGATGCTTTTTGTGCCCTACTATAGCTTCTACTTTGTACTCCTCGTCGTTATGATTGAGTTCTCGAGGGTTCTTGAGTAGCTCCCTGGATCCGAATTCCTTAGGGGAGAGGTGGTACTTTTTAAGATGGTCTCGATTAATCACTGGATGTAATTGATATTCCGAGGGAATGCGGAGTCGGAAGACTTGAGGATTGATCTTTTCCAAGACCTCAAACGGCCCTATCCGTCTTTGTATAAGTTTCCTTCCAGGTCCCTTGGCTTCAACAAGCTCGAGAGAATGGGGATTAATCAGAACATAATCTCCCTCTGAGATATCTTCCACCAATCTCCGTCTCTTGTTGTAACTGCGAGCTTGGGTTTCTTGTGCTCACACAATCGAATCCCATGCCACTTGTTGGTGATTTTCCAATTCTAAGATCCATTGGTCGGCTACAGGGCTATCCGATAATTCTCTGGGAACCACAGGGTCATCCCCTCCCAGACAGCTAGACATTCCTCTTGGTAAGTAGCTCATCAGCAAAAAGGCTGGCACATAGCTTGTTGAGCTTTGAACCGTCGAATTATAGGTATGAGCCACTACTTGAGTCCATTTAGACCATTCCTCCTTCGAAGAGGCGCAGTACGCTCTGAGCATTTGCTCCACAATAGCATTAGCGTTCTCCGTTTGACCATCGGTCTGAGGATGGTGGGACGAGGATACTGCAAGGGCACTTCCATATACTTTGCAGACTTCTCTCCAGAACCTACAGGTCCACCTCTTGTCTCGATCACAGATTATCCTTGAAGGCAGGCCGAAAGGAGTGGCTACTTTATTCACAAAGATTCGTGTGAATCCTTCTGCGGATAGATCTGAAGTGGTGGGTTCACAGATTAAGAAACACGTGAGTTTATCCACAGCAACGAAGATGGCGGAATAAGCACCCTCTGTAGAAGGAGGCAATCCGGTAATCTGGTCCATTGAGACAACCTCAAACGGCCTTAGGGGTACATCCGTGGGTCGAAGAGCTCCTTGTCAAGCAGAATGATCAATTTTAGTTTTCTGACATATATTGCAGCGTACACCACACAGTCATGCAACATCCTCGGCCAGAAGAAACGGTCTTTCATCAGATTAAAGAGCCTGTGGCCACCTGCATGAGCTCCTTTGAAGGGATTATCATGTATCAGCTTGAGTATGGTTGTCGTCATGCTGCTAGGAATGCAGATTCGACTTTTCCAGTCCGAATCTCGAAAGAACAATAACTTATTCTTGCCGATGAAATAATGCGAAGGAGTAGTTACCATGTTTGGAGAAATGGGATCGGTGGCGTAATGATTTCTGAAGGCGGGATCCTTCTGGTATCCATCGCGAAGTTCCTTAGTGTAATTTTCGTTGATCTCTATAAGCAATTGTGGATTCGAGAGAGTAAAATTCGCTTCATCGGTTTCATCGTTTCTGGGGAGGTTGTGCAAGTCCCATTTCATTTGGAGGACCTCTTCCATGGTTCCGACTGGTTTGACTAACTCGTGATGAGTGAGAAAGACGGCTTTTTCCGCTGGTTTGTTCTCCCATAACGTCTCATCGTCATTCCAGTTATAAGAATCCACTACGATCGGTAAAAGGTCATCTCTCGAGGGGCTAGCATAGTCCGGTACTCAAGGAAGTCTGGATAGTGAGTCAACATTGCTATGTATTCGTCCTGCTCTATGTAGGATTTCCAGACCGGGGTATGCAGTGTATACCACCCCCCATGCGGCCAGTCGACAATTAGTATTCTCGTAAGATCTGGCCCATTGTAATGCCGCATGGTCAGTGATCAGAAGGATATGTTCGCCTTCGATAAAGGGCTGGAAATGGACTAATCCTTCTTTAGCGGCTAACGCTTCTCGCTCTGTGGCTGAATAGTTACATTCTGCTTTCTTGAGCGTACGGCTCCAATAGGCGATAACGTGTTCGACCGTGACACTGGTGTCATCCCAATCTGTGGCCCAGGAATCCGTCCAGGTGAATTCCGGCTCCTTGGTTTTATAACGAGTAACGAAGATGGGCACATCTCGTGATTGATCGAAGGCTGCTCATGCTTGGGCATAAATTTTCGTATCCTTAAGGTCTTTAAGCGTCATTTTCTGTATTTGTTGGAGACAACGTCCTAGCGCAAAGTCCGAAGCGTCTGTGTATAACTGATAAGGCATACCACTCGCGGGGTGTCCGAGTACTGGAGCTGAGCTCAACGCAACCTTGATGTCCTCAAAAGCTTGGGCGTGTTCAGAATCCCAATTCCAACGAACTCCTTTCTTCAAGAGGTTGAAAAGTGGAGCGACCGTCCAGGAGTAAAGTGGAGCGACCGTCCAGGAGTAAAGTGGAGCGACCGTCCAGGAGTAAAGTGGAGCGACCGTCCAGGAGTAAAATGGTATGTACGTGGAGAAGTACAGAACCATTCCTAGAAAACGTTGAAGATCTGCTATCTTAGAAGGTGTAGCCAATTCTAATATAGCGGTGACCTTTTCTTGATGGGTCGAAAAGCCAAGTCTAGACACCTTATGTCCTAGTAGTAGAATCGAATTATACCCCACATAGCACTTTTTGGGCAAGAGAGTGATTCCCACAGCAATTATGGCTTGTAAAACCTGATCTAAATGTTCTAGATGATCGTCCCATGTCTTAGAAAAGATCACGATGTCGTCAATATAAACCAGGCAGAATATCCATAAGTAAGGTGCAAGTACGGTTTGCATAACCCTTTGGAATATAGAAGGTCCATTATGAAGTCCAAAGGGCATTCTCCTGAATTGCCACAGTCCTCGATGGGATCTGAAGGTGGTCTTCGGCTTGTCTTCCTCTAACATTTCAAGTTGGGTAAAACCGGCTAGTGCATCGAAGGAAGATAAGATGTTGGAGCCCAAAAGTGCTTGCATGATTTCCGACTGGCATGGCAGTGGGAATTCGTCGGGAACTGTTAGACTGTTCAACTTTCTATAGTCGATCACTACTCGTGGTTTCCCATTGCAATAGACAACAAAGGCTGGCGCCCCCCAAGGACTCTTGGACGGTTCGATTACTCCCTGTTGGAACCAAGTATCCATTTGTTCATCAATGACTTTCCTATTAGCTGGGGAGGTTGGGAACATTGACATTGAAATAGGTTGTGTGCCCTCGTTCAATGGGACATTGACCTTGACATCCACTTGTCCCAGTCACCCGTCTACTCCGAAGGCTAGGACATTCTTAGTTAATACCGACTCCAAGCGGGAGGAGACATCGGTAGGGATGTCAGGTCCTAAGTTAACCAGCTTATGCAGATCTTCTGCACGAAATTTTTCTGTGGTGGCAACCTCTGATGTTTTAGGACCTGCCGGGTCGAAATCGTCTGCGAGTTCCCGTTCTGGGGGCAGTCCGGAGGATTGAGGATTAAGGACACGCTCCTCTTCTATTTTTGATAGACTCTCGATGAGATGGGCGATCTTGGTTGCCATTGACTGCATCGATGCTTTCTCAGTCAAAGATCTATGAGTCTGGGCCCATTTGTTCACGTCATGAATTAATCCAACGGTTTCCCCTCATCTGATGATTCTTGGCATTAGAGAGGGATTAGCGAGAGGTATCGCGGCACGTTCCCTAGAGATGGCAGTGGTGGGAGCAGCTAGTATACTCCCATTGTCATTCTGCAAGACAACTCCCTCGACTATCCATTGGTCACCAATAAGATCTCCTACAACGATTCGTACTAATCGAGCCGATTCCGGTTCTATAGTACAATCTTGTAAGGCCCATGCGACTCTTTCAGTACGCACTCCTTTGTCTGGTTTGGAAGTCAATTCAGGCGAGTCATTGGCTAATTCCTCAAAGGGGATCTTGCTAATCGAAAAGGTTAAAGGCTGCGGCTCCTTGGAAGAACTGGCTGGGATAGATCCTGCTCTCCCAGGCAAAATCAATCTGGAACCCAGCAGTTGGTCTCGCAGTGTCCCGATCTCATAGTTCACATGAAAGTCTTCTCCAAGAAGGATCGGGATGGTCATACCTCGGACAATGAACGTTTCGGCGGTAAATTTAAGGAGTATACCGGTGTCATCCTCGAGATAAATGGGGACATTGACGTATCCTAATACTTTGGCATTACCGGTAAGTTGTACGAGGCGCAGCTTGAGTCCTTGCTTGAGTTTAGGGTGGTCCTCTATTTCCTTATAGAAATCCTCCGAGATTAAGGAGAGGTCAGCCCCAGCATCCAGCCTGATTTTAATAGGATTTGAGGCTTCTGAATTCCCTACGCGTCCGTAGACGTGTAATGCTGAAATCCCAATACTGGAATATCCACCCAGAGGGTCCCTTCTGCGATAGATAATAGTCGAATCCTCTTTCATAAGTCGACTGGATCAGGGGTATTGAACTCTAGGTCTTTTGCTTTCTTTTCTTGCAGCCAGTTTGACGTTCCTCCTGATACGTCTACCATTAGGTACCTTGGGAGTGGCGTTCGAAATAGAGTCGTCTGCTTCAGAGTCTGACTCATCGCAAGGAATTAAGTCGGGTAATTGCTCTGGGTCGAAAGGGAAGCTCTCCTCCTCTGATCCCTCTGACTCAGAGGGGTCTTCTATAATGTAGGTCTGACTTATTTCCTTAGATCGGTTCGCAAATGTGTCCTCGTCGATGATTTCCTCAATGGTGGGAGGTTCAGGTCACGATAAAACTCTCGTCTCAGTCAGACCTTCACGGTTCTGACGATGAGCATCTAGCCAGTCTCCTTTCTCGAGGAAATCATGGTCTGATATAGAAACATAAACTTGCGATGTCTCGTTCTCATTCGAGGATGCTTTCACGTCTGAAACGATGTTGTCCTCTGGCTGAGGAAGGTAGACAGAAATGAAAATTGATTCCTCATCAATGTTATGTACTTGTCCCTGTACACTTAATCCATAAACCGTTTCATAAGCCCTTTGATCCTCCACCTCCTCCATTGGGTTCTGCACGGAGCACTTGTTAATAGAGACATAGTGCGACATCCTGCCCGCATGGGGGCAGTCGATCTTGAAATGCTCTAAACTCCCACAAATCCAACACTCCTTCAGAGGTTTGGCGATGCTTTTCTTGTCACTTCGTTCGAAAAAGAACTTGCCGTGTTTCTTACCCTGCTTAGCGTTCGATCTCCTAGGGACGGTTTTATCCTCGAGTTCGCCGAGGAGGACGTGACCTCGGTTAGTGGGGTCGATTCCTCCAGAGTGTTCTTCCTCATACCAGGGATCCGACTCGTCTTGCTCAGCGATCATGACTCTAGGCTTTTGGAACCGATAATGCTCTCAATGTGTTTGAACCGAAGCGTTAATCAACGCCTCTTGTAAATTGTTCGCATAAGTCTGCAGGCTCACGATGTCGTCGATAGGTTGTCCCTGTAGAAGGTAAAGCCATTCCGTGGGCAGCGTCAGGATGAGTCTGCATGTTTCATCCTTCCAGTTTTGGTGGAACCCATACAGGAATCGATAGAGCTTGACCCTCCGCTGAATGTAATGAACAGGTGTCTCACGATTGTGACCGATTTGTCGAAATTTCATAGCTTCCCATTCTAGAGCTAAGGATTCATGCCAACGAGTTCCAAGTAATCCTTCTACGATACCCCAAAGAAACGATCCGTGAGATTGACTGAATTCAGCGTGATGTTCACGGTCTAGGGTGCTCCACCAGATCTTGGCATCACCGGTAAGTCGTCTTGGCAGAGCAACTCCCAACAGTGTGCTCATGGAGTCTGAGATCTCCGAGAGACTCATAATATCCATGATGTAATCCAATGCCTTGGACTGAGTTCCATCGTATTCGGGAAGGTCTGACCATTTTATCTTGATGTCGTGGGTGTTAAGAGCGATCCTTTTATCCTTAGGTAAGTCATCGATAGGCGCGCTGACTCGAGGCTGCATCGGAGTTTGAAAGGGAGAGTTAGGTACTCTACCGTAACGCCCCCCATGTCCTGAATTTCCTCCATAGCTTGAGGCACTAGAACTCCCAGATGAATTACTAGGGGGTCCTCCTGCTGGCAAAAAGGGGTTCGAGGAGATCGGCAGGGAATGGCGGGGATTGACTGGATTCAGCGATCCTCAACCAGCAACTTGACCAGCTATACCTCAGTGAATGCAGTAGAGAAAGACAGTCGACCCCTGTTGGCGACTGATTGATTCCTAGTCGCAGCTTGTTGATCGCTGACGTTAGGATTACTCGGAATTCGTTCGAACGTGATGCGAGAGCGGTGAATTCCCTGATGGGGGGGTAGGGCTAGGTTCCATTGCGATACCTCTCTCGATTTTGGCCGTATTCAAAGGTCGACGAGGTTGAGGTTGATAGAGGGGAGTGCAGATTTCCATTCCCTTTTCCTGAAGACGTTCTGCAACTTGCGTCCTCATATCTGACAGGAAATCTTGCAAAATAATGGGACGATTGAACGAACAAAGGAAACGAGTGTCGGGAGACCCATTCAGGGTACAAACGAACGAACTGGTTGTGGAGATGGGAGAATCGGGTACCTGGATGGAATCACCATAAGGGTAGAGCACTTCCAAAACCATCTTATCAAGCCTCTCTGATTTCACCTTAACCGACCCCTTAAGGTAAAATACGCAAATGAAGAATTCCGAGTGATCCCGTTAAGAGACTCCTCCAACATCCAGATGTATATATACTGGTAGTCAACCTTAGGGACAATGTGATCCCCACCGAGCAGGACATGAAGGATTTGCAATGTGTCGTTGTGTGTGCGGAGCGCTTCGAGAAATGAAGAGAACACTTCTTGCTTAAGAATCATCCTTCCTTCTTCCATAACAGAAGTAACCTCACTTGACCATTCGGGAACCGAGCGGGTCAGATCCTCAAGGGTTCCAGGTCACGTGAATAGATCTTGCGCCAATAAAATGGCCTGATAACGACCTAACCAGACTGCTACAGTCACCGGTAGAAGAGGGTAATCCGAATTATACTCCTCCACGAAGGAGTAACCTGATCCACAGGGATTCGATCGGCATAGTACGCATCCCATTGTAAGTCGATGGGTTGAGCATAAATCATATGACCCCTGAAGAATTGCTTAAGGATGACCTGTCTAGGCGGGAATGAGAGAACAGGGTTCGGAAGCACGGATAGTCTCGACGTTAGCTCCTGGAATGTTCGACTGCTCAGT
>WHVD01000116.1:0-274847 GCA_015178975.1 Hysterangium stoloniferum
AAGTTAAAAGGAAATAGCCTAATTCTTGAATTAATAAATAAAATAAAATAGAATAAAATAAATTGAAATAAATTCTGGAAAATTAAGGGAAAATTCGTGAATATATACTAGATACATCACAAAATCCCCTCTTCCTTTTGACTGAGTTATACTCAATCGCTTTCCGAGAATTTAATACTTATTCTAAAATACATGAATGATTCAGTAATCGTAGTCAGGCTTTTCTTCTTCCATGAAGAAGCCGTCGCAACATTACTGGGCGGAGAAAAGTTGGAAGAAATGTTAGAGTCGGAAGATGTTGATTGGGAAGACGACGTGAGGTTATGATCGTGAGTGCGCAATCTGGGTCTCCGTCTTGAACCGTGAGCAGAGTATCGCCAGTAATAGTGTCGTTATTCGATCCGTTGAGGATCTGAAATACCCGTCTGAGAGCTCGATTCATGATGGCAAGATGCCCGCCACCACGAGTAAAAATCTTTGGAGCTCTCATTCCCCACATATCATTAAATGTCCAAAGCTCCGCGTCTACCTGTTCTTCTAAATTCCACCCTTCGCGCAACGCATATGGAAGGGGAGGCGTAGGGTCATCCGGCCAGCTCCACGAGCATTCTCGTCCGATCCTTGCACTTCTGGCTCTAGCTTTCTCCATCCACGCCTCTAATTTTAATCCATTTTTTTGATAAACTGGATTAAAGTCAAAACGTGGCGAAAAACAGATTATAACATCAATACGCTTACTATCGAACCAATGGGCCACAAAGGTTCGAGAGCCCGTTATGGTCAGTGGGTTCGTAATAAGATCTTGGTAGCTCCCGAAGGGTGCTGACGTCATTCCAAGTTCTTCAAATTTTTCGTCCGGAATATAGTAAGAGATTTTCGCATTCGACAAGATAGGACTATAATTATGGGCGCAATACAGGTCATTTTGACGTTCACCAAATGGTATTCCCATACAGAGTTTGCAAGGGAATCTCGAATTCGATAAACTTTGATGCCGTCGTACTCAATCGAAGTCCAATCTTTCTCGTTTAATCGGTATTGAAGTGGTTTGTGAGTTGGATACAAGGTGTGAGAAACTATCACATCGTTCTGACAGGGTTTGCCATCAACGATGCTAAGAGCGTAATCGAGTTCAGTTATAGGGGGGAGATCCATAGTAAGTTGTTTCGTTCGGTTTTGGTTTTCTGAGAGGAATTGTCGTAGTGATAATGTTTTTTAGTGAATAGCGTTCTTTTCTTTTCGTACAAATACATATACGGGAAACTCGTCCAAGCATAGGTCTCAAACCTACCCATCCTAGGTGAATGGATTGGCATCTGAGATTTCAATATGACTCAGATCGGGTTTTCGTGTTCCGCGTTTGGATCTCCCAATCTCGAAGGATTGCTGGAGCATTCTTCAAGTCTCTTCTTGTAAGCCATTCATCGAAATTCGACGAATAATCTTTAAATCGTACTCTGTAGAGAACATTACGTCTCCCATGTGCTCGTGACCATTTCTGATCCACAATAGCTTCGACTTCGTATTCGGGGAGTTCTTCAAAATCGGCACGATTGAAATTCTCTTGGGGTCGAAATCCGAATTTTTCAGGGGACTCTTTGTAAGGCTCTAGATGTGCGATATTTAAGACAGGGTGAGTCCCATACGACGCTGGCATTCTCAGGCGATACGCTACTGCGCTGATTTTTTCTAGAATTTCGAACGGTCCTTCGTATCTCATTAGGAATTTCTGTCCTCGCCCCTTCATTTCTTTTAAAAGCGCTAGCGAATGCGGATTTAAGGACGACTAAATCGCCTACTTGAAATTCAAGGGTAAGTCGCCCTTGATTGTAATACCTTTTCTGAAACATTTGTCCCAGAAGTAAAGCATCCTTGGCTCTATCTCGATTCGTCTGAAATTGTTCTACCATCGAGTCGGCCTGATCGCTCCATCCCTTGAAATTCGATTCTGTCATTTCTGGTGAACTATTAGGCCGGTCCACCTTATCTGATTCCGGGGATAAAAAACTTGACTTCGTGAGTGGCGTATATCCAAATAATAAGAATGCTGGAGTGAATCCTGATACGGCATGAATGCTTGTATTATAGGACAATGCGAATCCATTTAAGAGGGATATCCAATCATTCCTTTCTGGCCCAATATAGGCACGAAGACCAACTTCCAAGGTTTGATTCATTATTTCGGTTTGTCCATCTGCTTGAGGATGGTAGGCTGTGGTAAGTCCTCTTTTTATTTTCATCTGCTTGCAGAGTGATTCCCAAAATCTCCCAGTCCATTTGCGATCACGGTCGGATATTATTTGTCGAGGCAATCCATACTGTGAGATAATGTATTGAAAGACTAGTCTCCCGATTTCTTCTTCTTTATCTGTAGTATGACAAGGAATAAATATTGCATACTTTGTCAGTTTGTCCACCACAACAAGAATGTTGTCAAATCCATCACTTGTAGGTAGTTCTGGAATAAAGTCCATCGTAATGACTTCGAACGGCTGTGATGGGATTGGAATAGGCTGAAGGAGACCATATGGTGCATGTTTTCTTGTCTTTGATTTTTGGCAAATATCACAAGTATTAACAAATTGAAGGATCTCCCTGGACATTCTGGGCCAATAATATCCACTGGCAATCCGGTTATAAGTCTTGTGATATCCAGCATGAGCACCATTAGTCAAATCATCATGCATTTGTGACATAATATCAGGACGTTTAGAACTTGGGACACAAAGTCTTAGATTTCCTTGAGAATCTTCAAAGAAAATTAATCCTTCATTTCCTAAGGAATACTGGGGGAACCGAGGATTACTCCAGTTCTCTTCAGTCTTCAAAGTGTTCAGGACTGTAGTGAAGTGAGGATCTTCTTGGTAACCCAGAATGAATTCTTGAATTTCATTTGGATCGGCTCCAATGAGTATGCTGTAACCATGAGCACTTGCATAAGATGAACTCATGATTCCGAGATTAGGATTCTGCATAATAATTCCCAAGTTGACTGATCGGTCGGGTGCCTTATAGTCTTCCTCTAGAACTTCTCTTCCAAGATTTAGCAAATCTGCTTCAAACTCGGGCATTAATTCTTCATAGAACTTAGCCAATGGGTCGTTCTCTTGATCTGCTAAGCTTACAGATCTAGTTTGATCAGTGATAGGACCATCTTCTCGAGGCCAACATCTTCTTAATCTTGATATGGGATCTACATTTGAGTGTACTCGTCCAGCACGATGAATAACCTTAAGTTCAGGATATGCTGCAAATATTGTTCCCCAAGTGAGTAATCTCCTATTGATATTTTGAAAGGTCTTGCTCCAAGTTAATGCTGCATGATCTGTAATTGCCCAAATCTTTTCACCTTCTAGGTATGATTGGAATTTGACCAAGCCTTCTTTTAATGCCAAGGCTTCCCGTTCTGTGGGTGAATAATTCCTTTCGGCAGATTTTAATGTTCTTGACCAATAAGCAATGACTCTTTCCACATGAACAATAGTTTCTTCAAATTCTTCAGCCCACGATCCATTGCTTGGTAAGTTCTCTTCTTCCTTAGATATAGCAATGACCAATTGAGGAATTTCTTCATTGTTGTCATAAGCTTTCCTCAATTTATCATAAGTTTTGGTCCCTTCCAAATCTCTAATCTTGATTGGTTGAACTTGTTGAAGAATTGCTGCTATCCCTATGTCACAAGCATCGGAGTACAGTCGATAACCAAGACTTCTGATTGCATAGGCCCTAACTGGAGAATTGGTGAGTGCCTTTTTTGCTAATTCAAAGGCATTCTGCTGAGCATTTCCCCATGTCCATGTTACATTTTTCTTGAGTAATGAAAATAATGGGTTCACTATCCAAGCATAGAATGGAATATATGCAGAGAAGTAATCCATCATTCCCAAAAATGTTTGAAGCTCATGAACATTTCTAGGTTCATCCAGTTGTAAGATAGCATCAACCTTTTCTTTGTGAGTGGAGAGACCAAGTCTTGAGACCTTTTGCCCTAATAACTTGAGTGACTGATAGCCAAAATGACACTTTGAAGGAGATAGGGTAATCTTGGAGGTTATGATTGCTTGAAGCACCAATTCAACATGGTTTAAATGATCTTCAAAGGTCTTTGAAAAGATTACAATGTCATCAATATAAACCAAGGTGAATATCCATAAGAAGGGTGCCAAAACATTTTGCATGACTCTTTGAAACACAGCTGGTCCATTGCGAAATCCAAATGGCATCCTTAAGAATTGATAAAGACCTCGATGTGTCCTGAAGGCTGTCTTCTCCTTATCTCTAGATGCCATTTCTAACTGTGTGAAACCTGCTAGAGCATCCAGAGTTGATAGCCATTGTGATCCAGATAATGCTTGCAGAATATCATCTTGACATGGTAATGGAAATTCATCCGGGATGACTTGTGCATTGAGTTGACGATAGTCTATAACCATTCTAGGCTTGGACTGACGATATGTTATGAATGCTGGAGCACCCCATGGACTCTGAGAAGGTTCGATTACTTTCAGCTTAATCCACTTGTCCATCTGTTCATCTATAACTCCTCTGCTCTTGGGTGAAGCAAAGAATGGAGGCATTGATATTTCTCTAGCTCCTTCTCGTAAATTGATCTCCACCTTTGCAGGATAATGTCCAAGTCTTCCATCTAATCCAAATGCAAGACGATTCTTCCAGAGTGTTGACTTCAACTGCTTCTTTTGCTCCAGAGATAAGTCCTTGCTAATGTCGATCTCTTCAAAGAACTTATCGGAGCTAATGTCTTCAGGGGGCGGTTCTGCAGTTTTGGGCCCACCTTCTGATTCTCCTTCAACATTTGGTTCGTCAATTGAGTTGTATTTAGGATTCAAGAGTTGATTGGCAATACTCTTAACTAGATAGGCATGAGCACTTAAGTTGTTAAGTTGTTCTTCACTTAAATGCTCATGACTATCCAACCAAGATTCAGGATTATGTGAATAGCCTAGTATTTGACCTTCATGTATATGCACTGGAAAACTCGAAAAGTTCGAAACATATAAGTGTGGATTCTTCCGAGTGATGATAGAATCGGGTGCTGCATAAAAGTCTTGATCACCTCGATTGGATAAGATAATCTTCTCAATATATGCTATGTCTGACTTCTCGGGAAAGGTCAGTGACACAGGAACTGCACTGATTGACTCTGGAGATATAGTAATACCAATGACAGATCGCACAGAATTATCAGTTTCTCTGTTTTGAAGTGTCTTCTTGACTCGTTTGTTCTTTCGATGGGCCTTGAATTTTGCAGTCAGGTCTGAAAGCTTGGGAGTTACTTTAACTTGAAATGCTTGACCCTTTTCATCCTGCAACATTGGCCCAATAGAGTTTTCGACTTTGATAGATCTTCCACTTGAACCAAAATTCAAAGTTGAACCCTCTTCTCCTCGGATGACTGAGATTGCATACTGATCTGCAAAGTCATTTCCAATGATAAAAGGAGTAGTCATTCCTTTGACTACATAAGCCTCAATGACTAACTCCACTGGTCCCTCATCTGTGTCAAAGTAGACGGGCAATGAAACGAATCCCGATATAGTTGATGCTCCAGTTACTTGAATCAGATTGACTCGCTGTCCATTCTTAATTTTTGGAGGATTATCAAGTCGAGATAAGGTAGAGTGTGATATCAATGAAATGTCTGCACCCGAGTCTACAATGATCTTAGTTGGATTCTGGCCATAACATCCTAGCCATCCTTTGGCTGAAGTGGCTTGTGCTCCAAGGAACGCACATCCAGGAGGCCTGGCCATTAGTTTGGGTAAGGAAAAGATTTCTTTCTTCGTTGAATTGGCCAGTTTTATAATATAGTTTTTGACATTGAAAATTCCATTAAGCATTTTGCGTTGAAGCTTTTGCTCAGAAGCCTTTTGATGTATAGGAGTGTTGTTAGGAAATGAGTGTTTAATCTCTAATCCCGTCTGTATAGACTGAGGTTCTAAAGACTGGCTGTTCGGACTTGAATCCAGATTAACAGTTCTGCATACATTGAAAGCTTCACAAGTATTTGAATCGGAGGAGTCAGAATCAAGATTGATTAAATTCCCTGACTCTGAGGATTCCTGTATTGACTGATGGGAGTCTTCATCCTCTGAGGAACAATTGTAGTACAGTTCATCGTATTCTGATTGAGCTTGAACATCTTCATCAGTTTGGCTAGCAAAATTGGCCCTAACATTTTTCGTTCCCTTCTGAGAGTACTTGCAGTCATAGTCCCAGTGCTTTGGACTGCCACAGTGTCGACAGGGCCTAGCCTTCTTGGATTCCGGAGTATTCCCCTTAGAGACAATAGAGTCATCCCTTGGGAACTGAGGTTTTCCGATATTGGGACTCCAACCTATTAAGTTCGACCTTGCAAACCGGAATTGATTACGATTTGAAGAAGGACCCTTTGATTGGCGAATTGACTGTTCAACTTGCTTAAGGCGCCTTTCAATTGAAGAGTCCTGTGATCCGAAAGGAGAGTGTTGAAGTGCTTGTTCATGATGTTTGATGGCAGTAGCAAACTCGCGCAAGGTTCTACATCGATGTGTATCCAAAATTGTAGACCAAAATTCAGGTGCACCATTCATTACTTCCATCATCATTTCAGAGTCTGATAATCGATAGACCATACTCAAGAGCTCTGATTTGCGTATGAAATAAGTCGTTGGTGATTCGCTTGAATGACCTGATTCTCGGTAGCTTGCTTTGTTGGCTCGGCCCTTTTGACGATCAAGCCAGGACCGGTTCATGTAATACACACAAATGGCTCGTCTCAAAGTACTCCAAGAAGCTGTAATTTCACGACGATAATCGGTGGGCAATGACCAGAACCATAAGTCTGCATCCTTCTCAAGTCTTAAAGGTACTAGTTGTCCTAGTTGCTTGAAAATGTAGTTACTTTGTTCTGACAAGTTATTGATCTTGAAAATCCATTTTGACAATGTATCAGGATCACCATCCCACTTAGGAATGATTTCGGGTTTCAGTTTCAAGTCGAAATGTGCTTCTTGAATGCCTTTAGAGTTTGTAGAGTCAAGTGGCTTGCCTTTTCCACGGTTCAGATTATTGAAGTCTTTAGGACCACCTGGATCATAGGGGTCATCATCTCCACCACCTGGAGGACCTCCTCCATAAGGAAGATTTCGATTTTCAAAGAAACTTGGCCTGATTGGTCTCCGATATGAAGTACGTCTATCTCTGTCAGGGTCATGAGGGAAATGATGTCCACTGTTGTTTCGGTCAGGGGGCTCTTTAGGAGGTTCGTAAGGAGGATCTCCCGAAGCTACTTGAGTATGAGGCAATGAGCTCCTCTTCTCCATAGTCCTTCTTTCTTGAGGATCTTGAAGTAGCTCTGATAGTCTCCTAGATTCTGACATATATGCAGGCAAGTCATTGTATGGTGAAGTGATACTTGAATGTGGACTGAATAGTTCTTCAGATGCCTTCTTTTTAGCATCTTGAAATCCATGTTCTTCAAACAAGGGTACACTTCGCTTGGTTTCATGCTGTATAATATTAGAATCAACTTCATCTCCTTGTGCAGCTTGACTTTTGTGATTTGAAGGTGCCTCTGGAGGTGGCAATTCAAATCTAATTTCGCTTGTGAGCTGCTTCGGAGTTGAGTGAATGATTTCTAAAGGTTGGTCACTGGTTGGTAATGGAGAGGGTGTTTGCCTAATCCCCTCAGATCTGATCCTGGGGGAGGAAGCCACAGGCTGTGGTGCTTGAGTCGTTCCCATAGGCATCAGAGCATCATGTGAATATAGATAGGCAAGTGTATTCTCCACTTCCTCACGGTAAAGGACTGAGATGACTTCAAAATCACCCTGGCCCCAAGCTTCACGAGGATCATTATTTGGTCCCCAGATAGGAACATTTGGAATAGGTAAGCCCTTGGCTTCTAATAGTGGAGAAGCTGTCTGAATATGTTCAAGGAGTATATCAGACAGTATCTCATAGCAGCCAGGGTCAATGTAATAGCCTGCCTGATCTGCAGGTAAATTCCTATTCTCTTCACTGGGTACTCCAACTAACAAGTCCTTCATCAAATAGAGAGCATGGGTTGCCACCCTTTCTGCAGGAATTGGCAAAGGCATTGAAGGAAGCCTATCTTCTTTTGGAATATATTTAGTACCAATCTTTAGAATAACATCTCTTCTAGCCTTATCCTCAAATGAAGGCTCATACAACCTCCTCAATTGGATTGTGCTGGGATAGAGATGGGTAAGATCACCTGGTCTTGCTCTGTCACTTCTCGGTTGGTGCTTTTGAGGTGTACCAGAGACGCTAAGGACAGGACTATCTGGAATGGTGACATTAAGATGGCGGAATGCTTTTGGGGTAATGGGTCTGTTAGGAGAAATAGATCTCTCCCATTCAGGTTGTATACTTGATGTTTTTGACATGATAGGATTGTTGCGGCTCCTACCGAAGGTGTATCGAATACTAAGAGGTGGTAGTAGAGTAGGTGTATTCGAAGGAGGAATGGGTGTTATAGGAATGTAGGGAGTAATGTATTGATTCGAGGAAAGCTGTTGTAACTTGGTAGTCACTTGATTTAACCTTGATTTAATTTCTTGTTGTTCGGGATGAAAGCCTTGATCCAGAATATAAGTGAATTACTGAAAGATTGCTGCAACGATAGATTGAAAGCAAGATTTCCCAGAACGTCCACCAATTTTGTAAGGTATCCGGCTATTTACTCTCTCAAATAATTAACAAACGTTGACACGGCAAGGGATTCAAGAAATAAACAAATAAAGGTCCAGTAATTTAAATACTGATAGATTAATTAGCTGCGCTATTAAGCTTAAACAACTAAAGTCAATATTTGTTTGGTCTCTTGACAAATTCAGATGAACTTGTAGTGACGTGCTCTACGAAAGTTAAGTTCTCTTTGAGAATAAAGGTTCGGGAGCTGAATGTATGAGCAATAAGTTGGCGGAAACTTGTCGTAAGCCTTCGCTTTCTTGTAGCCTTTTAGTTTACTATTTATAAAGATTTAACAAGCTGTTAAATAATTTATAAATAGAGAGATTGTCCGAGAGTCGAATATCCAAGCGTTTGTTTAAAGATCGATTAACTGTGCTGTTAAAATGGGCTCTTGAATAACCTAAACGGGCAGGGATTTCAGTAATGAGAATTTAGATTTACTTAAGTGATTAGTAAGCCTAAAGGTTTTCCGGGAAGCTGAGGGAACTTAGATGAATTAGCTAAGTTCAAGAGAAAGAGTTCAAGATGCTGCAAGTGTAGGTGCTTGCAGTTAGATATCAGACTAAGGCTATTTTTGTCCTTAGGATGATTAGATAAGCTTTGAGCTGGTGCTGTTGATAGTAGTAAAGTAGTTGTTCTTTATTCAGTGATTTAGGCCTCCTTTTATACATGTAGAGATTATTGCTTAATAATAGCTAAATAACTAATTAGGAAATTATTAGAAGCTTCTAAAAGTTTCTATAATTCCGCTATGATGTCATAGCTATCACCCGACTCGAAGATCCGAACCGAAGATCCGAACCGGTCGAGTCAGAGAATAAACCCGAGATGGCCGAGGGTGGAAGGAAAATAAGCCGTGGCGCCGAAACGGAAATAAACGCGGCCGGCGGCTGCGAAAACTACTCGCGACGATTTGTAAACACGTCGTGACGTTGTCGTCACGTGATGTCACGTGATCGCGCGATAATAATGCGCATATATGTACTAATATAATATAATAAAACCCGGTCTCTCGAAATCAGATAACCCGGCTTTATTATACTTATATTTCGACCGCTCTAGGCTTCGATTACATAATATGATGTCATTCGAAGCTTTGAGTATTCGAAGCTTTGAGTATTCGAAGCTTTGAGTATTCGAAGTTAAAAGGAAAATAGCCTAATTCTTGAATTAATAAATAAAATAAAATAGAATAAAATAAATTGAAATAAATTCTGGAAAATTAAGGGAAAATTCGTGAATATATACTAGATACATCACACCAGGCTCTGTGCATACATACAGGCTTACATAATGCGAATATAAATGCACATGATCTGCATTGTAAGATGTACACATATGAACAAGTGTTCGCATGGACCAGTATTTTGAGGGATAACTTTGGTATTAAAAATAGTATGAGTTGGCTTATTGTAATACACAATCTATGTTCAAGTGGGTAATAGACTTGTAATAATGGTACTTGTTTGTCAATCAATGTGTCAGTTATTGAATCACCTTCTGACATGATAGGTAGGATGCTAGTTTAGGTGTACACTGGTTCTGGCATGCATTAACCTCAGAAAACATGGTCCACAATTAGCATCCTCCTATGAAGAAGTGAAGAAATGGGTGAACCGCCCCTAGGAACAGGGTGGTTTCATCACCAATTCCAACATTTGGTAGTTAGATTATCAGCGAATATGTGGTATAGTGACTTTTTCCGCGATTAATATGTATAGAAGGGTATCCGAAACAATCAAATATTTGCCCACGACAATGATACAGCGAGACAACAAATGGCTAAATAATATCGACGAAACAAAACAACAGAGAAGAGAGGTATGTGGTTCAAAGCACGGTGAGAAGACTGTGATGGATGAGCGTGTGTTCCAGTTGTAGAATAGTGAAACTTGAAGAATAATGAAGCAATCTCAAGGTAACCCGTATCAGCAAAGACCGTTTAACACCGACATCCAAATCAGTAAATTAAACACATAAAAATATCACACCGAACTCACTAAAAGTGTGTTCCAAACAGTCTAACGCCGAGATAAAATTAGTGCATAATGACACGCCAATGCAAAACCAAACACACGCTTCGGTTGTGAAGACGATCAAGAACACCAATAGGCCGCGCCAACATGGACCGGTGCTGGCTTGAGTATGGATATAATGACGCCGTCCAGGGATAGTTGTTATTCTAGGTGTTGTTCTCGGAGCAGGAGACACGCGAGCGTGAATGGGTATGTTGAAGCCAGGGAGCGAGGTGATCGAGAGAGTGTTGTGGTTGGACTGGCTATGGAGCTTTTCTTCTACTGCCGCGGTCGATTGAGAGATGTCGATAATCTCCCATCCTTCTACACTGCACCAAGACTCTTCGCCCCATCCTTCGTCCACCCCGTCACACCATGCGTACACTTTCCCCTTGCCATCGTTTTTCGCCAAGACCATTTCGACATCCCTCCTATAACGAATTCGCCTCACTCTCGACATTTTCTCACCGCTCACATCCATCCCAATCGCACCACCATCCACATTCATACTTGATCCATCTCCACTATCTTAGTCTCCCTCATTGGAACTCCCACCTCCAAAACACGGCCGCCAACGACAGCTCCCCCGATTTTCTTCATGGGGGGAGATGGCGTGGGCGTCGGTACTTGCCCTTGTCCTGATATATCCATGTTTGCACCCCCGCTCCGAGAAGACGGAGGCAGAGGAATGGACTCACCTGGGGACGACGCTGCGATTGCGCTCGGGTTGACGGCAACTTGTGGGATGACAATGACGATTTCGCAGTAGTGGGAGACTTGAGTTAGAGGACTGGAATCAGACAGAAATCAGTGGAATAAAAGTGAAGAAACGCCATGATTCACAGTCCTGGCCCGTTTCAAAGGGGGCTCACCTCGACCTCGCTTTCGTCGTCGACGGTCTACATGATCGGGGAGGTGGTATCTAGAGAAGGATCTGATATAGATTTCGACAACACCCCCTTTTGTTTGACAGTCGCGCTGTTAACGCCAATGTCGGCATACTCCTTCGAAATGGATAGCAATGGAAACTAGTTCTTCCCCTCTCGCTCCTACAGCGCATCACATCCAATAAGCCCTGCGCCGCACCTACCTATTATTACTAAGCCCATCGACAGCGGCCAGCCGCATCAGCACGACATCTCGCAACTAGGGCGCATTTAGAAGAGCAAGGAGCGTCTTCAAGGCGAACAAGTGCGTCCGCAGCTCTTTGATAGATCGCCCATGCTCTTCCAGAGCAACTCTTCACACTGGAAGAACTAAACGAAGGCGAGGATGGTGTTTCTTTCCATTTGATATAGTTCGGTGGAGGAAGGGGAGACCATTCGCGGGATGTTGTTGGGGGGCGGTGCGCTGATCCACGTATTTAAGAAAGAAATTTGAGAACTCGAACGGCTTCATGAGAGCCATTAGTACGGGACAGAGTGCCGTGAGTCGGGAGTGGGTGGTTTGGTCAAGTACAAAATGGGACCGAAGTGCCGGGGGGTGGGTGGGTGCGGTGTTAAATATGAGATGAAGGTATAGTTCCATAGATATCCGCGTTTGGTGTGCGCACGAGGTCTAATGATGATTACATGTAGTCGGTGGAGTACGGTTTTCGTTTGAAGCATGTTGAACTGTGGATAGTCGAGTCACTTCAAATGCTTGAATTAGACGATATCTGCTGTCTCATATACATTCACAGAGTATTTAAACGAAAAAGCCAGTTGGGGACTCGCATCCGAAATCAGAGCTGGAAAACGGAGACGTACTGCGTGTTTATTTGTTTATGTGCACCTCGTCGGTAAACAACACTGTGGTAATGGAAAGGAATTAAATATGAAAATTGAATGAGTGCGAACAGCTCACAGGAGAAATCCGAGGTCCATGAAACACCTTATCATCCACCGCTGGGTCCTTTAGCATTGGGGCATCTACCCTCTATTCCGCCCAGGCCAAGGGAACTCATTGAAATTACCGAAACATTTACCGATCATTCCACAACAGATACGGAAGGTGACTATTCTTCATGGGGGTCGGAATCGGTCAGTGAAGGAGGAAATGTGCAGACGAAATCACAGCCTGGTCCTTCGCGGACCAATCAGAAGGGGATTGATTCTTTTAAAAGTGAAAGGAAGGCTGTTGCGACGTCATGCAACAATAATCGGATTCGTGATCCTGGCGAATTTGCTCCTGATGCTGATCTGGAGGCTCAGCGACAGAAGGCCTTGTTTCAGAAGCTCCCTGAACGTTCCTCTTCAAACGTAGGCCAGGAAGTGGTTTATCGCAATTGTTCCGGTCAGATCCTAGGTCATTCCCCGAAGGGCATCCATACCGTACGAGTCGGACTAGTCAGGACTTGCTGGCTCGAAATTGGTCTTCCCCCGCACCGCCTTTGGCAATGACCGCTGTGACGAAGAGAATGTCCGTCGTAGAGCCCGTGGAGGCTGCAGTCAACGTGTCAAGTCGCAAAACGTGTCTGAAATGGTAAATAGCCAAAGGTCAAACACCCCACAGCGAAGTGGGTACCGACCAAGAGTGAAGCCTGCTGACCAGATACAAGATGAGGATTCTGAATATGAGGATTCCGAGGACGTGATTCAAGTATCGCGTAGCATCTCTGAGAGACGACTCGCTGGGCTAGTAGGCGCACGCGCACGCGGTATGAAATCGATGTCACATCCCCGCAAGCATCCCCAGCGCAGGTGGGAACTGAGCGTGCAGATACTGCCCCGTCTGCGCAGCCTATCGCACGAATGGCAACTATGCCCGTCACAATACACCCATCTTTGCCAGAGCCAGCACCCGTTCAAACACCACACACAATCGTACGAAACAACATTTCTAAGGAGTTGGATGAGGAGGTTGTTAGATTTTTGGGTAAATCGAGCAGCCAGTCTTATAGTGACGGGAAGCATTAATTCTCACATTAATTACCGCTCTTGTTATTAGTATATAATCCCCGTAGTTACGCATGTGACCCCCATGCGTTTATAACCAACAATATCACTCAGACAGTATTGCGCTCGTCCTCTATAGGTCTGGTCATATTTTCGCTGAAAGGTTAACAGAGCTTCGACAAAATTTGGTCTGGGAACGATCTCAGAATTAGGTGTAGGGCGAGCTCCTCGAGCACCTGGATCAATCTTGCCCGGCCCTGGCGTGGATTAACTCCATTAAGGTCTAATGAGAATGCAGACTCTCAAGTGGCCAGCACTACTGATCAACCAGGCAACCGGTCATTTGCAACGCAGCGTACGAAGAGCTGTGCTGGGGATTCCCATGCTTCGGGATGTACGTTGATGATGATTGCCTGATTGCCTCAGATGTATCGCATACTGACCGGATACACAGGGTAAAGGCTTGGTTTTGTTAGCCAAGCTACCACGTTCTTTTGAATTCCCAGTCCACACGCGATATATTTCTTTTTATGAAGTGTACGATTTTTCCAATGAATCCACGCCGCCATGTCCTCTCACCTTGCTCCATCATGTCTTTGTGTGACAAAGCCGTGGCCCGTGTCGCATCCAATCATATCACGCACTTTCATCAATCCATATCCGCATCCGCCAAGTATACTATTACTATTAGCGCCACGTCTTGTCTCTTACGGTCATGCTTTCTAATGGTCGCACGTCGTCACATTGATGGTTTGTGACAAGCATCATCTCATGCCTATTTCTCACTTCATTTTGAGAGTCTGCTCGTATTGTGGTCCGTTGCCATTTTTCCATCAACTGTGCTCGCTGACCACTGTAAGACTTGTATCTGCTGCAGGCGCAGACAGACACTAGAATGAGTGATGGGGAATAAAACCACTACTGTATTGACATCCACATGTACATAATATATACTAGTGGAGAACAATGGGATGTGAGCAACAATGGGATGTGGACTACAATGGGATGTGGACTACAATGGGATGTGAAGAACAATGGGATGGGAAGAACAATGGGATGGGAAGAACAATGGGATGGGAAGAACAATGGGATGTGGACTACAATGGGATGTGGACTACAATGGGATGTGGACTACAATGGGATGTGGACTACAATGGGATGTGGACAATAATGCAGACTAAATATTACCAAATCACAGTGTAGGGAGTCTCACTCCCTTACACCACATGAAAAGCTGGAATAGATTATGATTTTATGAGTGTGACGGCGGAACCTGCTGGGGCAATCATTGGATATTTTGTTTCAAACGAGACGACTTTTTCGTCTGTTGCATTAATTTTGCCATAATATTTTCCGTCTAATACGGATGCACTTTAAATTAATTTTTGATTAGTTGATGAGAAAATCGAAAAATTGTGACAATATATATGTCGTTCTACGTATTTGGTACGCCTCGTTCAGGTCACCATTTCCTGGACCCGTTGCTCTTACGTTCTTCCTCAGCGACGACACATCATCGAACAAGGCCATCTTTAATCCCTGAAGGACCTCTAATCATTGGCCATGAGGCTTAAAACTTTGTGCTAGGACTCCTGACAATGACAGGGAAATTGTTTGGGGAACGCTGAGCTCGTCTTTCACAATTCTTGTACTTGGAGTGGTGTGAACAACCAGATTATTAGCACCACGGGACCTTTGGTAAGAATTTAAGTTTATGTCACAGACAATTTTTAATTTCATACCATTGTCGTTAGCACATCTTACCCCCCAAAAAGTCTGATCGTATCCAACCCGGTGGGAGAAATACCATCCTACAAATATCCATATATTCACCTTATTTCATCAGTGCCATTGCCAATGGTCAATCAAATCGGAGGTCTTGCGATAGTGCATGGATTTTCATGGCCTCTAAGGATAATAAACTTACGACGTGTCTGACGGAAGCAACAAATTCTGGCCAACCAAAAAACAGAGCACCAATATTATATTTTCCAGATTATCAATATTTGTGAGGATTATTTATTATAAAACGCAAATTTATACGTATTATGATTATTCTTGCAGGATTTCCTGAACATCCTAGATAATTTGGGGTAAACATTGCGGTAACACAAAGGTTCGGCTAGGACAAAAGGGAACGCCCCGCTTCGGAGTTTGCCTTGATTGCATTTTATTCCCCCCCCCCTCTCTCTTCGGCAACCATCATCCCGGATGCCAGCACCGGGGTTCTTCAAAACATTTACTATTAGGGTACCAAGTTGGCAATTTTGGACCTAAAATTATTATTATCAATTGGCTTAAGCAGGGAAGAGCTCATATTCACATTGATTGTGTGGTTTATTTGGCGTTTCCTATATCATATTTGCGCTGATAATGATACATTTTTTACACATGCATTGTAATATCACCAACAACACCATGACAAGGACATCCGGCCCACGCTCCTTCCTCTCCCTTTTAAACCCCAACCCGACAACCAAGCCTGCGTCCGAATCATTCCGGTTCACATCCTCCACGAATGCACAGACTAAGACACATACGAAAGTACAGAGGTGCACAGCCATGCCTCCCACCGACATCCCAACCACCACACCAGCCCACCACGAAAGCTCATCCCACCCACACTCCCTTTCAAACCCCAACCCCAACCCCAAGCCGACAACCAATTTTACATCCAAATCATTCCGGTCCACATATTCGACATAAGCACAGACTACGACACAGACACAACAGCCACCGCCTCCTTCCCACATCCCAACCAACAGTCTATCACATACCCCGCTCCGGCCGTTAGCCCCATTTTCATCCACATCCAACACCCGAACTCCACTCATTTAGCCAGACCCGTAGATGCAGATCTATTTCTGCCCTTCTTAAGCCTCAATGGGCGGTGTTGGCTGTGGGATCTGCTTCTTGATATGTGGCAGGCTGGAGCGGAGGCTGTGGGTGTTCTTGCCAATATCCATTACAGCGATCATCGACCACTCAAGTTCCATAATCACCATGGGGACAGGGATCGTCTCACGTCGACAGCGCTGACCTTGTCGCTACTTGGGATGAGTCCACAGGCGCAGAATCAAGGGCAGGGGGAGCAGAGGATCTATAAAAGGAGGCGTAGCGCTGTAGCTTGCGAAGGGTGAACCGTTGGATGGTAGTTAGTATGCGCAAGTAAAGGGACGGGGGCAGGGGAAGGGATGGACACCTGGGGAGAAGAAGGGGTTTGACATTCAAATGGGAGAGTTGTCAATGTATGTGTTCATTGTAAATATTTTGTGTTGTTAATTTAAATACCCAAATTTAAATTAGGGGCATGATTCTTTTCGTTCTATTATAATCTCAGTACAACGCACCAAAGAGCCTTCTTCGCCTTCAATCTCACCAGGTCGCAACCATCCTCTCCCTCCCCGTGAAGACTGGTCTTTCTGGCTCTCATACCTCTCTAGCAGGCTCCTCCCCATCCCGAAGTCACTTAGTACGTATGAGGCCTCGTTGACTAATTCAAATACCATTAACACTCATAATAATGGTAATATCTATGCTTGTGTTACGCTCAGGCTACGTCTTCTTCTTCCCGTCCGGGCGCCTACTCTGACAGTAACACTGCATCGTCCCTTAGCCCCACAGCCCCTGGAGATGTGAGCATGAGTGAGAATGAGGGGGATAGTAATGGTAATTTCGATACTGACATGGAGATGGAGATGCGGGCGTCCACTGGTCGGGTTGGGACAGGGGCATGAGTCATTGTTTCCTGAGATTATATTTAAAATTGCTTCTGCCACTGCTGAATTCTGAAAATGTTCACATATCCTAGAAGGCCTCCTTCCAAGCTTTCTTGTTGTAACAAGCAGTCAATAATTTATCCAAATCAGCTCTGGACAGCTTGAATTTGCCGGAGGCAGCACACAAGGGCAAAGTTGGAAGCATCTGTACACAGATGATAGGGCATCCCACTAATAAGGGTGCCCCAAAACAGGAGCAGAGCTCAATACAACTTTGATATCCTCAAACCCTCTGTGTGTTCAGAATCCCAAGTCCAACAAGTTCCCTTTTCAAAGAGACCAAATAGTGGAGAGACTGTCCAAGAGTAGAAGAGTATATAAGCCGAAAAATATAGGACCATTCCAAGGAAGTGCTGAAGCTCGCCTATTTTAGTGGGTGGGGATAATTCTAATATAGTGGTGACTTTCTCTTGATGGGTTGAGAAACCAAGCCATGATACTTTATGTCTGAGCAATAGGATAGAGTTGTACCTGACATAACATTTCTTGTGGGAGAGTGTCATGCTGGCCACAATTTTAGCTTGTAGGACTTGATATAGATGGTCCAGATAGTCATCCCATGTCTTAGAAAAGATCACTATATCATCTATATAGATTAGGCAAAAAATATATAGATAGGGTGCAAGTACCATTTGCATAACTCTCTGGAAGATGGAGGGTCCATTCCTTAATCCAAATGGCATCCTTTTGAACTGCCACAGTCCTCTATGGGATATGAAGATGGTCTTCAGTTTGTCTTCCTCTAGCATCTTGAGCTGGTAAAGCCAGTGAATGGATTGAAAGAAGATAAAATGTTGGATCTGGATAAGGTTTGCATTATTTCTGATTGATATGGTAATGGAAACCTGTCAGGGACAGTGAGACTGTTCAGCTTTTCATAATCAAGTACTACTTGGAGTTTTCCATTGCAATAGACAACAAAGGCCAGGGTTCCCTAAAGGCTCTTGGATGGCTTTATGACCCCCTGCTGGAACCAAGTATCCATTTGTTCATTGATGACTTTCTGGTTAGCTGGAGAGGTCTGGAACATGGGCATAAAAGATTGGTTGCACACCACTCTTCAATGGGACACTGGGTTTAACATTGACCTGTCCTAATCATCAATCTGTCCACTCCAAAGGCTTGAATGTTCTTAGTCAGTATTGAGCTGAGATGAGATGAAAAGTCAGCAGGAATGTTGGGTCCTAAGTTAACCAGTTTCTGCAGATCCTCTCAGTGAAACTTCTCCATAATAGCAACTTCAGGGGTGTTAGGGTCTGCCATATTGAAATCATCTGCTGTTTGTTGCTGACAAGATACCTTAAATGACCAGGGATTAAGAATATGTTCCTCTTCTATCTTGGAGAGACTCTCAATGAGATGAGTGATGTTGGGTTTACGGTCGTAACCGTGTCGCAATCCAACAGTCCCCGAGAATACTACCATCTATCGATGTTCCAAGTTATTGATCAAGTCATCATTTCGGCAACCTTCGGGACACCGACACTGATGTATACCTTCACAGCAATCAAACCCCATTTACACCCCTGTCAAAATATACTTGTACCATCTGGTTATGCTTTGATATGTCCCTTTTCATTATGATGATCCATTTTACTCTATGTTTCACATATGCCCGTATATACTTTTAGCCCGTAAACTATTCCCTTTTCTCATAATCCCGCTCTCAGCTAAATCTCGGCTTCCAATCTTATCGTAACCTTTCGGTTTCTATTTGTCAATAGTGTTTCTGCTCTTCCCTTAGTTAGTAGTTTCTAGATGCCAATAACTCGTATGTATATAGACCCGCTGTAATGTAACTACTAGACAATCAGAATATTGACTTAGATACCCCTCTAATTTCCGACTCCATTATCTATTCACGACCACCACATTCCGACTCCATCCAATTTACAATTCTGTGGGTAGAGTCAAGATCAAGCAATGTGTTTCTTCCTTCCAATTTTGATGAAACCTGTACAGGAAGTGATATAGCTCAATTATTTGTTGGATGTACTGTACTGGAGTTTCATGATTGTTTTGAGGCTAATGAAATCTCATTTATTCCCACTCCAAAACCAGAGATTCATGCCATCTAGTTCCCAGAAGACCTTCAACAATACACCGAAGGAAGGATATGTGAGATCAACTAAATTCAGTACAATGCTCACGGTCCAGGATGTTCCACCAGATCATACCATTACCCATGAGTTATCTGGGAGCTCTGGAAAGGCAAAGAAGGTGCAAGATGAAAAAGTCAAGTGAATTCAAAGTGAGAAGCAGCATCGGCGAGGGCATTGGAGAATGAAGGAAGCCAAGAAGAAGTGAAGGAAAATTGGAGGAATGCTGCTAGCATGCCAATAAGATGGCTTGTAAGATTGCATAAATCTCCTTGAACTGGATATCACACTGGCAGAAATGTCAGGGTATACATGAAGGAAACCAGGAGTCACTATAAATGCCACCAATGCCTTTAGACCTGCTTGCATCAGTGTAGACATGGACAGATAGGTAAGAGGGTGTAATGACATGGATGCCATTCCAGGCTTTGGAAAATTATCATCACCACTGGATGTCAGCCCAAGCATAGGCTGGGATGTGTCAACAGGCAAATGGTGACTTGAATGTCATCAAAAAATCAATCAAGTGCTGGATAAATGCACAGGAATGGGGTATGACCTGTGAGGTAAATTGTAGAAATCCAATGAGTTCCTGCAATTGGTGTAGATTGACTGTGGGGGCACTGGTAAATGTTTTGAGAAGAGTATTGAGGTAGGTGAATTTGTCAGCAGGGAGCCAGGCTTCCATGGCATCTGTATCAATTTCCAGGCCCAAGTATTCCAGTTTGGTACAAGGTGAGACCATCTCTTCATGCTGAAATGTAAGACCAAGCTGATGGTCAAGGTCCATGCACCAGGAGATAGTGGCATTAGCAATATATAGGGGAGTGTGTCGGGGAAAGATGGGTAAGAAATTGTCTAGATAGTGCCAGAGAGTGCCAGGAATGTGGTGTGGTATGGTCCAATGGAGGCCTTCGGCAAATAGATTGAATATGTAAGGAGCTGAGTGTAGTCCAAAGATTAGGACAATGGCATGGTAAAACTGTGAGTTCCAGTGAAAGCTGAGGTGATGCCACTCAGAGGAGGAAACAGGGATGTGATGGAAGGCTTCTTTGAGATCCTATTTGGCTAGCAGGGTACCCCAGCTATATGTGTGAACGGCTTGGAGGGCAGATTCAAAGTAGTCATATTTGATAGAGGCTTCAGAATCAGGGATACCATCATTGATGGAGTCACCTGGGGACCACGAAAGGTGATTGATCAAACATAGTTTAGAACTATGTTTGCATGTGGCTAAGCCAAGGGGGGATGATCAAAAGTCTGTGAGAGGGGGGGACAAAAAGGGTCCAAGTGCATGAGTTAGCAATGAGTTTGTTGATAGAGGAAGACACGGTGGTGGTGCCTATATTTACTGCTGGCAGGTTGCAACATGCCTGAGGGTGATCGAGTGATAAAAATCTGATTAGAGCACCATGTTTTATTATATATAGTAGGGAATCCACAAAGAGACAATCTAGGTAATCTTTCAAGTAAAACTTCCAGGCACTATGGTATAGAGGAGAATTAATAAGGGGCAAAGTTGCTGCTATGGTTCTGGACAGGGTACGGTTACAGTGGGGGGTCAGAATTGGGATGGAGTGGAGGTGGTGGATTTGGAGGAAAAAGGTCATGAAGTGGGTGAAAGGGGACCAGTGTTGATGCCAAGGATAAGAGGGCTGAGGATGGGGATCCTTCAAGGGCTGCAAGGGCTGCAAGGGTAGGGAAATGGTAAGTGTGCTGCAAGTCATGTCTGACTGTGCCATCCTCCTAGGTGGCTTTCTTTGGGCATTGACAATGCTATGGTCTGGGCAATCACAGACACGGCATTTGTGAGTCTGAAGGCACTTCTCCCTGTAGCAGGTGTGGAAGTTAAAGTCGTTGCAAGACTGGGTTGTGCCATAATCATTGGAACCTCAGGCCATGTCTTTGTCTTTAAGTGGATGAGCCTTGGTGTGTCCTACTAGGAACCCATTTTGGTACTTGGTATCGATCACACCCGAGGTAAGAAAATTGCCCTGGGACATTTCCACTGGCAATGGGCATGAACAGCAAAGTGATAGTTGAGGACCATTGTCCATTTATATTGGAGGTGCAGAGAATTGAGGAGGCCAATGTACCAGTTAACCAACAATGAAAGGGATGGTAGTTGTTGAAGGGGCAGAGGAAAGGACCTCAATGCAAAAGATTCATAAATTCAGAATTTGGGAACTATTTGACATCCAAAGGAATATCATTATTTACCTTCAGTGAACAAAATGGAGTTTTGGAATGAAGGATATGGACAATAATGGAAGGAGTGCGATCAGGCATCAAAGCTTCCTAAGTTTCTGTGGTCTATCACAGTAAAAACTGTAGTGTACCTTAGAAATTGTAATCTTACTCACATGAATAGCAGACATACACCATTTGAATACATCACAGAGGGAGAAACAGATTTGTCACATCTGTATACATTCGGAAGTCCTGTTAGTGTGGTGATTCCAAAGCAAAAACAGCTGAAATGGGACTCACGGTCAAAAATAGGCTACATGGTGGGTTATGAGCTGTATTCTTCACATTATTTGGCATGGGTGTGCAGGCAAGGTGAATCAAGAATGTGAGAGATGTAATATTTCATGAGGATGTGATGTCATTATCATCCTGGGTGCCATGCAAGGTAACATTAGTTTTTTATCTCATTATGGGAGATACATACATATGTGGGATACTGATATTTGCCAAGTCCAAAAAAGACAAAACTTAGGATTCTGGGTCAATAACTGACAATGGTGCACTGCTGTTACAACCAGAATTCCCACCAGACTCTGTCCCTGTCTATGTCCGACTCTGTCCCACATATCAGTCACTGGACCCTTCTCGGAAAACCCGTCATCCCTCTAACTGAGCCCCATGCCCATTATAGTCAATGACCTGTCACAATTTGGACTCCACTCCATCCTGTTCCTTTCCTAACACCAAGTTTGGTGTTTACTTATATGTTTGCTAGTTTTGTTTTCATTATTACTGGATTTGGTATGTTATTCATTCCATAGTCTATATAGTCTGGCAGATGTTGTACATACAATCCAGTCACAAAATCAGCTTAGATTCTACTCAGTAATCTAGTACATTTTCTGCTCTAAACTCCTCTTTGAATTATACTGCTCTCACTAGTCAGAGCCCATGGGCTCCGATCAACTTATCTATCTTGACTCCCCAACCTCTCAACCCATGACCTTTCAACCCACGACCCCTCGATCCACAAACTCCGCCTGGACTCCCTGGGATTCCCGTCGGCCCATTTGAAATTGGACAACACATCTCACAAGGGCACAGCCTATAAGCTGAAGCCAAGTCCTACCAGATTTCCCACAGGTTTCTCTGGAAACCCTCCATGTATGCACCCTTAACAACTGCTGAGAATGGAAGACACAACACAATTGCCATATTCATTGCTGTCACTTACATAATCAAGTACGGTTCAGTAAGGATGTGCAATGAATATTTGGTGATTGGTTGTTTGTGAGCTGAAAAAATCAGACACTTTGATGTTTGAACACAAAATAATTTCAGTTTAATATTTACATAATGTAGGTTATAGTCGACAGGGTAATTAAAGCATATGCCACCTGCCCTCCATGAAAATATTGTCCAAGCTGCCATCTGCAAGGCTTAATTAAGAGGAAATTTGTAGAAAAGAATGAAAATATCAAACACAAAATATTATCAAATTATTTAAGCCTGTGATAATTTATTATTCAACCAGATTTAAGGAATAAGTGGTCATAAGTTCACAAAAGGTCAAAGTAAGCTAGCTGGGCTTAGTTTTAAGCCAAATTTTAAGCAAATTTAAGGGCTCAAAATCATATAGTTGTGTAGAGATTTTTGTAGAATATTTCAATATATCATAAAACAATATACTCCATGATCCACAATATTTTTGAGGCCCAGGAGAGGTTCGAAATGTGAAAGTTCTCATTGCTCATTATTAGTTTACATAAGATAAGTATGTTGCTAAAACTATAGGCTTTTTTATTTTTTCTTAAAAAAGCAAAAAGCATTCATTAGCATTGCTCATGAGTTTGCATAATAAGATGGAACATTTACCTATTCATAAATGACTGACTGACACATTCTAAGAGTGGTCCAGATGCAGAATGTTCTATTTATTGTATTTTTAAACTTTTCTTTTTTTAATTTTTTCAAAAAAAAAAAAAAAAAAGAATTCATCAAACATTTTATTTTGTGGATTCCCTCTGGAGCACTACTTGACTACTTGCCATCAACCACCTTGGGTTTAAGCTGCCAGCCTACAGTACTGTAAATAAAATTCAAACACCCCCTGAGTAAACAGTGGGTACTATATTATTTCACACATTCCCATTCCCAGAAGGTCTCCTTGAGTTGTGATATAATGGCACCCAGTACCTCCCCCCCAGGGATTGAAGGTCACAATATTTAAATTTCTGGTCATTAGCCATCTGCCCCTCTTTTCGACTGTGAGAAATAAATCAAATAGACAATACATATAAATGGCTTTGAGCCTGAGCCCAACATATATCCATTCACAGCAGCTGCCGAGACATAATCCTGCACTATCCTGAATTTAAGTGAGGTGTGAAATGAGGCATTGTATGATGAAATATGGGAGGTATTGAGACTCTGAATGTGGGTGTATGGTACCTCCCAAACAGGATGCACAGTGACAGCCTGTTACCAACTTCTTTCAATATTCCCACGCTGAAAAAAATGACCGCTGCAGGCCAAAACGGCAGGAAGAAGAATGCAGGACAAATACTATCCTTTGATATATCTGTTGTGGACCAGTCTGCAGGCCCCTCTGTAAATGATTCTCCATCCTAAACCTTCGATATCCCTGTGATGATTGGTCTCAAAAGTGGCTGTGAGCATTTGCCTACAGCCAAAGAAGCAAAAATAAATTTGAGCAATCTTCCAAAACAAAAGCGGGTAATTCAGGACAGTAATAGTGTATCATTTTTAAAATATTATTAATATAATATTAATATATACATATATCTATTATTAGAGTTAGTACAATCCTAATATAAATAAATAATAACAGGTTTTTCACCATTTGATAACTGGGCCCAGGTGATTGAAGTAACACCTTCACATTCCTTTATATCCACTTCCAAACTCACGGTCAGAGGTTGTTGTGCTCAACCTATGCATCAATGTAGATTGTAGTACTTTCATTCTTCTTGGAGATCCTTTTTGTCTAGTCTTTATTCAGGCTCCAAATTTGCAATTCGCGAAACTGGGCAATGCCCTCCTTGCAACTTTACCTTTCCTCCCCCCTCTTTTCCTTTTCCTCTAACTTCCATACCACCTCCCCTTCCCCTCTCGAGCCTCCTACCCCCCAACCTGCTGCTTCTAAACCTCCTTCACCCCTCCACCTTGCTTTAGGGTACTTTCTCCCCTGACCACTATGTATCTTAGTTATGCAATGCAGTATACAAATTTATTAAAAAAAAAGGGGGGGGGGGGGGGGGCACATCCACCACACACTTAAGGTTCCAATGGCTTTATCACGGAAACTTTGAAATAGCAGCCACCCTTATCAACACTGACCCATCTTTTGGGGCTGTAGGATTTTATTATTTTTGACCATGCAGCCCCCTGGATGGAACTAAATTTACATGAATGGACATCTGCCACTTCTGCTCAAGCAATGGAGTTTTCTGCACTAAAAACTTGGCTGGACTATCTATTGCGATGAACTAGTTAGAGAGACATATTCTGTCTCACACACTGGCAAGAGGGACATGACATTTTCTGGTCTGGATGGCAAGCTTCTAGTATTACACTGAGAACATGTTTCCTTATATACGGACTAGTTTGAAGGAGCATTCAGATGGCATCAGAGATGCAAACTACATACACAATACTTCCATCATCAGACAAACATTAGATGATACAATATCCGCGAATAGCACACACCCTATTTCACGGTCACCTGAGGTCCACGACAGACCTGGTAGCAAACTCCCAAGGCCCAATGAAAGATACAATATTCTGTTTTCACAGTGCTCATAAGAATCTCCCAACACCTTCCAGATTTTTCTGTGGTTGTGAACCCAGGACCCTCGTGCTCACTCCCAAGGGTTACTGTTTTATACGATAGAGCAACAGAGCTGTCCCTATTCTGAAGCAGATGATGAATTGGAATATGGCATCTCCCGCATGGTGAAAGGTGACCTGCCAGTGGAGTGCCAATTAAATCACAGCAGAATGTACATAATGATATATCCTTGACTAACAAAGCACCCCTACTGCAAGTTGGCCCCAGTTTGTTCTGGTGGCCTGCCATTTGATTCAAGCCTGTGAAACTAGCTTACAGCTCATAGAAACCATATTATGACCTCCCTATGTTCAAGATGACTGATACCATTTGTGCAGTGAATGGCATTCTAGCTTGGGCTACTTGCTGTGGGTAATACTGCCAAAGTTCATCCAAGTTGCTAGCTTGTGGTAGACCACATAAGTTTCTCCCAACTTCTGGGATCATGTTTAGTTCTCTTGGTGAGGTTCACCATCTACTGTCATAATAGAATGAAATATATTTGTTAATAATGTGAGATGAGCTCAGTAGTTTGAGAACAACTTGTTGCCACCATAGTCTGTGTGGTATTCTGCAATAGTAGAAAACCAGACAAGTAAGGTAAGCGGGAGAACTCTTTTATTGCAATAACATAGTAATAAGTAGTACACACAACAATCAAATACAAATGTCCACTCCAATGCACAACCTCTCCAAGAAAATTCTTTCCTTTAATTCCATCATTACAACACAGTACTGTTAGCCCACCTCAATGGGATACTATTGATCCACCTCGCAATAAGATCAGCTGCAGCCTCAGATTGATCAAAGGGAACCATGTGTCTAAAATATACAGGGGGGGACATGAGTCAAATCCTGGGCAGGCAAAAACACCAGACAACCACATACCCCACCTTGTTCACCACTACAAAGGTATAGTTGGTGCCGACAGAGTGAACATCACCTGCCTCTTTCCCACTGCTAAGTGTAACCCATTTGCTGGTCTGCATTTTCTTGAAGGCTTCTGTGAAGGGGTGACCATCGAGGTTGTGTACCCATGCCTCATTATTTCCCTGTACAGAACATTTTAGAAGTTATACACAGATTCTAAATATATATATACATACAATGAAATTGCACATGAAATCTAGAGTGAGGAAACTTTTGAGCATTTTGTTCTCTTCATTTTTCAAAAGATGGTAACATGTGACATACCAGCTTTGCCAGCATACAGCAGTCTAACCCCCTTGTTCAAAAGTGGAACGAGCAATTCAGCTGCATTGTGCACGGAATCGCCCTGCAGCATAAACGTGAGATTTACTTCTATATTAGAGTCTGAAAACCAACAGAGAAGAAGAAGGTCGGACACAATAAATGGAGTGTTAACTTTACAGGATACATACCCTCGATCCTCGTAGCATGAGCTATCTTTCTTCATGTTGCATGTATTATTAGAAAGTAAGACCTAAATATTGTATAATGGACTAAAGTACAGCCAAATACTATTTACTGCTTATATATCTTTAGTAGAACAATGAAGAAGTGAGAACAATAAGCAGTGGAACAAAGGAAAGGGTAAGTGACACAACTCCTTTGTTGTCTTAAAAATAGATATGATCTTCAGAATCTGTTGTTCATGATGTATACATTCCAACATGTATGCCTGACGTCATATGGGTTAAGACCTAGGTTTAGGATTGGTGCGAACATTTGATTGTTGCAGTATAGTTGAGCTGGCACACTGCAAAGATAATTAGAGACAGATGCGGGTGTACAGATAAACCACCGAATCTGCTTACCAAACCAACTTTGAATTGAAGGAGTAACAAGCCTTGACGAGAGTTTGACAAATCGAGGCTGTACTAAATAACAAAGTACACTCAGGTCCTTGGGGATCATCATAGAGAGCGTAGGGTCCTTCATAAACGGGTTCATTATTATCATTGTCATGTAAAATGATGATGAATGTGAACTGTGTATGAGTAGATTAATTGCTGTAGAAGTCAACGCGACTCGACGTGTTGTGGTGTAAGCCTGGCGCCCCAGGCATACCAGTGGACCTTTAGTTACTTATGTAATCATCCTGTTTTTCTCCCCTGCCCAGCCATGTATCCTGTTCGTTAGTTCATCGAGCAATACACTGTGGTCCTATCAACCCGTGTGACCCGGACCCAGTGAGCCCATTTGACGACAGGCTTCCATGTGGTTAGCCCAAAATGGAACCCCTTAGTAAAGGTGTCACGCCGCAGCCCGTTTGGGAGGTACACCACAACCTGAATCGGACGTGGGAAACTGCAGGTTTTTCACCGCTTGATACCTGCGTGAAATTTAAGACCAAAACGCTTAAAATATCCTAACTAAGGGGACTTTTCCCGTTGTGCTGTTCTCATTTTAACGCAATAGTTCCAACAGCAGCCGCAACGGGGCCAACAGCGAGGACAGGGACAGGCTCACAGTTCCATGTAAGAATACGACGGGTTTTCATGCGGGTGAGGGCACAAATGCTGATGTGACCATGTGTCATTAGGAATTATTTGATTTCTGAGGTAATTCTGCAACAGGTGGGTGACAAAGTCCCTACTTAAAATAAAACTGATGACTAATCTACTGTAAAGCACTACTAAGCCGAGCGGTGAGATCAACGACGTGCAACACCGTATGAGTTCTAACATTCCGCACCGTCAGCCGTCTGACAGGTGGTACCAAATATGAATGGACAAGCATGGCACCAAGTAATGAGTCAGTTCCGCGTAGCGTCACGACTTGCTACTGTGGGTAGCACGCTTTCTACTCCATCAGCCTCAGCCCCACTGCCCTTCTACTACCACCGAAGTCCTTGCCATCCCCGCTCCCACCGTCAATTTTATGCCCTTCCCTTCGCTCACCCTTGCTCAGATGCAGGCTTATCAGGCCTACTATCAACATCATTACCGACAACGCGCATTGCGCATAGGCCCAAGCACTGGCCCGATCATCTGTCGCCATGTCATCCCACATCGGCATCTCAGTCGCAATCCAAAAGCATCTTCGTCGTCACCTCATCAACATCTAAACCAATCACAACCCCCGTTCCCCCGTTTGCCGTACAGATCTCTGCACAGCCCAATGGGGCCGGGAGAGGGATAAGCGCCCCACACACCAATATTATCCCTCACCGCATGCCAATTTACCTCTTCAACCCAGTACAAGTGCGAGTACAAGTACGTGTACTAAGCCGCCTAGCACAACACTCTACCTGCAGCTAACTCCAAAGGGGTAGGTAGTGCACCCCGGAGTGAGATTTATTGGCCGCCGTATGTGAGAGGAACAAGCGTGGGCACCGAGAGTAAGGATAGGGCAGCTGAGAATGGATCAGAGGCGCAGGAGGCGCGAGAGGCGCGAGAGGCTATACAGGCGACGGTGATGGTAACAGCAACGGCAATGGCAACAGGAACGGCGTTAGCATCAGCGCCAGCAACGACGTCTAGTGGTGAAACCGATCCAGTGACGAAGATTTCCGCCGTGAGCGGAGCTGTTGCGTCGAGTGTTGTTGGATAACACCATCGAAATATATGCGGCCCAAGTTGACCGATCCCAAGACCATGTACCCGCAGACATAGGTACCCGGTATCTACAACACATTATTAGTGGTGCCTAGCAATATATATGGTCAAGTATATAATCCGGAACTACAGTAGTACTACCTCAGTCCGTTATACAATAAACGTGACTGAGGTAAGTAAAGGTTGTTATGTATCTGTACTTGATGTAACTAATAAATGTTTATTAGTTACACTTAGGTACATAAAATATTAGTCCGTTATACAATAAACGTGACTGAGTTACACTTAAGTTTTACTTTCTAACAAATGCAGATAACACTGCAGGGGAATTGTCATCTGCGGTCAAAACAATCAACCACTCGACGAGGCCTTGCCTTCCATGTCTCCATGATGACTTCGAAACGCCTTTATTGCGCGAATCCTATTCACTCATATCTTTCTCTTTCATATCTCTTTCGTATCACCAGTATTTGATTACTTACTCCACTCAGTTTTGTTATTTTTTTCTGCACACTTGTGTGTCTCCTCTCTTCTCTGCCCACTTTAGCTTCATCCTCATCGATCACTGTCTTTTTTTTCAGCCTATCATCCACATCAACTTATGTACTATAAATAATGCACCGTCATCTTGGAGGGAATACCTTGTATCTGTTGGTGTGGGTGTGAGACGTTTGTTCGCAGCTTGCAATTAACTGCAACAGGAGTTATGATACAATACAGATCTCAGAATCCAAAGTGCAAAGTTCCGAGCAAAGATGCCGTCATGTTATATTTATAGGCTAAAGTGCAGCGTCATCAGTTAAACGTTTCGATATGAAAAATATTCCACAAATTCCAGATGACATTGCGATTGATTGGCGTAACGGCCAAGGAGCTATGGAAGACGACGAAAATGAAGGTAGGCTCGATACAAGAGAGATTGGACGACAGGGGTCAAACTGAAGGCAGCATTTTTAGCGTCGATATATGTACATAGTATAACATATTCAAACCTCCAAAATATTAGACCCACACAAACGAAGGCTCCACCGGATCCGGTGACCACTGAAATCTCCGTCGTATGTCCCATCTTTGTTTCCTCATCTCAACTCTACTCCAATGTAGAAGACGATGGGATGGATGTCTTGAACGCAGAAGGTGGTGTATGTCCTTCCAGGCCTGACGGGTGTGGGCACGCGTTTCCGAAAAGGCGGCACAGACAGTGGTTGTGGTTGTGGTTGCATGTAAGGCGGGACAGAATGCATCACTTGCCGGATGCGTGGGGACGATACGCGGGGAGGGCTGCATCCGAGTCGAACTTGAAAAACGGTACAGCAGTGATTAGAAGACATAAGAGGTATTACTATGTGTAAAGAGAAAGGCTATAAGTCGGTCCTTGTCGTCCGGAAAAAAATCCACACCCTCAATGGGGGCCATGGGAAAGTGCCGCGCAGGGTGTCGTAACTGCCGCGACTGCCGCGAACACCCCAAAATGCCTTCAAAGACACATTTACCTAGCATAAAATATACATACTTTTGTATATATTCTTCATAATATATCAATCTGTTCATTAGGACCCTGTGAATTTACTTTAAGACTGGGTTTGGATGCTTAAAATTGTGAATGGTCCTTTTTCTAAGAGCATATATCATTTAAAATGGTATTTTGAGTATTACCATTCAAAATATAGCTATGTTTTAGTTTGAAGCCAAAATGTATATTCGCGGCACCTCACAGCAGTGCGTGGCACCCCACAGTATTCAATGTCGGAGTTTGAAATCTTTTCAAGCCTCGACAGTCAACCTCTCCAATTCTTGAGCTAAATCATACTATATCTTTTGGTGACACTCTGATCAGCTTCACTATTCATCCAGTGTTATAGAGCATTGTTTCTTTCCAATTATTCTACACTTCTGTAAGAGTTTTGGGAATCTCTAAGATATACTTCATTGATTAAATAAGTTTTAATATTTTTAGTTATCCTCCTGACCCCTTAATACAGTATTACTTAATTTCATTTGTTCTGTCAATGATATTATATATGTCAATTCCTCTGTATCGTCTTTATTGTAGTCAAAATCCTCTTTCATCCACATCAAATGATGTTACTGAGGTTTCAGATCACCCAAGCCAACAACTCACCATATGTTTAATAATAAACATGCTAGTTTATATTGTAGGGTAAAAACATCAGGGCAACAAGTTCTAATCATAGATTTATTGTTAATCCTTTCAAATTTATCTGTTATATGACCAAACTGATCTTCTATGGTAGATCTGAAAGTTCCAAATATGTCTTTAAATATTGTTCTTCAGGACTCAATTCTACACTTCTAGGTTTTAGAACAGGACATTTTTTGTAGTTAGGTCTGTTGATTCAACAACTTTATCAATATATAGTGTATATGCACCATCAAGGGCCATACAGTCACTTTTATCCATAAATCTTCCTAAATTTAATTTTGTAAACATTGGTCCATCTGTATTTTGAGCACATGGCTCTGAATTAGGTACAAATAGGAATATATCATTCATATCAATAGCTACCTGGGTTCGGAATCCAGGTTTCTTTAATTTATAAGAGTATTGTTCTGCTGAGCTCAAACTAGTACAGGTTAACCTTGTATCACTCCCATCAAGGAACAAAGTAACTTCTTGAATTTTTCTGGATTCTTCAGCCTTGCTGATAATATTCTAATGATTATGTTTGAAAACATAGTAGAAAACCTTAATGATATTGTTCATGAGTTTTTTATTGATTCCCCTATCCTTTGTATGAAAAATAGATTGAATCTGATCAAAAGTCCTGCTAGGGATATAGTCATTCATTTCCTGAAGTGTTTCTCCAGTTAATAAATGATAAAGGATGAGAAGCCCTTTATCAATCTTTTTATATGGACCAGGATAATCATGAGTAGGAAATATAACAGCCAGAAAGAAAAATACTGGAATTGGACCAAGAAGTTCAAAAAGAAGTTCCATTACCTTTTTGAGCCCTTTCACAGATTTCAACTCAGTTCTATGATGTGTTTTGAGATCTATAGTTGGCCAGTCCTGCTTAAGAAAAGTCCAGTGTTCTTTCATCAAATTCTGAAATTGTAAATTGAGTTGATGTTTGTATTTGAGTTTTTGTTCCAATGTCAAAGACATGATATGAGTTAATCTATCATGTACTTTAAGCAATTTTCTAATTCATTTTATTTTAATCTGATATGTTATCTACATGATAGGTACAGTGAGGGACAAAACCCTTCCAATGATTTTTAGTTGTACAAAGATTCTTGAATAACTCAAGAACCACTAGATACAGACCTGAAATTTGGTGGTTGGTTAGGTCTATATGTTATCTATATGCTCTTGGGACTGACAATCCAAATGCTGCCTGTATGGTAGATAATCAATGCAGTAAATACTGTCCAAAGGATTGATGTGAAGCCACCATTGTCAATGAGGAAGGCTATCCAACATACTCTCACCCCAAAAATTGAAGGGTTTATGAAACTCCCAAGTTTACATATGGAAACAGATATGTTGTCCCTTACTCCCCGATAATACTTCTCACTTTTGAATGCCACATCAATGTAGAGTTGACTTTTATACCAATAGGTCAATGAAGTACATACACAAATACTGTTACAAGGGCCCTGATCATACAACTATAGAATTTGGACAGACACCAGATGAAATTCAACAGTACCTTGATGCATGTTATGTCAGTACACATGAGTCTGTCTGGCAGTTAATGTGTAATGAACTCCATACCCAGGTTCCTGCAGTAATGGCACTGTATGTTCATATCCCTGGGGAAAACACTGTAGTTTTTGATGCTGATCAAGGTCCTCTTGAGGCTTTATAAAGGGCAGAGTGTTCAGGTACAACTCTCATGGGTTACTTTGAAGTTAATGCCAAGGGTCTCATTGGCTATAATGGACAGCATGCCCAGGACACATATTATATGGACTTTCCTGAATATTTCACATTTGTATCCAGGACTAAATCATGGAAGCCACATCAATGTGGCTTTTCCATAGGGTGCATTCATTTTGTCAATATTGCCAGTGGTGAAAGATTCCACCTCCATACTTTTCTCACTGTTGTCAAGGGTGCTACCTCATTTGAACAGCTCAGGACATTCCAGGGTGAGGCCTATCCTACATTTGAACAAGCCTGTGTTGCACATGATTTGCTTGAAGATGATTGCCAGTGGGATATGTGCCTCAGAAAAGCCAGTCATATGCAGTCTGGCTTTCAACTGTGCAGGTTGTTTTCCATCATTTTGACTATGTCCTCCCCTGCACAACCCCAAGAGCTCTGGAATGACTTCAAAGTATTTCTTTGTGATGATTTGGAGTTCACACCTCAGCACAACTATTGCATTTATGCTCCATCACCAGACAGAGTTTATGTGGTCTTTATGAGTTTGACAAGATTCTGGAGAGTCCCCCTCACACTATCCAACTATGCCAAACTACACAAATGATTGCAATGAGATTGTTGGTAACCATCTTTTTAATAAGCAGTTGGATTATGATGTTATTACTGAGCATGCCAGTGCCCAAGCAAATATTGAAAAGTACAATCCTGAACAATGAGCTGCCTTTGAGACTATCATGAAGGCAGTGGATGAGCAGCAGCAGGGCAAATTGTTTTTTGTAAATGGTCCAGATGTCACTGGCAAGTCCTTTGTATGGAATACTCTGGCACATGCATGTTGTGCCAAGAGTTACATTGTACTTTGTGTAGTATCCTCTGGAATTGCCTCAATGATTTTCAAGGGTGGTTGGACTTCTCACAGCATATTTTCAATCCCTGGTCTCTGTGAAAAGGATGCTCTATGTCAAATCAAAAAGGGTTCACAAAAGGCAGAGCTCATGAAGCAAGTGCAACTGGGGATGAAGTTCCAATGCAGTCATATTTCACATGTGAGGCAGTTGACAGAACGTGGAGGGATTTATTAGACAAGGACGCTCTTCCCTTTGGAGGGATTCCTATTGGCTGGGGAGGTGACTTCCAGCAGACTTGGCCTATTGTACCATGTGGGTCAAAAGAATAAATCATTGGACAATGTATTCAAAAATCTGAACTGTGGAAGTATATCAAGGTGCTTTTCTTGAACAAGAATATTTGGGTGGACCAGGGTGGACCAGGGTGATCCACAAAGTCAACAGTTTTCTCAGTGGCTCATGGATGTAGGCCATGGAAAGGATTTGCCTTTGGATCACACAATGGATATCCCTCCTCATATGATCTGTGGTCCATAAATGTCAGATTTAATGACTGAGATATATCCAGATATTGATATGGATAGGGACCAGAGATATTGGCAAGATTGAGAGTTCTTAAACTGGGTAATTCAATGTCCAAGGAATTCAGAGGTGGATGAGATTAATTCTGAACTTCTGAATAAATTCCCTGGAGAGAGCCATCTGTATCACAGTGCTAATACTGCAGAGGGAGACAGTGAGACAGAGATGTATCCTGTGGAGTATTTGAACAGCCTGAATGTTGGTGGAATCCCACCAAGTTGACTTGAGGTGTAGCTAGGAGTACCCTTGATGCTACTCAGGAATATAGACCCACAGAGGGGGCTTTTCAATGGGTATGGTTGCGATTGGTGAAAATGAAAAATCATTTGCTTTGAGTGCAGATCCTAACTGGACCATGTACTGGGCAACTGGCATTTATTTCATGGATCAAAATAATTACAAATGATGATCAACTGCCATTTAAACTGCATTGGATTTCCAGTGCATTAGCATTTGCAATGACAATTAACAAGTCACAGGGGAAGTCTTTGAAAGTGGTAGGAATAGATTTGAGAATGGTGGTGTTTGGACATTGGCAATTGTATGTGGAACTTCTAATTTTGATTGTGAGAAATGCTTGGAATTGTTGAGAAATACTTAAGAGTTGTGGATGCAGGTGGGTTTGGGGGGAACGAGCTGGAGCCTGTGTCATAATATTTTAAGGGCATATAGATAACATACAAGCCAGAACCCTTACTATGCTGTGGGGTGGTCACCTGCATTGACAATTCTTAAGTATTTCTGAGACTCATTCTTTCTGAACAGTGAATGGAAGGTGAACAGTGAACAGAAAGTGAATGGTGAATGGAACGGGCACTGTTACAAAGGAAGAAAAAGCAATGGTTCCAAAGGGAATCAACAGTCACAAAGGAATCAATGGTCACAAAGGAATCAATGGTCACAAAGGAATCAATGGTCACAAAGTATGAGAGGTATGGCGAAATATGCTCAGGAAATATAGTCTGGATGAGCTCATACCATATGTCCTTTATTATTTCTACTCTCTCTATTTTATTATACACTTATAATTAGTTCAATGACCTATGTATACGGTACATCAACTCTTGTGGGCACATACACGCCAGACTTATGTATTCTAGCGCCCGTAGTTAAAGCTCAGACACTTTTTTATCTCACAACCATGACTTACCCAGACACACAGTTAGTGTCCTGTAAGTCGTGATTGAGGTATCATCTCGACCGTCACAGACGGGCTTCAACTATCTACACAATCATAGTTTCGAACTGTACCAGTCAAAACTCCACTTATATCTCCATCTGCATGGACAACATACATGCTACTCTATCATTTGACTCTCATTACTCTTTTCTACACTCGAGCAGTCACTCGGAATTGCAACTAACGGTCAATTCCCTTTATTCGTTTTAGCTATCTACTCTACCTTAGATAGTTACTTCACTCAGATGTATTGAACTAAATAGTCAATACTTGTTCAGCATGTATTGAACTTAGACAGTCAATACAACTACATGTTGTACCTAAACAGTCGAGATTCTTCATATATAGAATGGTTAGAACTTCCACCACTCTTCACACAAAGGAATCAATGGTCACAAAGGAATCAACAGTGTTATGGGATGTGCCATGCGGGCTTAGTGGGATATCCTGTGGGCCTTCCAGTAGGACTTGGCTTCAGTAAACAATTGTTGCAAAAAGATGAACGGTTACAAAAGGAAAAATGGCTATAAATGGAATAATGGTTACTGGTACGACCAGAATTCCTGCTGGACTCCAGGCACTATGCTATGCGCACCCGCACCCTTCATGCCCACTTCACACACCAGTCATCGGCTTACTGGAATACCCACCCAGACCCCACACATATCATCCTGTCTATCTCCAACCCTGTCCCACATACCAGTCACCAGACTCTGCCCGGAAAACCCATTCACGCTCTAACTGAGCCCATTCCCATTATGGTCTAATGACCTGTCATGTTTCCAGGCTCCGCTCCATTCCATTCCATTCCTAACACTAAGACCAAGTCTGGTGTTTAACTATCTCATTTCATGATTACCAGTTTAGATTTCAATATTACTGGATTGAGTATGTTATACATTCCACAGTCTATATAGTCTGGCAGATGTTGTACATACAATCCAGTCAGAAAATCAGCTTAGTTTTCCCCTAGTAACCTTAGCTTATCTTCTGCCTTCAACTCCTCTTCGAACACACACCACTATTCTCTTCATCAGGGCCCATGGGCTCTGACCTATTTGCTAAACTCCTCTTTGTCACACCACTCCTATCCTCCTCATCAGGGCCTGCGGGCTCCAACCTACTCAACCTATCTATCACCTTACCCCCGACTCATCTCCACCCGACCCTCATCCTCCACAGGTTTCCTGCAGTTGACTCCTGATCTCTCAACCTACCTCTCGACCCCTGGACTCCCCAGAACCCTCAAATAAGCTCTGTGCACACCAACAGGGAAAAATGAAATGAGTCCAACATATACATGGGGGCCCATGGATTGTGGCTAGAGAGAGGATAGTGGTCAGGGTTTGAGTTGGTAAGCTGTGTGAAAGTCAGTAACAATCTCTGTGGCATTACCAAGTTCCACAGCCAAAATCCATGACATCTCTTTGTCTGTGCCCTTGTAACCTGCCTACTTGACCAAGTAAAGCAGTTTACAAGTGTGTCAATGGTTATCTATTTTTCAGTCTAAAATTTGTGAGATTTCAAACTCGGGTTCTCCATCAATAATGACCAGAGGGGGCAGAGATTGCATGTGGTCTGGGATAGTGTTAGCAGTACATGGTTCTATCATAGAGACATGAAATACTGGGTGTATGTAAAGGGACAAGTCATTCACACTTTATTTTCCACAGATTAGTACCCCCCAGATTATGCTCTATTGTCTATTCCATTTTATTACCTCCCAATTACAGGACACCTTATTCTTTATAGGATACATTGAACTGATGTATGAGGGTGCTTAAGGCGTGGGAAAATATGCTGCATACTGTAAAGCTGACGTGTCACACCTAGTAGAGTTTCCTTAGACTTTTCTCTTTGGATTTCCTCTACTAGGTGAGTAGATAGTTGTCTTGTATTTAGTTACTTATATATATCTTTGGATTTCCTCTACTAGTGTGATACCCACTATTAGTGTTGCCCTTACAGTAGAAAAGTCTCATAGTCGTCTAGGACCGGCTGCGATTGCTACTACGAGTAAAAGACGTAGTAAACTCGCGACCCCTCCTTATATTCCGCGCATCACCCCACCTCGTGTTTTGGGATGTCTCTGCCTCCAGAGCTCGAGCAGTGCCTGCAAGGCATGGAACAGAACACTCAGGATAGTGTCAAAGCTCTTACAGATCTCATTACGCAACTCCAACTCACCATTAGCAATCTCACAAATTCCACACTCCCCACTTCATCAACCACACCCTCTACTCATCCTTTAAACCCAGTCGCCGCATCCACCCCATCTCTCACAATGTCAGTCCAAATGACACGTCATCCGAAAGGTTTGAAACTGGGTGACTTCGACGGCAATAGAGACCATGGCCACAATTTTCTACATTCTTGCTACACCTATATGATGCTGTGCCCTGAAGACTTCCCAGATGACAACACGTGTATCCTTTGGGTCTTGACTTTCATGAAAACTGGCCGAGCCACAACTTGGGCAAGCGAGGTGATCCTGAGGCACCATGCTAAAGGAGTTATGTTCACGGACTGGGGCAATTTTCAGACTCAATTTGAAGTGGAGTTCTACCTGCAATTTGAACAAGAGGCCACCGCCAGTCGACTCAGCTCTATGGCGTATTTTCAAGGTACCCGGCATATCGACCTCTACATCAATGAGTTCCAAGAAACAGCCTGCAAGGCAGAGTACACCGGCACCCCCGTGGTCATGGCATTCAGAGCAGGTCTAAACCGCGGCGTCGAACGACAAGTCGTGACCATGACAGTTGGTCGCCCAGGCAACAGCAACCTCAACAGCTGGTTTGAGACTGTGCACATCACAGCACAAGCCCAGACAGCCAGCAACACTTTCTAGCAGTCACTCCAGCATCAAAACGTACCCTCAATAACACCGGTTGTTTCGTCGACAACCGGGTCACATTCGCACTCGATCCCCACACCCCCTCGCATCAACTACGCACCGCCGCCAGGGCCGCCCCCTGGACTTCCCTTCCAGACTCTGTCAATGCAGCGGGGGTCCACAATCGGAACCGTGCCTATGGAAGTGGACCGGGCACATCGTACACAGCAACGCCTCCCTCTCAATACCTGTCGTAAGTGTGGACAGGTGGGTCATTGGGCATGTGATTGTCCAGAGATAAGGGAAATCCTCCATTTCCTAGCAGAAGACCCAGACGACCTGTCAGCATTCACTAAAGATATATTGGCACTAGAGGATGCAGGCCAGATTTCCAATATGGACAAGGAGTCACCCCCACTGGGACAGTCGATGGAACAGGGGTTTCCCCCCAGCAACGAGTGAAGGATGTGCCCTCGTTGCTTATTCATGACCAACTTCACAGTGTAACAATAGATAAGATAGAGCACCAATACACTCCTTCTACTCATGCTGAACATGTGAAACCAATAGTCACATCTAATCTCCCAAAACCCTACACCCGTCTCCCAAAGTGGGAGCGGAGGTTGCCATCCACCTACATCATATGTTCAACCCCCTCAACCAATTCCTTGTCCTTGTCGATTCAGATTCAGGCAACAGACACTGCTGAGATCCACGCCCTGAGCACTCTTTTAGATTGTGGTGCTACAGGACTATTCATTGACAGGGACTTTGTTAAAAAGAAGCGCCTCACCACTCATTCCCTCACTCGTCCAATTCCCGTCCTCAATGTTAATGGCACTCACAATGAGGCAGGTGCTATCATGGAAGTTGTTGACCTCATCCTGCATTATAAAGATCATTATGAGCATGCTGTCTTTGCAGTCATGAGTTTGGGTTGCCACAAGATGCTTCTTGGATTCACCTGGCTGCAACAGCACAACCCAGAGGTGGATTGGTCAACAGGCAAGGTCACCATGAGTCGATGCCCATCCCAATGCCGGACTTGCCAACAAGAGTTAAAGGAAGAGCATCGGGCAGCTGAAAAGCTTCGGTTTTGTCATACCAGGCTGTTACTGATGCCCACCACTGCTATGGAAGATGATTCAATAATGGAGGGAGAGGTAGAAGAAGATACTGAGGAAGATACTGATCTTCGGGAGGATGGAGACTGTATTTGGGTGGCCTCACTTCCCCCAGAAGAAGAGTTTATTCGTGCAAGTACCACCACCTCTCAGCATCTTGCAGAGGCATTTCATCATAATTCCCAACCAACGACTTCAGGTAAGGGATCAGTACAAGATCAAATTCCTGTATACCTGCATGAATATGTGGATATCTTTTCCAAGGCCTCCTTTGACAGGCTCCCTGATCAGAAATCCTGGGACCATGCCATTGAACTGGTACCAGATGCCAAACCTTCGTCTTGCAAGGTGTACCCTTTAGCTCCAAATAAACAGACAGAGCTTGATGCCTTCCTTCAAGAGAACCTATCCACAGGCCGTATCCGACCCTCAAAGTCACCCATGGCTTCCCCAGTTTTCTTTATTAAGAAAAAGGATGGGTCCCTTCATTTAGTATAGGACTATCGTGTTCTCAATGCTTCACTATCAAAAACCGATACCCCCTTCCTTTGATCTCTGACCTTATCAATCAACGACGTGGAGCTTGCTATTTCACCAAATTAGATGTACGATGGGGCTATAACAATGTAAGGATCAAGAAAGGGGATGAATGGAAAGCAGCCTTTCACACCAACCGGGGATTGTTTGAACCCCTTGTTATGTTTTTTGGACTCACCAATAGCCCCTCCACCTTCCAGACAATGATGAATGACATTTTCCATGACCTCATCATGGAGGGTGTAGTGGTCATTTATCTGGATGACATTTTGATATTCACCAAAACACTGCAAGAGCACTACCATGTGTCACATCTAGTCATGCAATGGCTATGCAGCATAAACTCTATCTCAGGCCAGAGAAGTGTGAATTTGAGAAGACCAAGATTGAGTATTTGGGACTCATGAGTGTCGCCAATGTTTGAAAGCTTCAAAGATTGCCAAAAGTTCCTTATCATGAACTTCATAGTTGAGTTCGGAGACTGAAAGTGTCACAATCTTGAATGGAAAGAATCACAGCAATTGCATAGTTGGAAGCATCAGTTTCCACAATAATTGGAATACCAGGTTTCCAATGAGAAAGAATTGGAGTGGAAGTGAAAGCATTTTTTAAAGTCTGGAAAGTGGAATGGCATTTGTCGTCAAAAACCCATGGTTGAGATTTATGGGTAAGGCAAGTGAGCAGTATTGTAATATCCGAGTAGTTTTAAATAAAATGACAGTAGAAGTTTGCAAAATCTAAAAATGACTGGATGTCTTTGACTTTCTGTGATTCAAGCCAGTCACAGACAACTTGAACTTTTAGTTTTGTCCATATGGAAACCATTGGGTCCGATAATGAAACCTAAATATTCAATAGATTCCATGTCAAAATAGTATTTTTTACCATTGGCAAAAAGACCATTCTTTTGGAGCCTTCAGAAAACTTTGTGGACCTACTTACTTGCCATGAAGAGCGGGATCCTTGGAAAATACCAAAATGTCATCCAAATAGACTATAACACATATGTCAAGCATGTTGGAAAATATATCATTAACAAAACATTGAAAAGCAGAAGGGGCATTGGTAAGGCTGACTGGCCTAACCAACCATTCAAAGGATCCATAGTGAGTTTAAAAAGCAGTTTTCCATTCATTGCCCTTGGCAATTCAGATGAAATGATAGGCATGTTTAAGGTCTATTTTGGTGTAAATCTGAGCTTTCCGTGGGGCATCGAGTAAGTCAGTAATGAGCAGAAGTAAATACTTATCTTTCCATGTGATGGAATTTAAACCTTGGAAATTGACACAGAGTCAAAGGGAACCATCCTTTTTCTTGAGAAAAAGGATGGGCACTCCATACAGAGACTTTGAGGGAGAGATAAAACCTATCGACAGATGTTCATCCAAGAACTCCCAAATAGATGAAAGTTCCAATTGGGACAATGGGTAAATAGGTCCTAATGGAAGGTTTGAACTAGGCTCATAAGGCCTATGTGGTGCAAGCTGGTCAGCTTTTTGCTTACTGAAAATGTCTGTGAAATCATGGGATTTTTCAGAAACTCCTTCCAGGTCGGCTTGTAGCTCAGATAATTCTGGAGTTGCAAAATGTCCAGATGCTTCAGCAACTTTTAAGCTGATTGAAAAACACTAATCCATCCAGTTTACTCACCCTAACAAATGCCAAAGTGTTGATGAGAGAGATTTTTGGAGGTTTGGAGGTTTTGGTATAAGCCAGAGATGCCGTAGAGGCTGAAAAGGCTCTGGCCAGATTAGACACTGCAGGAGAAATGGAAGTGTTGGGAATCTGGAAATTAATACTGCCCAATACCCAGTCAATCAACAGATTATATTAGGTGAGCCAGTTGTATCCAAGAATGACCGAACAGCTAGAGTCCAACTGTGTTAAGAAAAAAGTAACCATCTGGGATGTTCTACACAGGAACCAGATAGACATGTAACAGGCTTGAGTAATTGCCATATTGCTAGTGCCATCAAACAGACAGAAGGAAATTGCAGAAAAGAATGGAGTTTCAGATCATGTTTCATGGCAAAAGTGGTATCTATAAAACAGTGTGCAGAACTGGAATCTATCAGTGCTCAGAAGTATTTTTGCAAATGCAGGAGTATTTGGTCACATGCATGGATGTATTTTGTGACACCATGGGAATATTTATTGCATGCAGGGTAGTATTTCCCATACCCCTCAATTCTTAATGAGGCTTATTATGTCAACACAGAAGCAAATCCAGAGGGGTGCTTATGCTTTTTTTGACTCCATGGTGAGTTTTTCCTTGGACATTGTAGTTGTGGTGGAAGTTGCCACACAAGCCTTGGAAGAGTTAGACTTAATGGTGCAATCAGAAACCTTGTGTCTGCCTTTTCCACAAAAAAGACAGAGGTCATTATCCATGCACCATTGTTTCTCCTTCTGGGTGAGTCTACCATCAGAACCCAACAAGTGGGAAATGTCAAGTTTATCGGAAGTTGACTGTTTTTCCTTATTGGATCTCTTGTCTTTCTTCCAATCGGAATTCGATTTGTCAGTATTAGTGCTAGTGTTGCCAATATTGCCTGAGTTATTTCTGGAAGACTTTCTAGTTGACACTTTGTTGCCTTGAGAATGTTCCATCTGATTCTCTCAAGAAACCTCAGCTTTTCGTTCCCAATAGTGGGCATTGGATGTCTGAGCTTTAATCTGCATGAGTTGGAGAGTTTTCGGCTTTCAATCTTTGCAGATCTCATCTTTAAGGCATGATGGAAGTCCCATATAGAAATGGTGCCTGAGGGTGGAATCATCCCAACCACAACATGCAGCGAGGGTATTGAATTTGACAAGATAATTGGAAACCTGTTGATTGGTCCTTCATCTGAAGTGTCATTAATTCATTTTCCACTTCGCTGGATTGGTTGTAAGGTCTGAAATTAGTTTCCAGTTCTTCCACAAATGCATCCTAGCTGTTGAGCCATACAGGTGTCTCGTCGGATATTCTGGATAGTCTGGGTTCGAACCAATCCTGAATGGTATCCTTAAGAGTGCAAAATTGACTTTTCAACTGTCGGATTTAAATGCAGCAGGTTGATCATGGAAACTGAAATGGCATTGGAGAAGGAAATTCTTCAATTTTTTCCGATCTTTGCTGGTAAATGGTTCAGGTTCTTTAACTCCAGTGTGGGATGATTCTTTGCTTTCCTCAGTGGATTTCAAATAGTCAGCAAATTTCACAATAGAGTTAACAAACATCATTTCAGTCAGTTCATTGGAAGATTTCTTTTTTGATTTGTCTGGCTGTTCTTCTACTTCATTGTTGGAAATGTTGGGAGCATTGGGATCCTTTGCTACCTCGGTAACTTCTTTGACAGAAGCTGATGCTGTTGGCTGAATTGGGGTTTTGGATTGGGTGGTATAAAGTTGCAATGGGGATTGAAGTTGAGATGGTCCTTCAGCAGCTTTGCATTTGGGACCCATGATGAGTGAGTCACAGAGTTGAGATCTGATATACTGTGAAGTCCCATGTCAGAACCTATTCCAGAACTATCGGAAAGTCACTGGGAACTTGGAAACTATTGGATAGGGTCAGGATGTTGGCTTCAGCTTATGTGCTGCACCTCTACACAAAATGCTCGGGAGTCCTTAATTTCAAAGATGGGACTTATGCTGGAAGATATTGTTAGAGTATGTACATGGCAGGTTTCTGGAGAAACCTGTGGAATATCCGGTAGGACTTGGCTTCAGCTTATAGGCTGCACCCTCGTGAGATTGTGTTGTCCAATTTCAGACAGGGAGACGGGAATCCCGGGGAGTCCAGGTGGAGTTTGTGGGTCAGGGGGGTCGTAGGTTGGAGGTCATGGTCGAGAGGTCATGAGTCGAGATAGATAAGAGAGATAGATGTGCTGGAGCCTGTGGGCTCCAACTAGCATGAGCAGTGTGATTCAAGTAGGAGTTTAGAGCGGAAAATGTATTAGATTACTGGGGGGAATCTAAGCCAATTTCTGACTGGATTGTATGTACAACATCTGCCAGACTATATAGACCGTGGAATGAATGACATACCAAATCCAGTAATGATGAAACAAAACTAGCAAAACATGAAATGAGAATAGTAAACACCAAATTTGGTGTTAGGAATGGGACGGAATGGAGTGGAGTCTGAATCGTGACAAATCATAAACCATAATGGGAAATGGAGCGGGAGTGGAGTCTGAATCGTGACAGGTCATTTGACTAAAACAGGAACGAGGCTCTGTTAGAGGGATGATGTTACAACCATCTCACAACCTGACAGTCCCCGAGATTATCGCCACCTATCGACGATTCAAGTCATCATTCAAGTCAGCACATCAGAAACTGTCGGTCTCCTGATGATGACGTATGCTCTCGTGGTGATCAAACTCTGTTTATGCCCATGTTAAAATATACTTGTACTATCTGGTTAAACTCTGATATGCCCCTTTTATTATGATGATCCGTTCTACTCTATGTTTCACATATGTCTATATATACCTGTAACCCTCAGACTATTTCCTTTTCTCGTAATTCCACTCTCGGTTATTTCATGGCCTCTGAACTAATCGTAACCTTCCCATTCCTAGTCAAGCTTATTTGTCAATACCGCTTTCTGCTCTTCTCCTAGTTAGTATTTTGTAGACGCCAAATATTTGTATATGACCCTGCTGTAGTTGTAGTTACTAGGCAACCAGAATATTAACTCAGAATAGCCCTTACACCTCTAGAAGTCCCATACTAGGTACTCCACTATCTGCCTTCGTGTGCGCTCGCCCACTCTCGGTCTCCGACCCCTTGGCCTGACACCCAACTTATCCTTCAGTTCTGATCAGTAGTTTTGCCGAGAGGTATTCATTAGGACTAGTCTTCGCCCGTCTGAAATTTAAGGACACCCAATGGATAATTGCGAGGGTGCAGCACATAAGCTGAAGCCAAGTCCTTCCGATCGGTCCCCGTCAGCCTACCGACAATTAGTCAGTTTTCAGTTCTTAACAGATGACAGGTTTTCCGAGCAGGGTCCGGTGACTGACATGCAGGACGAGGTTGGACATAGACAGGGACGGAGTCTGGTGGGTATTCCGGTGACTGATATACAATGTAATGTAGTCGAACATAGACAAGTCTGACGTACAGAGTCCAGCAGGAATTCTGGTAAACTGACAATTGGTGCGTATAGGGCACAGGTGCATATAAGTTAGTGCCCAGAGTCCAGTGGGAATTCCAGTTGTAACAGATATGGATATTCAGAGTTCTGAAGAGTTCTGAATATCAAGCATACAGAAAGATGGAAATTGGAATAAGAAACTAAGTTGATATCAGATCTAAAGTAAAGTACAAATTCGCAGAACTTAATACAAGTTTTCTCGTTATTGTACTACAAACTAAGACCACAATAAGACAGAAATGGGAGTATTCCAAAATGGGAATACAATAAGATGGACTAAAAGATAAATGATTAGTTAAAAATTATAATAAATTAAATAAGATATAATAGCATTATATGCTATTATTATGCAAAGTTAAAAGGAACTAGGCCTTAGATTTCACAATAAAAATATAATAAAAATACAATAAATTTGAAAAAAATACCAATTAATTCAAAAGAAATTAAGAGAATTTCATGAGATAATACTGATACCTCACAAGCACCTAAAAGTGCCCACCACACACCATGCTCCCTTCACTTATTTGATTATATAATACAGAGATAAAACAATTAAAGTACAGATTTTCTGCTGCCTACCTTCACTCCTTTCATGTTACGACTGGAAATCCTGCCAGACTCCAGGCACTAACTTATACGCGCCCATGCCCTATACGCACCCATTATCAGTTTACTGGAATTCCCAGCAGACTCCGTACATCAGACTCATCTACGTTTGTCTTCATTACGTTGTGTTTCAGTCACCGGAATACTCACCGGACTCCATCTCTGTCTATTTCCAACCTCATCCTGCGCATCAGTCACCAGACCCCACTCAGTGAACCCATCACCTCTCTAACCAAGCCCCGTTCCCATTTTAGTCAAATGACCTGTCACAATTCAGACTCCACAATAATAAACAATGTCAATCTGAGATAAGTCAAAGAATATTGAAAATATCCAAAGTTATTCAAGTCAAATGTAACAGTTGTGACCTGCAGGTTTTGGAGAGAAGCCTGCAGAGTATACTGAAGTGAACTTGCCATATTATCAGCTCACTACTCTCAGATGGATGGTCAGACTGAGAATTGGAATGCCACCATTTGAACACATGTGAAGAGTCTTTTGCACTTCTATAAAGGGAGGATGGTCAAAGTGGATCAAGGTGGTTGTCCATACTTATAACTCCAGTTCTATAAACTACACACCCACTTTCCTATTGATGGGCTACCTCCTGAGAGGTATATGCTATGTCCTAGGAGGTGATGACTCTGTAATCCTTAGGGTACTCTCAGACAGCCTCATGGCTAATCAATGGATCATGGAGCTAGAGAATAATTGACAAATGGTATGATATTCAATTGCACAAGCCCAGGAGACTCAGGCTGGAGCTTGTAACAAAAGATGCAGACCCACAGAGAAAATATCTAAGGGGGATTTCATCCTAGTTGATCCACATTCCTTCCAAATGGGAGAAGTCAGAGGAAGCAGATAAAAACTCATTCAGAAACAAATTGGACCATTTGAGATTTAATAATGAGTTAATCCCTGAGCATTCTGACTCAATATTCCCCCTGAATATCAAATGTATCTAGTCCTCAATTGAGAGCATCACAAGAAATACTATTTCTCCAAGAATTTGGACAAAGAGACTGATTTGAGAATCCTAGGTAGCTGAGTGGTGATGAAGAGGTATAGGACACCAAAAACATCAGAATTGACTATTCTTTTGAATTTGATTGAAAGGCTATGGGCCTGAGGAAGATTTGTGGTTGAATGCTATGAACATTGGAATGTCTCAGCACTCTTGAGAGCATCAAAGTCACTTGATGGAATCTAATGGACTTGATGCAGTTCCTCCAATCATTAAACAATCATTTCTTCCCCATCACAATGATATTTAATTTTTCTACCTAATTCTCTTTCTTCCCTTATTCATCTATAACAACTTGGGATCCAAAGAGAGTGGCATACCAGGGAAGGTGTACTGTCTGAACATGAAAGGAGAGCATTAAGGATGATAGAGGGAGTGAGGACCCCACCTCATTATCCCACCAGAAGGACTGAAATGGACTGATTTGGCAGAGACTAACACTATAAATAATGCAATGACTTGTGTCAGAATGGTTGGTAACACGAGTAAGAAGGAATATGAAGGGGCCACATTCTACAAATGGGAGATTATCAGAAGCATTAAACTACAAGAAATCACCCTAATATGAGGGGATGGAACTGAGCTATCCCCAAGGCTTGTGAAATAGAACAACTGAATATCAAAAGGTTATACCAAAGTAGAACATCCTAAATCAATATTTAAACTTAGAAATAGTAGAATTCAAGACAATAATTTATACCAAATGATTCAATGCCACACACATGAGTGGAATGGGAGGGAACTGGGGGGAGTGAGTATGAATGAGAATAAATGGGGAGTTGAAATGTGCAGAGGCCCTCAGTATGACTTGGGAAGGGAAAACACAGTCACAATATGCAAATCCAATGTGGAACAAAACACCTAGTGATGACCTGATCAGACCAAAATGGAAAGTAATGCAACAGTGATGTGATGAATTATTCAGACACTACTGATGGAGATTCCATACTCAGATGGATCAATCTCAGGATGCTGCATAAATAATGGTTGTAGAAGGAATGTTTGAGTGCCTGAAATAATAACCTATCATATTGGCCCAAGGCTGTGGATGATACAAATGTCTCACAGAGTACTTTGGGTGAAGGTCATGGAGCTGGTATTCATCCCTTGACTAATAACTATTCCAACTCCAACACAATTATGATTAGAATTGCATTGTGAGTGGTGTCCAGGTTGGCTTGGATAACATGACTATCAATAAGTCAGAGGTCAATCTTGGACATAGTGGGATTTGTACCTGAACACTTCTGTCTTTTCACATGTACATTTTTATGTTGATGCTTCAAGGACCAAATTGAGAAAGAGTGAAAATCCTATTCAAATACTCATATGACTGCTGATGTAGTGTTTAAGGGAATTATAATTACCCATAAGTAAGTATTTAGGCTCAGTTGAAAAGAGAGACTGATTTATGTATGTCTTTTAGGTTCAATGAATTCAAATAGTATATAGAATTAATAATAATTAATAACATTCGAATAAGTTTTTGAGTTTGATCGCATGCCCTGATAGATACTCAGAACTGTTTACACAGAGGAAAGTTGTGGAGTATCTGGAGGCTTCCCCCTTTTGGCCGTTCGGGAATAATCAACATGATGACACTTGTGGGTCCTAATATATTTCGCGTTAAAACTACATTCCTGTATAGTAGCTTATTAATATCAACGCTTTTTGATCACGTCCACGGTGCACCGACGTATACCCTCCCCTCCCCTTTGCGTCAACAGCCCCCCCGGTTAACCCCTTGTTTTGTTTAGAAGTAGTCTCTACTCAGCGTCTTTGGGACCTAGCTAACATAACGCGTTGAAGCGCTCGCATTGCAAAGTTCGATATCACTATCAAGATGTCCTCACTGGATATAAATGTAAATATGTTATTTTTATTTAGATATATACTGATCCATACCAGAAGCTTCCCTTCTATGTGCCGCATTCGGTGGCAACCATCGACATACAACCCATCCCGTCCTGGATACAAACAGGAGGATGTTGATATGCAAGCTCTTAACCAAGGAGTGTACAATTTACTTGGCGGGGAAGTGGTGCGCGCCATGCTACTTGGTTTTTCAACGTTGTCAGTTATTGAGTTAATTCCACCAATCCCACTTACCCACTTACCCGCGCTTCCTAAGGTATACGAGTTGGAGATGAGAACAGGCATTCCTCTAGTTATCAGGATTCAATGGAGCTTCAAGGCTGATCCCATATCGTCCAGTTGGGCTGTGAAGAAAATATCACGCGAAGTAGCCGTCCTTAAGCTTCTGCAATGTGTCAGTCCCCAGGTTCCAGCACCACGTGTACATACTTCCGATTTCGCCTTAAAAAACACTGTTGGTGCGCCATTCATGATTATGAATCGACTCTACGGTGAGGGTCAATGGATGGCTTGGCCAAAACTTTCCGCGGACGACAGAGTAAATATAACCGTCTTGATCAATTTGAATGGGCAATTCATATCTCTAGTGGCAGATCACCTTTGTGAAATCTCTCGCTACGTCCTTAGTTGGGATTTTTAACGTGTGCCTGCCTTCCATCGGTTCTCTAGAAACCCTCACCCCCGACGGTCTCCCCATCATTGCGTCTATCTTACCGCACATGACTTTGTTGCCTACAGAGCAATGCGCTACGCTAGAACAGTGATTATATCCTTCCCGTCTTCCTCATTCCCCACTAATGTCGTATCACAAGATATATCATTCTTCAATTGGATCATGCCTTTGCATACCCTCACGATCAGGCTTTATACGATTTTTCTCTTCCTGACCTTTTTCACAGAATCCGCACTTTAGGGATCAGTGTGATTCCTCGACCCGCTATGCTTGTTCCTGTTTTGGTCCACATGGATTTGAATAACCAAAACATCATGGTTAAGGATTCGACCGTGTCTGGCATAGTTGACTGGGTGGTGCGTCCATGACCATGGATGTCACGCAATATCTTCTTGGGTCTATACGCACCCTAGATACATTCTTCTCTTCCTGCTTGTCTAGGGGCAAGGTATCCCGATTTCATACGTTACGATGCCACTTATGACCCTAAGTACGGCCTACAACCTCGTTTAATGCCGACTAAAGAGTGCTAACCATTGGAGGACGAAGCTTCTACCTTGATAAATGTGTTTCGAGAAGTAAGCCCAGTTGTTTGAGTTTCCGCACGCTCTATGTACCTAAAGTATCCCATGTAGGCTGCTAGCGCATTATCTTGTGACTTTGTTCGGGACCTGGACAAGGGGGCAATATTGCGTCAGATTCTTGAACTCGTGTCATGTAGTACTGTGTCTTAAAATGGCATGCAGGCCTGGTTTAGGTGGGAACAGGAAACGACGCAAAGGACGGCACCATAAGATGAACAAGTTCCTCGGTCTTCCTATCAGAGTGGCTATGGCCTTTATGATATCCTGTTGGGAGCCGCATTCCCTCACTCACATTCTGTATGTAAAATTTTGTTTCATTGTAAACACTTAATAGATACATGTGTTTTTCCTTCTGCCTCGCCCAATTATCACCTATTTGGATTTGAAGCACAGATGGCGCGTGAGTTGCCTTGTAAGATGATATGTCTGTCGTTTCTGGCAGGATCTGTCTTACGGAAATTGCACATAACACCATTACACATAGCAAGCACCATTATCTGAAACACTAAGAGGGTGGCCAGACCGTATTGCATCCGTTGCCAGGGTGACGTTATCGGGAACTTGCGCAGACCACAGTAGACATATAATATATAAATTTACATGTATCTATGAGTGAACTACTGGGGACGATATGAATTTACAGGGAAGAAAGTTTTTGAAGGGATGGCAGAGCTATTACTAAAGCTATGTAAAATATATTCTGTGATATTCTAGGAAGGTCAGGGTGATCACCAACAGAGATGAGTGACCGATATATGTGGTTGTGTTATACTGTAAGTACATCTTCATGTATTTACTCTTTGATGTGAATTCCCGGAAACCCATATTGCTAATCCTATTGGGTGCAGGAACAGTTAGAATTGGATCTGACAAAGTTTAATTTGTCTGAGTTCTTTAGTGATCATAGGTTTCACCCAATGTCACTTTATGTGATAATCTCCCCTATTGTTCACTCTTCTCTTCATCTCCCATCTCACAGGATGCTTGCAGCATCTGTGATAGTTCTCTTTATATCATGACCGTTGAACCTCTGAACTCGAAGGCGCAGGACCACCGGCAGGTCACTTCGTTGGCCACACAATATTTACGATACGGCAGATTCCACTGCTGGCTTTGATGGGTAGCCCATTTACTCGCAGAAGTAACAACAACCGACAGCATTCCAATCTCTTTTTACCATACCCGCCCCGGCTAGTGATCCAAGACCCACTCAGCTTTACTCGACTTTATGCTGGTGTGCGCCAGCGTTCGCGTCGCTTCAGGCCTGCCACACCCACTACCTTGGTGCCGAGCTTGGACAGCATTTAAGTCGGCTCCTCTGTGACGAGTCCGCAGCACCCATTACTATCACCAGCCTGCTCGTTCCCAGCTTCCCATTGAAAGACATCTGTCCCTCCCAGGATGGCTCTCACTCATCCCAACCTCCAGATGGCTCTAGTCTATCTGCGGACAGCTCTTCTCTGTCCCCCGAAGTTTGCACATCCATTATGTTACCTCGCAGCGCTGAGCCACTGCTCCTCTCCATCGAGTCAAAAGCGCAACCATCTTGGACCTCTGCACTAGCATCGTCCCCTACTGATGGCGACTTCCTGCTTCCCCATGCTCGCCTCTTCACCCCTCGAGGGAATCCTCTGCCACGCCCCAACTCCAATCCCCGTATTAATGCATGTCCAGGTGATACCTCGATGCTGCCCCATGTATCCTCTTGTTAAATTTGATAATAAAACACACCTTTTTATGGGGGAGTCCACCAATTATTGCAACTTTTCATATGAAGATGCTAATTGTGGACCATGCATTTGGAGGTTAATGTGTGTCAGAACCACTATACACCTCCCAGAGCACCAAACCTATATTGTCAGGAGGTGCTACACTAACTGACACAAGATATTGAGACACAAGTACTTTCATTACAAGCTTATTAAACCCTTGTAGATTGTATATTGCAATAGAGTCAACTCATACTATTTTGTAATACCTCTACCCTCAAATGAGATGCATGGGCCTTTTTCTTGGAGGACTATCCGGACTGACCGTTTGTAGTCACACTACTACACATCAGTTACCATGGCTGTGACATCGGCTTCAAAGGTGACAGGGCATGTAGCCAATCATGTCCTAATCTCCCTACTGCTTCTTCCTTCCCCGATGCAATGACTTCTGATATCGACACCCAGCTCAAATGTGGGTGACTCCGAGGTCCATTTCCATCCCCGCCTTTACCTCATTTCCACTCCTCACCGCTGGGTGTCACTACACGAAATCATTCCCATAAACGTTTCTGGATCCATCATATCTGTTGGCCTCATGGCTCCTCCGTCAATGATGGTATACTAGATTGTGAAGCACATATTAAGTATGATATGTTTCAGACTGCTGTCACTGATCTGTTTGAGTCTGGCCCTGGATCGATCATGCTCAAATTGGATCTTGAACAAGCTTTTCATCACATTCCTATCCGACCAGCTGATTGGCCACTACTGAGTTTCCATTGGGCAGGAAACTTTTAACTTTTATTATGAGCTATTCCTTATGTTTGGACTGTTCTGCTCCATATATCTTCAACTTATTCTCTGAGGGCCTCCACTGGATCTCACACCACCATCTTCCTGCCTTCATTCAGCATTATTTGCATGATTTTTTGCAGATTTTCAAGCCACATACCCTGCTTCCCCTTATCCATTCAGCTCTTGAATGGACCCATGGCTTAGCGAATGCCCTTGGTCTCCATTTCCAAGAATCTAATATTGAGGGACTATCAACCTGCCTCAAATACTTAGGCATTGAACTTGACTCCATGGCTATGGAGGCTCATCTACCCACAGGTAAACTGACATATCTGTCAAACCTTCTCATCAAATGGCAGACCAAGACATTGCACCCTCCATGAGTTACAGGAAGTAACCGGTTTTTTTCAATTCTGCTCCCAGATCATCCCATTCTCCAAAGCCTTCATGCACTCACTGTTCTATTTTGCAATGTTGTTCACCTCTCCTTTTGATCGCCGCCGTCTTACTTGCCCTGCATGTTGGGACATTACTTGGTGGGCTACTTATGCCCCTGGTTGGAATGGAATCCATTTCATCTCCCCTGCTCAAACTACCCTCCACATCTTCACTGACACAAGTGGTGAAAAGGGTGCAGGTGGAGTATTTGGCAATCAATGGTTCTCTTATTGAACTCCTCATCGTGATTCAGGTGCTGACATCCAAGGCAAAGAATTTTATGCCATTATCCATGCTATTTTATGCTGGGGTCCCCATTTCTGTGGACATCATGTTATCTTTCATATCGATAACCAAACTGTACATTCCACTATTTCAAAACTCTCCATCCACTCATCTCCCACAATGGAATTCTTGCGTCAATTCCTTAGGCTTGCATCCCAGCTTGACTTCTTCCAAGGAAAATTCCATTGCTGATGCTGCCTCTCACTTTGAATTTACCCTCATGTTCTCCATCACCTCCAATCTTAATCTCAAGGCCTCCCCCAAGGTTCTCTCTCTCAAGGAAATCTACAGCCCTACGGAGCCTCACCCTATTGTTTCCATTGTCTCATAACAACATGGGGTCTTCATGGCCACATTCACAGACCACTTCTCCCAGTCCTCTGGCCTTTCTAAGCTCTGCCCCACTTGGCCCATGCCTGCTGCCATGGATGCCTGTCTGTCATCTGTGGTCGCAGCCGGCTCCCACTTTAGACTGCAACATGATGTTGTTCACCAGACTGGAGTGAGATAAAGACTTGGTATTGAGGTCCCGTTCGGCAATGTGATCAATGTAAATCATCTTGTCAAAACAGTAATATGGTCAAGATTCTTCTAAGGCATGGCCTGTTCTTTCAAATGATTTTATTTCAGCACCAAAGTGAAATCACACCAGATTTGACAAACTGTCAGTTTTGCAGTTTTTTTAAATAGTGATCACTGAGAACAGCCACCATAGGCACGGCACGTTGTGACCACAGTTGAACATCTTATCCCAGATACCTTCTTTTCCACCTATCATGGAAGATGATGAGAATTCCAGTGGACCATGGTCTGCTGGCAAAGAATCTGTGTGAGTTGGGTGAGTCTTAAAAGCCTAGTCATGGGATACAAGTTGGAGTGGACTCATATATAGTTCTTCATGCATTTAACAGAGTTCAGATACTAAATACTACTCATTGCTAACACTCGAGGTGGTAACCCAAAACAAGCAAAGTCCAGTAATTTAAATACTGATAGATTAATTAGTTGCACTATTAAGCTTAAACAACTAAAATCAATGCTTATTTTGATGATTTAAAAGGTTCAATAGAACTCTGTATGACTCTTTTAGCAAATAAACATCTATTCTTGAGAATAGGGGCTGGAAGCTGAATATATGCACAGTACCTTGGCAGAGACTTGATATAAAGCTTCAGTTTCTTGTATCTTATTTATAACTATTAATAGATATTTAAAAAGGTGTCAAATAATTTATTAACAGAAACAATAATTTGTATCAGATTAATTGACTGCTTGTACTTGATTAATTCAATAAACTTAGGTATGGGCTTTGAATAATCTAAGTGTTGGCAGGGATTTCAGTAAGGCTTATTAGGTTTATTATGCATTTAATATGCCTAAAGAGTAGCTGTGAGGCTGGGAACTTAGAGGGAGGAGGCTATCAAGGAAATTGCAAGTCAACCAGGATATATTGCTGAGGAGGGAGAGGATGAATGTGACCAAGCACCAACACCAAATTTATTGCCAGTGGAAGATGCAGCATTGGATCCACCCCCAGTTGATGAACTGCTGCCCTCTGAAGAACAGGTCCAAATGCCACCCATATTACCACCTCATAGTCCTGGATGCCAACCAGGACCAGAAATCAGATGTGGCACACAAAAATGATGACCACAAATATAAACCAGAATTATCATGTACACTTGATGAAGAGGCTACATGGAGAAACAGGATGCCTGAACCACTCCACAGGCATGAGTCACCAGAACCAGAGACTGAACAGACCATCCTACAATCAGAACCGCTCAATGATGAGTGACTCTTTTCTGGAATGGTGAATGCAAAGTTGTCGAATGATGACTTACCAAGTACACTGAAAGAGGCTTTTGAGCACCCAGATGCAGAATTGTGGTGATCTGCTCTGGAAGAGGAGCTGCTGTCCCTAAAATTAAACCAAGTGTATGAAACTGTACCCATTCCTGAAGGAGTAACCCCAATTACATCTAAGCCAGTCTTTCAGATAAAATTTGATCAAACAGGAAAGGCTGAATGGTATAAGGGTTTGGATAGTAGCAAGAGGGTTTGCTCAATGAGAAGGAGTCGACTATCAGGAAGTTTTTGCTCCAGTTGCAAACTTAGAATCCATTCGGATAATTGTGTCCCTTGCAGCAAAGTACAATTTGGAGCTAGACCACATGGACATCACAACAGCTTATTTAAATGGAGAATTGGAAGAAGAACTTTACCTGCTGCCGCCAGAGTGATTTCCAATTCAACCTGGGTATTGCTGGCATCTTCAACATTCACTATATGGGTTAAAGCAAGCCAGTTGAACCTGGAACAAAACTTTAGATCAAAAACTCTCAAACCTTGGGCTTCATAAAAATGGATGCAGAAACCTGTCTTTACATTTACTACAAAGAAAGCCAAATATGCTTCCTTGTAGTTTATGTAGATTATTTGCTCCTGGCAGCAAGTGCATGCACTTTTATGGATTCAGTGATGGCCACACTTTCATCAACTTTCAGAATGAAGGACCTGGGAGAAGCAAAGTTCATACTGGGAATGGAGATATGGCAAACTTGCAAGTCACAGACTATATCATTATCACAGGCACAGTATATACACTGGAATGACCAATTGTAAACCCATTTGGACACCATTGGCTCACAATTTGAAACTCACTTCTGAAAACCCGGATTCAAATAGAGATGACTCCACTATACCAGAAATGACAATTGAAGGGAATCAAGTGTCAAATCTCACAGTGGTAGACTCACTTACATATGCCATGCTTGGAACATGACCCGACTTGGCCTACTCAGTCAGATTGTTGAGCCGTTTCAGTGCAGCCCCAAAACAGTGCCATTGGGAAGCAGCAAAGTGTGTCCTCCATTATCTTCAAGCGACCAAAGAGCTGGAACTAACATTTGATGGATCTGATATATCTCTTGACATGGATTTTCATGGATATACAGATGTAGACTGGTCTGGTGACATCAAAACGTCTAAGTCAACCTCAGTTTCATGTTCATTACAAACAGAGATGCCATTTCCTGGGTGAGTAAATGCCAGTCAATGGTAGCTTTATCTAACACTGAATCAGAGTACATTGGGCTCAGTATTGCAAGACAGCACTTACAGTGGTTACAAAGTTTCTTCAAAGAAATAGGACATTGGCAACAAAAACACAGAGTTATACTGTGAAAATCAGGCAGCCATTATACTTTGCAAGGACCCTCAATTCCGTGCTCGAACGAAACACATCCAACGCAAATATCACCATGTACGTGACGATCTAGTGGCGAAGGGAGAGGCAGCTGTGCGTTATGTATCAACCGTTGATATGGTGGCTGACATCCTTACAAAACCCCTGACTCACGAGCAACATTGGAAGTTTGTCAAGGCCATGGGACTGCAGCTGCGCTCGGGTGGGAGTGACAAAATATGAAGACGCATAAATGATTCGGTACCAGTACCTTATCGATTACGTGTTGGTGATTACCACAGGCTGTAATGCGAGCGCCGCTTACACCCATGCTTACAAACTTTTAAACTTTGTTGCAAGCGCCTCAGTCGTTTTTTCTGCTACCTCAAACCAGCGACTGAGTTCGGGCGTTGTCTGCCCTCTCTTCAGTTTTGTCATTTGTCTTGCAACAGTGCCTTCCATATATTCTATCACAATTGTTCACAGTGAGAAACAGTTTAAAATCTCAAAATGTTTCAATTCCCAATATATTTTCTAACAATATGCCATGTAAGTACTTATGAGATGTTGACGCGGATTAAAGTTGACGGGCATGGGGATTCGGGGGCATATCCAACAAGCCAGAGACCGCAGCGGAGCAGTGTGGCAAGTCGCGAGGAACGAACGACCACTCTTACTCCAGGATATGAACCACAACAACAGACATATCGTCCCGTAAATGGTCTGAAATCCTGTTCATCGTCGCCATTGTCTCCTTGGCCATGCGATCATTATCGAGACCGAATAGTATATTCCGAATCACGCCGTCCGCGAGATTATTAATATCGGCGGAAGGTATAAAGGAATGGCCGATGGATTTTTCGTAAAATAACATAGCTTCAGCATCCACCAAATCCATGCCAGCGAGAGATACAATCATATTTCCAACATCTTCGTCGGGCACTCCTTGCTCCTTGAGTGACGACCGCAATCCGTCCGAGCAAAAAACAAGTATATCTCCTTTCTTGATAGAGAAATGCTTGACAGATGGTGTCGATGAGATATAAGGTGGGGTATGTTTCTGTTGGGCCCATCGATCGGTCGCTTCGGGAGGAATTGGACATCCCCACATCGTGCTTAAAACGCTAGCGAGATCAATAGGGACTTTGAGAATTGCATCCCCAAGCGCTAGAGATGTGCCATATTAATGTGAGACCCGAGAAAGCATCGCATCGACATCGCCTGCATACCTCGTGTGACCCCAAGCTGACCCTTGGTTCTACGGCACACAATCAGATCATCCTCGCCGGGATGGTCTTCCTGAAGGCGTTCAACTTCAGCGGCGTTGTATAAATTGTGCAGGTCATTCAAGGGTGTGGCAGTCCAACTATTGTTGACCATGCGACCGAGATCTATGGAAGACGGTGTTACGTATGGTTCCATTGAAGGAAGAAGAAAAATAAATACACTCACATCCTTCAGAGTCTCCCAGGGAAGCAACCCACATATTGTACTCGCTACTTGAGATAGTAACGGCAATTAACGCAGTCGATCCAGCACAGGCACGCCTCATGATGGGATAAGGGTCATGTTCGCCCATCTCCTTCATACCAAGAAAGCGAGGGACGTCATCCATGGTCCATTCACTCCAGGGCTTTGAATCCATTTGACGCATTTTCTTAATCAGAGTATGATGGAGTGTTGCGTCGAAATTCTCAATGGTATCGACGAGACAAATGGGTAGAGTCGCAAAGAGTATTTTCATTCTTCGCAATTGCAGCAGTGATTCGGACCTCAACCTCTTTGATAAGATGTTTAGAAGCATATTCCGATACACGACCATCGTAATGACCTGAAATTATCATTCCTTTTTCAACAAGCCGATGTGTCAAAAGAGTTGCTCTGCATACCATCAAAAACCCCTACAATCCATCCATAGTGTGTTCCAATCCATCCATAGTGTGTTCTCAGGACGGCTATTCTGTCTTCATTACGAATCTTGTACGCTTGAAAGGATGCTTGATGGACTTTGAAGTTGGGGTCGAAAGGGCTTATGGACGTGCTGGATTTGGAGGCGAACTGCTTGTTCATATCATCCTTCGTGTGATGTGTCTCGTAGTGACCTGTTGAAATAGGCTCGTGCGCCCAAGCTTAAGTTTAAACTAACGCAATGTTACAAAATAACACTGTCCCATCCCGTATCAAGCTTATATGACAGTGCCAAGCCATACCGTACCTTAGAACACATATGTCGTACGTCAACCAAAGTATATTTAACTACGACAGTTACACATCCATACCTCAGTCGAATCACCCTTTACGTGTCGACTGAGGTACATTATTATCTTCTTGATTGTAGCCATAATAGCTTAACAAAAGCATTCCATAGTATATTTGTTATAGGTAACAAATATAGTTGAATCACCCTTTACGTGTTGACTGAGTATATTTGTTATAGGTTATGGGCCCCGACCCACGTTGCTGAACCAATCCGAACTCGAACTGAAAGCCGACGTATACAGCGTTATTGAGAAACCATCGTCGCACCAGAAACCAACAGAACTTACTGAACCTGAACCTGACTGACCCCAAACTCCGAACCCCGAACTTGACCTCCCACACGATTTAAAAAAAAAGTCCACACAGCCGGCCCTATTCATGCTCCCATCAGAAGAGCATTTTGACGGACAGAGTTGGCTTACATGGCACAATACCATTTGGTCCACCACCGGCGCACGAGGTGTCCAAGGGTACCTGGATGGAACAATACAGATTCCTTCCCCCACCGCCACTAACACAGTCCACACACCAATGAGCTACTGGGGATCCAAGAACCCGTCACCCGAGGAGTGGGAGCAACGCAATGCTTACGCAAAAGCGATGATTGATTTAAATGTAAAAAATCCTGTCAGTCATGGCATCCAACCCACAGATACTGCACACGAAGCGTGGTCTGCATTGAAGAAAATCCATAGCACAACGTCTGATATAGGCTTGCTAAATGCCAACAATGCGCTTCGCACAATCAAACACATTGAAGGCACGGATATCCTAGCCCATTTTGCACGGCTACTGGAAGGATGGGCAAAAGTCAATGCACAAGGGGGAAGAATGGACAATACAACTTTCCACATAATTGTGATCGCCTCAATGCCAAAGGAATGGGATATAGTCATTGGGACCCTTTTCTCACTGAAAACCTCACAGGAAGTGATTGCAAATCTTACCCTATACGACATGACACTCGCTCGGCACAGAAAGCAAATACCACAATCGTCACAAGCCCTCGCAACAACCAGACACAACCGATCCACTGACGTCTGCTCCAACCCGAATTGCAAACGTGTGGGGCATACCATCGACAAGTGCTTCAAGTCTGGGGGAGGAATGGAAGGTCAGTATCCAGATTGGTGGAGGAAAAAGGGGGTTGCAACAGTGGAAACCAAGGCTCACAACAACAGAAATCGCCAAGTGAGGCACAATCGAAACCGATGGCGAATGTGGCAATCGTACCATCCACCCCTTTCACATCCGGGTCTGGGGAATTCTATGCCCTCATGATGCAGGCGGAACCAGCAATGTCGAGTATCGCCACCTATGCGGATTCAGCAGCGAGCGACCATTTCTTTGTGAATATAGACGATTTCTCATCGTACGAATCATATGCAGGGAAGCACGGGTCCACAGCAAATAGTGGTAGCACCTTCCAGATACTTGGAAGAGGGACAGTCAATAAACGCTGCGTATACAATGGACGTGTCATCAATCTCACCTTCAGGGACGCACTCCATTGCCCAACTCTTTCCCACAATCTCGTGTCCATAGGGAAACTCGACGACAACGGTTGCTATGCAACTTTCGGGGGAAAGGGGGTAACATTTATCAATCCAGCTGGACGGCCATTCATGTACGGGAAGGGAGAAGGGACAATGTATAGGATTGAAATCCTACCACCAACCGGCCCTATCCCAAGTACCATATCTCCGCCCATTGCGACCACACACCCGACAACAGCAATTGACACTGATGCGAGCGCCCTTGCCGCCAAATCCCACAACTGGCCAACTGACATCGACACTTGGCATCGACGCCTCGGTCACGTTAGCTATGACACTGTTGAACGGATGACCAAACGCGATATCGTCCAAGGAATGGAAGTAACCACCCATGATACTCGACCGGGGATATGCGAAGGGTGTGTGATGGGGAAGCACACGCGTTGCCCATTCCATATTAATGACGAACGAGAGACAGCGATCGGGGAACGCACCTATATTGACCTGTGGGGGCCATCCCGAGTACAATCAGCTGGTGGCAGAAGCTATATGATGCCCTGTGTTGATGGATATAGCAACCATCACAAAGTTTTCTTCCTGTCAACAAAAGCAGCCGAGGCGACATTATCTGCATTCAAAAATTATGCCACACTAACTGAGCGTCAGACAGGGATAAAATTACATACCATACGCACAGATGAAGGCACCAAATTTACCAATACCTTGTGGACCACATATCTCAACGAACAAGGCATTATACACGAGATGACGACCGCTTACTCCTCTTCATCAAATGGTGTTGTCAAACGGTGCCACCGCACTATCATTGAGAGGGTTCGCGTTTGCCTATATGAAAACAGCCTCCCACCATCGCTATGGTGTGAAATCGCGGCGGCAATCGTATACGTGATGAACTTCATCCCCACTGCTAGACACCCTGACATGACGCCTTTCGAACTGTGGTATGGGAAGAAACCCAACATCTCACACTTACGACCACTCGGCTGCACCGCCTATGCTAAGATACCAGTCGAAGCTGGAGGTGGGCTGAGTAAACTGGACCCACGGTCGATTAAGGGGATCCATATAGGCTATTTTGGTTGTGATGCTTACCAAATTTATGACCCAGAAACCCAGCGCATCTTCCGCTCATGCAACGTAATCTTTGAAGAAGCTCACACTCACAAGATGCTGAATGACGCTCCAAGCGAGGGGGAGGCAAGTAACGCTGACAATGCACCAGCTCACAACCACGCAGCACCAACTAACACGCCTCTGCCCACTCCCAAACCAACAGTCACGGCACCTATGCCACGCCGCTCATTGCGCATCCCTATACCAACAAAAACACTCCAGGACTCCATAGCCTCGGAGAACAATATACAGGATGCGAGGGCTGCCGGCGAGGCATGGGCGGACGATGAGACACGCGTAACTGACAGTGACCACGCCAGAGCTTTCCTTACAGATACCAAAACGATCCCAGAACCGACAAATGTCTGGCTTCCCAACACATACCATGAGGCGATGACACGCCTCAACATATGGGGGGGGCCAATAGGTAAAGAACTAGAGGTAATGAAGAAGCATGGGGTCTGGACAGTAGTGGATTGCCCCAAGGATGCCAGATTGATAAAAACACGGTGGACCTTCACAAACAAGTATGACGGCAACGGAGAACTCGCCGCACGCAAAGCACATCTCATCACCAAAGGCTTTACGCAAATCCCTCGCGTCGACTTCTTCGAAACATACACTTCGGTCGTAAGGTATGAATCACTATGGATGAACTTAGCCATTGTGGCTGCAACCAATATGGAAGCATGGCAGATTCATTACGTTGCAGCGTATCTCAATTCCACTCCACAAGCCACTACATACATCGAATTACCAGATGGAGTGAAGGAGGAAGGGAAGGTTGGACGGTTAGAAAAGACACTATATCGAACGATGGATGGGGCAAACAATTGGTGGGGGACATTGGATAAGGAAATGAGTGAGTTAGGCTACTACCGCTCAAAGGCTGATCCGTCAGTGCATTCTTGGCACTCGAATGGCAACACCACTATCACAAGTACCTATACCGATGACACAACTGGGATCTCGTCCTCGAAGGAAGAGGCTGAGTGGGCAAAGGAAGAATTAGGATGGACATACCAAACGAAAGACCTAGGAGACACGAATCTCGTACTAGGGATATGGATCGATCGAGACAGGGCGCAGGGCACCATTAGAATTTCGCAATGTGCGTACCTAGAACACATCCTCGAACATTTCGGAATGTTAGAATCAAACTCGCGCACAACACCGTTACCACCCGGCATTACACTGACCAAGGAACAGGCCCCCCAAACAACTGAGGACTGCGTTTTCATTTCAGACAAACCCTACCGCGAACTATTGGGGTCGATTATGTATGCACAAATAGCGACACGACCAGACCTTTCCTATGCCGTATCAACACTTAGCAAATTCACCTCAAACCCTGGAAAGGCACACTGGAACGCGTTAACGCATGTCCTCCGTTACATCAAGGGGACGCTCGATTACAGTATCACTTACGGGGGTTCACACAAGAACCTCACCCCAATTGGATACATCGACGCAGATTACGCAGGCGACATCGACACGCGTCGGTCATGTTCCGGGTATGTGTTCATACAGGCAGGGGGAACTACTGCTTGGGGCTCAATGTATCAACTGACGGTCGCCCTGTCCACGACAGAAGTGGAATACATGGCCCTTACGCGCGGTATGAAACAGATCCTATGGATGTACTCAGCAATGGACGAAGTGGGGTTCCCACAACAAAAACCAGTTGTCCTGTATAACAATAACTCGGGTGCAGTCCTACTGACCAAAAACACGAAGCACAATACACGTGTCAAACACATCGACATACGCTATCACTATATACCGGAACGTGTGGAGGGAGGAGATATCGAAGTACACCACATCCCATCTAGCAGCAACCTCGCGGATACGTTCACAAAGCCACTGGCCAGAGTGCTCTTCCACAACATTGTGTCGAACTACGACTCTGCGAGGGCGCACCGAGCCAGGGGGAGTGTTGAAATAGGCTCGTGCGCCCAAGCTTAAGTTACACCCAAGCTTAAGTTTAAACTAACGCAATGTTACAAAATAACACTGTCCCATCCCATATCAAGCTTATATGACAGTGCCAAGCCATACCGTACCTTAGAACACATATGTCGTACGTCAACCAAAGTATATTTAACTATGACAGTTACACATCCATACCTCAGTCGAATCACCCTTTACGTGTCGACTGAGGTACGTTATTATCTTCTTGATTGTAGCCATAATAGCTTAACAAAAGCATTCCATAGTATATTTGTTATAGGTAACAAATATAGTCGAATCACCCTTTACGTGTCGACTGAGTATATTTGTTATATGACCAACAGGATAATTTTCAGAATAGCAAATATTCGACATGGTAGATGGGACAAGAGAAATAGTTGGGCCTGCTCAGGTCAGGTCACGGAAGGAAATAAGTGTACAGATCGGCTGGTTGATTGAAACCCCTACTCTTGGCGCTAATACTCATGCTGTGGGAAAGCAGCACAGCAAATGGTTCTAGGTTGGGAGTCTGCGACACGTTCCTTGAGGAAATTACAAACCCTCCAGCTCAAATTGTTGAGATATATTGCTCAGAGTATGACATAGCCTTTAAGGGTGGCAAGGGTACTATTGGAACAATGCAGTTGCTGTTGTTCCGGGAACCGGAATATTTATATTCTAAACAGTGAATTTAGTAGCAGTAGTTAGTTGTATTCTTCAAGGAAATTTATCATCCCCTTCATCCGCATGAACACCTGCGGTATATTTTCGACAGGAATAATTTCAATTAATGTCAATCTGCAACTATATTCATTGAAGAAAAAGGGAAGATGAAGAACAAGACCAAATGATATCCCAATGTTCTCCAGAACTGGCATACCCAACTCATGTGGCGTAAGGAAGCCTGATGGATGATGAACTTGAGGGCTGTGACAGAAACATGGGCTTGAATATATCATTAAGTCAGGCCTCGGCGCTAGACCCCAGTCATAATTCCGACAGAATTTCGAAATCATTTGGCTTCGGGGGTGAATAAGGATATTTAAATCATTTTTGTATTAAGGCCAATTTGCAATGGTGTTCATTAAAGGGGGTTCTCTTTTGGTTCTCCAGGCCACGTGTACCCGATTGATATGGCGTGAGGAATGGGCAGCAGCCCAATGGCCTAATCCCACTGATGGACTATCAACTCGAGCCCCAAAAAACTCCTTGACACTTGTACAATCAATTACAATGATATAGGACTTCCCCGATAGACCACATGACACTCATATCTCAGAGTCGCAAGGGTGGAACAAGCACCATTCAGATGCCATCACAGAGATATCTTTGGGGATCTAAAACGTTATAAAAACTGCTCCCACTCAGTCTCAGTGTAGATTAAATTGTTATCAACCACCTTAGGCGTAGAAACAAAGAACAGTGAGTTATGAGAATTTCACCTTTGTCCTAGTGTACAAGGAGTATTTCTTAGAATTAACAATACATGCACATGGATCTCTCAATGGAAGAGAAAGACTCCTATACTACAGTACTGCAATGAATCGAGTTGTCCCTCGAGCGCGAGTGTAAGTATCCGCTCCATCTCCTTGGCAGTTCAATATAGCTAATGTTCCTCCAGTAAGTACCACATGCTCCAAAGAAGCCAGCGAGAATGAAGTAGTACCAAGTTGCTCAGGCAACCCACCGTTTTATATTTCTGAACCATGTACTGTACCAATTATGCTGTTCTACTCCCCTTCCTTTCCTGTAACACTCAACCCTGTTAGTTGTTCAGACCCATATGTACTCATATGTACTTACCGTAGCATTATCTGTGTGTTGGAAATCTACCACCGCTGCTCAGTTGAGTTTGAGTCCGAGTCTGAGTTTGACCACTCCTGGAGACTCTATCTCTATCTATCTTATGTTATAACACTAGTATCTGCATCCCCTATCGTAATTTATGAGATTTATGCTTTCTGACTTCCTATTGTCTGATTGAATGCTAAATTTTAGTCCAAGACTTGCCTAACTCTGCGGATGCAATTGTGAAGCGCACACCATTTTCCTCAGCCAAACTGCCTACATCAACAAGAAATGTTGATTTGGCATCTCCGAAGTGTAGCTCAGTCACAACTCTGCTTCTTGTTTCTCATGACCTCACTCTTGCTCTATCTGAATCACCAAAAATTGAAGAAGAGTGTACAGAGTACACTGCTTATGCTGGTAACAATCTTCATTTCTTGCAGATCATTAGGTCAATTCTATATCCAAAGTCGATAAGACCTCATATTCAATTGTCTTTCAGTCTCTTTGGTCTCTTTGGTGGAAACACTAGGAAGGCTCATCGCCAAGCAGTAGAGTATATTGTTCACTACTTGCAGGGAAGGGCTGAGGACTTCAAGTTGAAGCTAGGTCGACATGCAACGGCTGCAATTCACCTTGTCCATTGGACTGATTCGACATTCACATCATTATATCGTAGATTTATTAATTTGTGACACTGGTAATGTAGTATATTGGCCCCCGAAAAAGTAACTGACTGTTGCATTTTCAGCTGTCGAAGCTGAGTTACATTGCTGCATTAAGAGCTACACAGCAGATTATTTGGTAATGCTACCGTTTGGGAGACATGGGGTATCCACAATTATCAGCAACAATATTGAATGTAGACAACCATGGTTGAATTACACTCATTAGAAACCCTATCAAAAATCCTTGTGCCAATCCCATCGACATCCGCCACTACTTGATCCATAAATGAGTCCCGAACGATGGGCTGGAACACGTCTCTACAACAGATACGCTTGCGAATATATTCATCAAGGCACTTCTGAGACAGAGCTTCTAAAGGTTAAGATAGTTGAAATCGAACCTTGAAACTCAGAAGGGTAGACACCCTCCTTTCGCGAGATCCTTATTTACTAGTCGGTATAAAAGCTTACTGTAGATCTAGGGAGTCTAGGAAGTCTAGATAGTGGGTGTAGACATTCCCACCTCCCTAGTGTACATTCTACCAAAAGGGATATTTGTATTTGTTGTCAAAACGCTGCTGGTCATGGAATGGGTTCGGAGAATATTGAGTACCTCGCTGAGTGGGAGTGTGGGAAATGGAAGCCGGGTTCCATCGACACCCTTCCACTCATATAAACCTACATACTCATTAAGGTCGTATCAGTGCAGACTGTACATTATATTACATGCGACAGACGCGACGCACCCAATACTGACGTAGGAAAGCGATCTCAACATATTTTTTTCAAAACCGAGAAGAAAGAAAGGCATATTATCACTCCAAAAAATTGATTAGGTGAGTTACCAAATGACATGCTGCTAGCATCATCGTCAACTTGTGAAATTCACCACATTTTCCCAGTCTATTTACAACGTAGCTGCCCCAATTATAGAGCATTGGCTTAGGGTTTAGGGTTTACAGTTTTTATGCACTTTCGAGGGTCAATAAAAATATCTTGATGGTGGTATTCATAAGCATGACTAACATACGACAACAGGAAGAAGCTTAAAATTCAGTTGGCATCGATCACCCAGAAGATATCATTATCTATTCGTGCCTGAATGGGGCCTATTGCACTCTTGCTACCCGTCAATATGACTCATTAATTTTTTTTGGTGGAAAGACAGTCATTTCTTGCCATTGACGTGACAAGAATTGCCTGCTATCGATAAGCTGATTAAGGCTGAGTCAATCCTCCATCAACAGGATTTGGCTATTGGGCTCCTGTCTATTCCCCACGCCACATCCATTCGGTTTTAATGGATGTTTGCCTTCACATGATGTTTCACCACGTCGCACATGCGCTGCCTCTTTCCCCTGAATGTCGTTGAAAACGTGTACTGAAATTTTTTTGAAAAGTTTTAACAACAACATAAAAGTTTTTTGCCTTTTTCAGATTGTATAAACCCCAGTGATACCTAATGCGAATTTGTGTTGGGGGTTTGGGGTCCCAAATTGCCTGTCTAATATACATGTAAGGTAGGCGTCACTTTAGTTCAGCACCTTATGTAATCATATTACTAAGCGCCAAGAGTGGCCAAATTTGCGAATCAAATTTTTGAAAATTTTATTATTAAGTCAAAAAATGAATTGGAGGGTCACTATACAGAGAGTTCTTGAATCTCTGGGTAATAATCTCTAGGATTTTCATCATTTTCATCATCTGAGTCCAAATCAGGAGCAAGATCTGGTAGAGGTTCTTCCTCAAAGTCATCAAAAAAGCCCACCAAGGTGAGAGATCCATCTTCTTCATCCACAATAAATGCTTTCTCATACATCCTTTCATTGCTTTGATCTAGATTGAGAGAAACTGGTTTGCAATTAAAGTCATCATCATCTGGGACATCCTTGATTGTCACTGAGGGCTTTTTTGTGCCTTGGATCCAAGGTTTTTGATGTGAGATTGTGCAGCTTTAGACTTCTGAGGCATGGTAGTAGAACTGTGCAACTGCGTGTTTGCTACTGTGCTGCTTATGTAATGTGGCCTGTGATCAAGTGCACAGCTTACTGCACAAGTACATGTGCAACTATACCCTCTTTTTCTTAGGAGAATTTTTATGTAAGTAATATAGGTACATATATTTGAATTTAATACAACCATGTACTAATTTAATACAGTTTTCTTTTCCAATTTTAGGCCTTGAAACAAGGCTGCCCAATATATCACATGATGATTATGTAAGTGGCCAATACTGACACTGTCGAAATTTTGAAAATCTCAGAATTACATGGAAATGCATTTTTAAGCATTCAGAGACTCAAAAAAAAAGTCAAAATTCGTAAGTCCTACTACTTGGCAAGGGTGAATTATCTTTCAAGTTTTAAACCTGAGAACTGGAGGAATGGATCCCAACTCCACTTCCCTGGGCTTTAATTACAGATTATCTATGTTGTGGAAGCACAGAAAGGAGTGCGAGCAGGTCACTCTTTTGCTTACATAAACAGGTGCCAAACTAAAGTGACGCCTACCTTACATCCTTCGTTTTCCCACGGAATGAACACTAGCGCCAAAAACAGGCTCCAAACCAACCACTGAGTCACGAGTCACGATCCACAGGCTTGCTTCTGTGACCTAGACTGATCAAGAGCTACTGTTGATATTTTTCCGTCGAACCATGTCGAACATTTGCCATAAGGGAAATTCTCCTATCGGTCACTACGATACACACCACACGAGAGAAGACATGAACATGCAGTTTGCCTCCAAGGCCACTGTTGTCATAAGCCTCTTTGAAAATAATTTCAAAGTCCATCAAGCATCCTTTCAAGCATATCGCTCATGGAATGATGATAGAACAGCCATTTTGAGGACTAATTATGGGTTAATCGTGGGTGTTTTTGATGGTATGTGCACATAGCGACTCGTTTTGCCACACCAGTTTGTTGAAATAAGGAATGACGCCAGGTCATTATGATGGCATGGTATCAGAATATGCCTCTAAAAATCTAATGAAAGAAGTTGACAGGCAGATCTCTGCTGTAATTGCCGAGGGTCCAACCACGCTCCACAATATTATTCCCACTTGTCTTGTCCACACCATTCAGGAGTTTGATGCAACACTTCATCAAACTATGATCGAAAAAATGCATGCAATGGATTCAAAGTCATGGAGTGAATGGACCAAGGATGATATCCTGCGTTTTTTGGAAATGTGTTACGACCATGTCGCAACCCTATCAGTCCCAAGGTTATCGCCACTTATCAACATTTTCAAGTCACCACTTCGGAAACCATTGGCCCCCAAAGCTGACATATGTTTTCGCGATGATCAAACTTTGTTTACACCTACGTCAAAATAACTCATATTGTCTGGTTAAACTTTTGATATGTCCCTTTTATTATGTTGATCCGTTCAATCCTATGTTTCACATATGTCTATCTATATTTGTAGTCCTTGAACTATTTCCTTTTATCGTAATTCTGCTCTCGGTTATCATCGGCCTCCGAACTAATCATAAACTTCCCATTCCTAGTCAAGCTTATTGTTAATACCGTTTTCTGCCCTTCTCCCCGTTAGTATTTTCTAGATGTCTGTTACTTGTATATGAACCCGCTGTAGTTGTAGTTACTAGGCAATCAGAATATCGACTTAGAATACCCTCATACATCTGTAACAGTCTCATACTAAGAATCCCCCCATCTGCCTTCGCGTGCGCTCACCCACTCCCAGCCCCAACCCCTTGGCCTGACGCTCGACTTGTTCTTCGGTCCCAATCGGTATCTCGCTGAAAGGAACTCTTTAGGATTAGTCTTCGTCTGTCTGAACTCTAAGGACACCCTACGGATATTTGCGAGGGCGCAGCACATAAGCTGAAGCCAAGTCCTTCCGATCGGTCCCTGTCGGCCACCGACATTAGTCAGTTTTCAGTTCTTAACAAAATGGGGGGAATGAACGAGCATGATCCTTATCCCATTATGAGGTGTGCCTGTGCTGGATCGACTGCTTTAATTGCCATCATTATATTAGCAAGGGATCATACTGATGAGCCTAATATGTGGGTTGCTTCCCTTGGGGACTCTGAAGGATGTGAGTCTTGTCTTCTTTCAATGGGGTGGTGTGTAACATCGTCCTTGGTAGTTCTCGGTCGCATTGTTGACAGTAGTTGGACTGCCACCCCTTTAAATGATTTGCACAATATGCACAACCCCGCTGAAGTTCAATGTCTTCAGGAAGAACATCCTGACGAGGATGATCTAATTATAGACCATCGGACCAAGGGTTCACTTGGGGTCACACGAGGTAAGCATGCAACGGCAACATGCTACTGGACTAGATCCATATGACACGTTTTAGCACTTGGGGATGCAATTCTCAAGGTCCCTATTGATCTCGCCAAGGTCCTAAGCATCATGTGGGACTGTCCAGTTCATCCTGACAAGACTGATCGGTGGGGACAACAAAGGCATGCACCTCCTTATATCTCTTCGATGCCTTCTGTCACGCATTTCTCTATCCAAAAAGGAGATATGCTTGTTTTTTCCTCAGATGGATTGCGATCCTCACTTACGGAGAAAGGAGTACCTGACCATGACATAGGGGAGATGATCATGTCTATCACTGGCATGGATTTTCTGGATGCTGAAGCTTTGATATCGTATGAAAAGGCCATAGGCCATCATTCCTTTATACCTTCTGTAGACATTGATAATGTCGCGGATAGAGTGATTTGGAACGTATTGTTCGGTATGGATAATGATTGTATGGCCAGGGAAACTATGGCCAAGATGAACAGCCATGGTCAGTATTTATGGGATGACATATCCCTAGTTGTTGTTCATCTTACATAATTTACTTTTTATATGTAATAAATAGTCAGTCTTTACTGTTTGAAGTAAAACTTACAAAAATCTTCCATTTATATAATAAATCTACCCAAAACAATCAATTAACACACTTACCAAAGACGAATATACTTTATAAAAGCTTAAGGTAAGCTCTAAATGATACCTATTGCAGAGGGTAGGGCCACCACCACCTTTCAAGATAGACTCATCCAAATTAACACCCAGTGATGTAAATGCAAGTGCATTATTATAGGCATGAATATTCTTGAGAAATTCCCTGCCATTCTCCAGGAGAGACCTTAGAGTCTGAGGGACTGGTTCAAGTATTGGAAGAGACACCTTTCTTGTCCTGCAACACTTGCCAAATTTTGGATGTGTCTTAGAGCTATTTGAGATATCCTGATCCATGCAGTGTAAAGCTTCACAGTCTTAACACTGTATATCCATATGTCCCAAATCATGTCTTAGAAACCTGTCCTCCACAACTGGTTGCCATCCAATGGGTAATTGTGGAATGGGAAGTGGCAGTAGAGACATGACTTCAGGCTGTGGAATGGCTGCATGGCAGTAGTTAAATAGGCCAAAAACACAAAAATAAATATTAAATAATTTTGAGCTAAGGAACAGCACCCAAAATAATATACCAAAAGATTTCTCAAAGGGGAAAGAATGGGTGACAAGGCAAAAAGGTGGCAGAAAGAGGCCAACTATTATAAAATAATTTATTTTAATTTATTAAACAAACCAAAAAAATAATCAAAGGCCAGGACTCACCTTGTGCCTTACAAAGAACTCAACAGCAGATGGGGAATATAGAAATTGAGCAGGGAGAGATAGAGGTGAAAGGATTGAAGCAAAATATACTAAAATAAGCATAGAAAAAGGTATTAAATATTGTATAGCAATGTAAACAGATCATAAACACACCTGAAGACAGTATATATCCTTCAGAGAGTCTATTCCCAAATTTAGAGCCAGAGAGAAGTGCAGAAAAAGGCCAATTCTGACTGCATATATATTATTTAATTATTAAAAGGAGCAGAAATTAATCAAAAGCCAAGACTCACCTCGTACCTTAAGAAAACAGCCAAAAGATGAGGGATAATACACCAATTGAGAAGTGAAAGGTAGATAGAGAGGGATTGAAGCAAAAGATATTAAAATGGCCTAAAAAAGCATAGAAAAAGAGATTAAATATTATATAGCAGTGTAAATAGATCACAAACACACCTGAAGACAGTGTATGTATATCCTTCAGAGAGTCTATTTCCAAATTCAGAGCCAGAGAAAAGTGTGGAAAGAGACCAATTATGGCTGCATACATATTATTTAATTATTAAAAAAGCAAAATTATAATACAATAAATACAGGACTCAACTGCCTTTAATGAGGAACTAATACCTTATGGAATTAGTTCATCCAATCACCACACCTATATCTTCCATTCCAAGCTCTCTAAAAATACCCACTGACCAGTCCTTCTATAGGCCAATCAGGGGCTATATAATTAACATTTCTCTGATCCTTTTAATTGGCCCCATTGGCTTTGAGGTGTGTGACAGCAAATTGTCTCTTTTTGAATTTTGACTGATTTATTTGTTATAAACTGTTGGTATTTTTTGGTAGTTTTGTTAAAGTAGATTAGGGAGGTGAAGCTCTGAATATTTGATCGACTTTCCTAGGCATTCCAGTGAGTTATTAATTTTTGCTTTCTTAAAAATTTTTAATACATTTCTGTCTCTTTTTTTACTATTTCTGGCCCAGTTCAGGGCTCTCATATCCTCATAACATATGTACAGGGCTATTCACAGGGCTTATTCAGGTGAGTTTTGTTTTATTTTGATCATGTTTTTCTTTTTTTTCTTTCTTTTTTTTATATTTTTTAATGTTTTTTTTTTAGGAGACCTTCTGATCCTTTGGTTGGTAGTTCATATATGATGATATGCTTGTTATTCTAAGCAAATCTTCTTTTTTCAATGTATTTTCTTATTATTCTGTCACTTTTTTAGGTTCTTTTACTCATTGCAGATAGGTAAGAGATGATACAGTTATTATTTTATCTTTCCAATGCTTTTGGACTAGGCTAAGAATATCAGACATGTTCCAAGTGAGTATTTAAATGATATCTTCATATTTGGCATGTTTTTTGATACCTGGAACTCCTCAAATGCAATTCACAAGGGATTTTATAAAGGTATGTTTACAACCTTTTCTATGGTTACTTGGTATTGACTAAGTATTATCAGGTTTCACTTTGTTGCCTATTGGTGGCTTGGATGGTAATGTAAGTCTATCATATTTTCCATTCAATGCTTAATCTATCCACTATTTTAGAGACCTACCTTCTGAACTTTCTACACCTGAATGCAATCAGCAGAATGTATATCCTGAGAACCATCAGCAGCATTTGGTGATGACCCCACATACTGAGCATCACCTGAGACATAGTGGTGTTTCTCAGCAGAATACTATTCTTGCTCCTATACCATTTCTCTTCCCCCTCCTGCTAATCCTCCACCTAGAAATCAGCAGGATCCATTTGCTATTGTTGGATCATCATGTAATACAGATGGTCCAGTTAATCCTCTGGCTATCAATCAGCAGGATCTATTTGCTGTTGCTGGATCATCACATAATATAGATGGTCCTACTCTTACTCATGACACTGCTGTAGCTAATATATGTGCATAATTGGCAGATGGACCACAGATTGCATCATCATCTACTGCATTGCAGCATCCTGTTGCAATGGGCAGAAGGGAAGTAAGAGACTTATTTGATCAGGCTGCTAAGGTCCCTGCACCTTCCCTCTTGATTATAGAAGGTTATGGGGGGGGAATGTAGCTCCACCTCTTCCTAAATTGTCACCTCATATTGGCAGAAGTGCAGTCACTGATTTACAAGTTCAGGCAGCTGCCCTTCCATTACAACAGGCACCTTCCCAGAATCCTCAGATTATTCCTGCTCCTCAGATCTTACCTTTAGATCATGCTTGTTACAACCAGAAAACCTGCCGACTCCAGGCACTACCCTGTATGCACCCATGCACCAGTTATCAGTTCACCGGAACACCCACTGGGACCCAGACAGTCACTGGAATACCTACTGGGACCCACACATGTTGTACCTGTCTATCTCTGACCCTGTCCCATGCATCAGTCACTGGACTCCACTTGGAAAACCCATCAGCTCTCTAACTGAGCCCCATTCCCATTATGGTCAAATGAGCTGTCACATTTTGGACTCTGCTCCCGCCCCATGCTGTATGGTCTAACAACCTTTCAGACTCCACCCCCATTCCATTCTGCTCCTAACACCTAATTTGGTGTTTACTTATCTCATTTCATGATTACTAGTTTGGAATTCATTATTACTGGATTGGGTATAACTATAACATACATTCCACAGTCTATATAGTCTGGCAGATGTTGTATTGTGATGTATTAGCCTTATTTTAATACTATTTTCCGAAAAAGGAGTCCAATGCTCTATCAAAATGTGCAAATACTCAATTCACTGCAAGGTAAAATAATTTAAGTATTTGATATTAATCAGTGGCAGCCTAAATAGACTTAGAACCCCTGAAGTCAAGAGTTTACTTGAATATGTGCACCCTACTTCGCAAAGAAGGTTTTGAGAGCTGCTTGTGCAAGCTTGTTCTTTTTCTGTAAAAACACTACTAAAATATGAATAACAATTCACTGATTCCGAAACTAGATTCGCCTTCGATTCTAGCTAGTTTATATATATTTTATACTATTTATCAAACAGTAAAAATATTTATAAACAGGTCAAAAGATTAGATATAGAATAAAACACTATTTGGCTAATATATGCTTTATTTACACTAACCTACAGGGTCTACTGTGATACTAACTTATCAGGATCTTAATGTAGTCTTAAGGATTCTGCAAGAATATTCTCAGTATTTATTTATGTCAAAAACCGGGTAGAAATTAGAATATATGTATTTCTAATCTCAATATAACCTAAAATATTTATTACTTTAACTGATAACCAACAACTCAACTAGAGGTGGATTAGTAATAAAGGATAGCCAGCTACTCAACTAAGAGGTGGCAAAAGAGGAACAAGTTGTTTGTCAGAAGCTCAACTAGAGGTGACAAGGGGGTAGGATTATTACCAGAAGCTCAACTAGAGGTGGCAAAGGGATCCTGAGATAGCTTAGGTCAGCAGCTCAACTAGAGGTGACTAAGTGTTTGTATTTATTTATCCAACAGCCCAACTAGGGGTGGAATATAACTGCTGATGCAGTGGCACACTGATGTGGTGTAGTAAATGGGTTAAAATAAGTTATATTTCAGTGGTGGAGCAGAGCTCCTTATATACAGTAAAATCTGAGACATGGGAGAATGTTCTAGCTACTTGTTTTACCTATTTTTAGCTATTTTACCTGGAATCTGCTGGAATATTCCAGGAGTTTCTGCTACTTTCCATTGTAGCATATATGCTGATGTAATGTTCTCGCGCGTCGCGAAGTTGCTGATTTCGTGCGTGCGCTGATTACATAATTTTCCCGCGCGTGTCGCGTTTGTGACAAGTCGTCGCATTTTGTGACGACGGTCACTTGTTGTGACGACAGTCACCGTTGTGACGACAGTCACTTGTTGTGACGACAGTCACTTGTTGTGACGACAGTCACTTGTTGTGACGACAGTCACTTGTTGTGACGACAGTCACCGTTGTGACGAAGGTCACCATTGTGACGAATGTCACCATTGTGACGAACATTCCCGCGCGTTGTGCAATAAGCGCCAGAAGGCCGACTTCGAAGATTTTTAGTTAAAAAAGAATAAACAGTAGAATTTCGATAGTTCTCCCAAATTAAATCATAAAAATATGAAATAAATTGTAAAAATCAGGTTAAATTCAGGAGAATATTGTACAATAATTTCGTCGCAATATAAGTACATTTGAACTTGTTTTTATCAATTTGTTTAGGGGGAGATTGGTTAAAAATCGGAAAAACCTAAAAATACATAACATGTATATACAATCCAGTCAGAAAATCAACTTAGATTCCCCCTGGTAATGTCAGTACATTTCTGCTCTATTCCTCCTATTGTTCCTATACCAATGGATGAGGATGCATTACCATTCCCACATATTCCTGAGTCTATTGAACCTGTTCCACCACCTCGAAACCAATCGAATTTTACTCAATAAAGTCAAATAAACAATTGAAGAATATTCAACAATATCAAATATGGATGCCTCGTTTGATGAAGTATTCATTCACCCTGTTGATAAAGCATGAGGAAAATATAAAACACAGAGACTCATGAAGAATTAAGTTGAAGAAGGTCTCAGAAAAGTTCAACCATTATATAATACAGTTAATAATATAATTATGGTACAGGTTTTCTGACTGACTTCCCTCATCCCTATCATTGCCCTTTTATACTATATATCATTTCCTTATGAGAATAATATAATATCAAAGTGAAATCATCAATGATGTCAAACAGAGACAAGTTGAAGATATTTGAGATTGTCAAAGAATAGTCAAGTTGGAAGTCGAGTCAGAAATCAAATTGAAAAGTCAAAGGAATATCAAAGAAATATTGAAGGAAAGTCAAATTAAATATTATCAGAATTTGAACTTGTATGTTCATGACACACCTCCTGGCCCCTGGCCAGGTGTTCAATTGATGAGGACAATGTGCAGATAGAAACACATTATCTGGAAACAATGACTGTAAAGTGTTCCAAATGCAATGTACTACATTAAATGGTAGAGTGTTACTTTTATTGATAGACAGGACATTGTGCTTAATTATCAGGGTGGAGGATTTAGAAGAATTGTTGAAACTAATTATTTATAGGCCCCATGTTAGGGTACGTACACGGCAGGTTTCTGGAGAAACCCATGGAATATCTGGTAGGACTTGGCTTCAGCTTATAGGCTGCACCCTTGCAAGATCATGTTGTCCAATTTCAGACAGGTGGACGGGAATCCTGGGGAGTCCAGGTGGGGTTTGTGGGTAGAGAGGTTGTAGGTTGGAGGTCGTGGGTTGGAGGTCATGAGTCGAGATAAATGAGAGAGATAGATGTGCTGGAGCCCGTGGGCTCTGACTAGCATGAGCGGTGTAATTCAAGTAGGAGTTTAGAGCAGAAAATGTATTAGATTACTGGGGGGAATCTAAGCCAATTTTCTGACTGGATTGTATGTACAACATCTGCCAGACTAAATAGACCATGGAATGAATGACATACCAAATCCAGTAATAATGAAACGAAACTAGCAAAACATAAAACGAGAATAGTAAACACCAAATTTGGTGTTAGGAACAGGATGAAATGGAGCAGAGTCCGAATAATGACAAATCATAAACCATAATGGGAAACAGAGCGGGAACAGAGTCCGAATTGTGACAGGTCATTTGACTAAAATGGGAACAGGGCTCTGTTAGAGGGATGATGGGTTTTACGAGTAGGGTCCAGTGACTGACACGCGGGGCGAGGTTGGACATAGACAGGGGTGGAGTCCAGTGGGTTTTCTGGTGACTGAAACACAACGTAACGAAGTCGAACATAGACAAGTCTGACATACGGAGTCCAGTGGGAATTCCAGTAAACTGACAATGGGTGCGTATAAGTTAGTGCCCAGAGTCCGGTGGGAATTCCAGTCGTAACACCCCACTTCATTATGTGCTTTTCTTTAAGAGAAGACCAAGACTGGAGCTGGGATATTCCCTATGCAAATGAACCACTCCCTGCTGAGATAGCCCCAGTCCCAATAGCCATTGAGGAGATTGATCCAGAGTCATAAGTCCTTGAACCATCTTCTAAGGAGATAGTACCCAACTTGCCAGAGGAGGCTATTCCTAAATCTGAAGTGGTTCCCCAAGTTGTACTGTACCTCTCCCACCTGAGCAAATAGATATACCAGTTGATGATACTATGCCACCTCCTGATCCAGCTATGAAGCAGGATGGGATGTAAGGAATTACTGAAGAACTTGAACCTGAACAAGCTGAACAAGTGATAGTGGATAGGCAGAAGAAGAAAAAGCAGACAAAAGTCTCCTAGATAAGATATTATGCTTATCAACTCTTTCAAAGAATTGGTGAAGCAACAACAATTCTGAGGGATGGAAAACTACTTCAGCAATACATTGTTGATTCATGGGCAGTAGCAGAGCAAAGCAAGTTATTATGGATAACACTCAATCCAGGCACTTTATGGGTTGCAATGTATTATCGGGTGGTTGATGCCTTCACAGTACAGAATAATACCCAGCATGCTGAGTATGAAATTGGAAGTAGATTTATACTGCCAGGAATCTTTTAAGGTAGCAGTTGGGATATGATGGAAATTTGCAAAATTCACTGGCTATATCATGCAAGTATGGCAATACAAGCATGTTTATTACTATAACAGCCAATCCCAAATGGAGGGAAATAACTGAAGCACTTCTTCCTGGGAAAACTGCAGTTGGTTGTTCAGATCCTATCATGTCATGTGTTTTTGCATTGAAAAGGCACACTTGCTTCACCTCATTATAAAGAAAAATATCCTTGGCAGAACAGTTGTCTGTGTCCATACCATTGAATTTCAGAAGTGTGGACTACCTCAAATACATCATTCATATGATTTGAAAGAGGGGAAAAACTTTGGACTCCTGCAGAAATTGATTCTATGATATCTGGCAGAGTTTCCAGATCAAGAGAAGTACCCAAAGCTTTATGAGTTGGTATCTGAGCTCATGCCTCATGTCTGTGGTGAAATATGTATCAAAGATAACAAGTGCACAAAGTATTTTCCCAAGCTCTTTCATGAATCTACAAGTATTCATGAAGATGGCTATTCAATGTACTGCCATAGAAATGATGGCAGACCACATAAAGTCAGAGGTCATGATCTGGACAATTGAAATGTTGTCCCTTACTGTGCTACCCTTCTTCTCATTCTGGGATGTCATATCAATGTTAAGATGACTTTTAATATACAAAGGACATGATTTTACAATGATGGAGTTTGGAAAGAACCAGGATGAAATTCAGCAATATATTGATGCCCACTAAATCAGTGTACATGAAGCCTTGTGGAGACTTTTAGAAAATGAGATACATACCTGCCATCATTGCCCTCTCTGCATTTAGAGAATAAACAGTTAGTTATCCTTGTTAGCATGGAGGGTCCGGAATAGGCTTGGATGGTGCCTATCATTCCAAGACCAAGTTGATGATATACTTTGAGGCCAATGATAAAAATGAAGCAGCGCTTAATGGTCAAGCAGCCAATTCAATTCACTATGTCGAGTTTCCATCATTTTTCACATGGAATTCAAAAAGAAAAAAACAGAAAATGGAATACAAGGAAAAGGGTTTTTGCCATTGGATGTAGTCATATTGTAGGACCCTCAAGTGGCCCAAGGTTCTTCTTTATGTACTTTGCTCACAGTTGTCAAGGAGGAAACTTCTTTTGAAGATCTCAGGACCTATGAAGAACAGGTCTATTCTTTATTTCAACCAACCTGCATGGCACATGGTCTACTTGAAGATCATAAAGAATAGAAGTTGTGTCTTTGAGAGGCAAAGGCTATGCAGACTGGATCTCAATTATGGAGACTGTTTGCTACTATTATTGACCAATGCTTTCCTTCTGATCCAGCTGCACTTTGGTATGAATTCAAAACAGACATTTGTGATGACTTGAAATACATTCTTGAGACACATCTGATGAGACAGTGCATGACTTTGGCCTCTTTAAGGTTAATGAAATTCTTCATACAAGTGGGAAACCACTCTCAGAGTACCCTAATGCCTCAATATACAGAGCCATGGTGAAATGTACAATTTCCGTAAGACACACCCTGCCAGAAACAACGGACATATTATCTCACAAGGGAAGTCATGTGCCATCTGTGCAAAGGCGTGATCCAATTGAGGAGTGATATATCTGGGGATATTACATTAGTGGGTAATGATGAAAACAAGGAGGATACAATCACTGTTCTAGCGTAGCACATGGCTCTATAGGCAACAAAGTCATGTACGGTAAGATGGACCCAATGATGGGGAGACCACCAGGGGTGAGGGTTTCAATGGAACCTATTGAAGGAAGCCACACGTTGAAAATTCCAACGAAGGACGTAGCGAGAGATTTCACAAAGGTGATATGCCAGTGGAGACGTGAGTTGCCATTCAAATCAATCAAGGTGGGTATATTTACTCTGTCGTCCCTGGCGATTTTGGCCAAGGCATCCATTTATTCTCACCATAGAGCCGATTCATGATCATGAATGGCGCACCAACAGTTTTTTTGAATTCGAAATTGCACACAAGTACACATGGTGCTGGAACCTGGGGACTGACACGGTGCAGAAGCTTAAGGACCGCCACTTCACGTGATATTTTCTCCACAGCCCAACTAGATGATATGACATCAGCCTTGAAGTTCCATTGAATTCTGGCAACTAGAGGAGGGCCTGTTCCCATCTCTACTCGTACACCTTGGGAAGCGCGGGTAAGTGGGATTGGGGGTATTAACATAGTGCGCACAACTTCCCTACCAAGTAAATTGTACACTCTTTCGTTAAGAGGCTGCATATCAATATCCTCCTGTTTGTATCCAGCACTGGAGGCATCCCAAGATTTTTGGAGTTGGAAAACCTTCAGAAAATCTTGTTATTTGGCCAAAATTTCTAAGTGTTTTGTGAATTGAAAAACTCTTTGAAAATTCTGAGTTTTAGTAGGTTTTTCTGAGGCCAAAAATTGGATCTGAAAATTCTAAAAATTTGCATCAGGAAATTATGAGGAAATATTGTTGGAAATAGCCTATTCTGTATGGATTTTCTGAATAAGAAAACTTTTAGAAAACCCTGTATTTTGTTAGGATTTTTCCACCTAACAAAATCCTATGAAAACTGTAATAATGTGCCTAGAGAAATCAATTGAAAACCACATATTTCTACTTAATTTTGCCTCTGAGAGAATTCAGTGAAAACTATGGTTCTCTGCCTGAAAAAATATTGAGCCAAGACAAAGTTTTTTTAATGTTTTGTCAAGGGGAAAACCATGATGAAGTTTACAATTTAATTATACATAAAATCATTGAATAATTAGATATTTCAACAAAATTTTCCTTGGTCATAAACACTATGGAAATGCAAAAAATCTGTTTGTGAAATCATGAAGAAATTGATGATTTTCCATGAGTTTCTTAGAGGTTTTTCAAGGGGAGAAACCCTGAACCGATGTTTTGCAATTCAGCAGGATTCGCAAATATTCGAAAGGATACAGTGCGATTCAGTGTGATTCGCAAATCTTTGAAAAGATACAGTGTGATTCATTACAATTCACAAGTGTTCGGGAATATTCAATGCGATTTGCAAGTTTTCAGGAGGCTAGAGTGCAACTCTTTTAGACTTTTTGCAACTATTCTAGACTTTTTGTGACTATTCTAGACTCTTTGTGATTGTTTGCGACTCTGATAGACTCTTTGCGACTCTTTTGGACTTTTTGCAACACTTTTGGACTCTTTGCGACTCTTTTAGACTCTTTGTGACTCTTATAGACTCGTTACGACTGTTATAGACTCTTTGCAACTGTTATAGACTCTTTGTGACTCATGACTCTTTGCAACTTTTTTAGACTCTTTGCAACTTTTTGTGTCTTTGAAAAGTTGCAAAGTCGCACAAAGTCACAAAGTGTCACATAAAGTTACAAAGTCGCACAAAGTCACAAAGTGTCGCACAAAGTCGCAAAGTATCGCAAAAAGTCATGGTGCAAAAAGTTGCAAAAGTGTCACAAATCATAGCACAGTGTCTTCACACAATAATAATCTATGTAAAAAGCCTCCAAAATTTCTATTATACTCTTTTCTCTATGACCACAAACAATGATACACTATACACACAGCACATGGACAAAGGGAGGAACAAAACGCATCACTATCAATTATATAGATAATGTATGTTAAGAAGAAGCTGCAGCAAACCTGATATACAGTAGGAGGTACACATCGCATGTGAATCTGAAGCTGGGGGATGATGGCATGGAACCAGAAAATGGGGCTTGGGGCAGGCAGTATCCAAGATGGCGGCAGCGGCAGGGGGCAGGCTGGGGTGATGGTGGGTAGGTACAGGTAGTTGAGTATCGATACCAGTATCATCAGGTGCAGGATATAAACGAGACATTGGTTATATTAAGTAGAATATACTTTTTACTTGTATAAATCTTGAAAGCTGGCACAGTGCTGGCCGGGGCGGGGTGACAAGGTGGGGAGAGGTGGTGTGGGCGTGATGGTGTGATATAATATGCTGAGCAAGAAAAAGGGAATCCAACTCCAAGTCTAGCTAGAGAGGATAGCAATAGAAGTGGGGGGGATAACCAAAGGGAGCCGGCCAGAGGAGACGATGGCGAAACATGATCACTCATCCATCCTATTCATATCTACATTTTCATTGTCCGCATACTGCTCCACAGACTGCCATGCTGCACATTTGTGGGGGACAGCGCAAGCGTGGTCCCTGGGCCCGACGGGTGCTGGTACGACTGGCGCGTCGTCAACGTGTGCGGGTGATGCGAGCCAGTATACGACATGTGGTGCGAGTCACACGCCTCCCCGTGAGAAATGGCCCGGCCCCACCTGATCCGCCCCCCGCTGCACCACTTGAGCTGGTCGTGGTGGTTCTCGGTGAGCCCCCAGGGCCCTGCGGGAAAAACGGCTCCGTAGCGTCCCAAGCCCCAGTGTGCCACCCCCACCCCCTCTGCCACTGCCGCCCCTACTCCAGTTCCCTGCACCACTGCCGCCGCTCCTGCCCAGGCTGCCGTATCTGCTCCTGCCGTTCCCCGCAGTGCCGCTACCAAGCCCAGGCAGGAAGCCCCCAAAGTCCGTGCTCGAGCTGGTCCCGTCGGACCAGTTCTGCGCATGGTATGGGGGTGCGTGCCGCCGTGCGCGATCGCGTGCAGCGTGTCGTAGGCCCATTCCCGTGTCCATGTCCATCACTGCCGCCACCATGCAGCCCATGCCCGTGCCCGTGCCCATGTCCCTGTCCATGGTCGTGTGGCCCATACCCGTGTCCTTGCGGCCTGTGGGGCCGGTGACTGCCGTGCGTGTGCCCCAGCTTGGGAAAGGCGGGGTGCCATGTCACGGCAGGGGGGAAGTGGTTGTCGGGGTCTGCGTGGACGGTGGGTCCATTCAGCGCGGGCACGGCATCGGCGTAGTGGCTGCTGCTGGAGTAGTAGGCCGTGGCGAGCCCGTAGGGGAGGTGGTAGGGTGTGCCATCAATGGGGGAGACGCTGTCAAACTCATCGGCGGGGCAGTCATGTGGTGAGATGGAGGTGTCATAGGGCGAGGCATCGGTGCGGCGCTTCTTGCAGCTGTTGTTGGGGCAGGGGCGGTAGATGCGGTAGTGCTCTGCATGAGGTTTCCGGTGGGCGGGTGGGATATGTGGGATAACAATGGGGGGGCGGACTACCAGGTTGGGTTTGAGCGCGCCAAGGGAGAGAGGGCGGGGGACCTGCGGCTGGGGGCTGGAGAAAGCGAGTGTCACGGTCACTGTTGTGGACGACAGGCAACATAAACTCCCCCCGTGGAGGCTGAGAAGTCTCCCCCACACACTCCGTGACTCTGACTCAGATGCCGACTTTGACAATGATTCGTTAACGGGCAAGGACAAGGACAAGTTGTCCCCGGCAGAACCGGAACCCACGCTCGCCTCGCCTCTCGCTGCACGGTATGATTTCCACACTAGCTTGAAGGGAAATACAACATGGACATCTTGAGCCCAAGTTTGGGACCCACCCCCGCACCCAAAAAGTCACAAAGAGTCTACATGAGTCACAAAGAGTCTATAACAGTTGCAAAGAGTCTATAACAGTTGTAACAAGTCTATAAGAGTTGCAAAAAGTCCAAAAGAGTCGCAAACAGTCCAAAAGAGTCGCAAACAGTCCAAAAGAGTCGCAAACAGTCTATCAGAATTGCAAACAGTCACAAATAATCACAAAGAGTCTAGAATAGATAGTTGCAAAAACTCTAAATTGGGAGGATTGAGTGCAATTCCCAAATATTCGAGAGGCTACAGTGGGATTCATTGCGACTCTTTTAGACTTTTTGTGACTCTTTTAGACTTTTTGCAACTCTTTTAGACTCTTTTAGATTGTTTGTGGCTCTTTTAGTCAAAGTGTCGCAAAAAGTCACACAAAGTCGCAAAGTGTCACACAAAGTTGCAAAGTGTCACACAAAGTTGCAAAGTGTCACACAAAGTTGCAAAGTGTCACACAAAGTTGCAAAGTGTCACACAAAGTTGCAAAGTGTCACACAAAGTTGCAAAGTGTCACAAAAAGTCACAAAGTCCCACGAAGTCACAAAATGTCAAGTCGCCAAAAGTCGCAAAAAGTCACAAGAGTTCAAAAAGTCACAGAGTCACACAAAGTCTCAAAGTGTCATGAAAAGTTGCAAAGTGTCACACTACAAAAAGTCGCAAAGTCGCACAAAGTCGCAAAGTCACAAAAAGTCACCGAGTTCAAACAGTCACAGAGTCACACAAAGTCTCAAAAGTCACAAAGAGTCACAAAAATTCATATCACACACCTCCAGCATTGACTGACTATCTCAGACTGACAATTAAAGAGAGCTGCATGGTTGGGTAAGGTACCGTGTCCCAACTGTATCAGGTCTATTTTCTTTTTGAATTTTGAATTTTGAATTTAGGTTTGAGATTAGCGCTAGTGCCATGGGGATACGTCAGCCCCATGCTTGCCATTTTGGGTAAGCCAGCCATTCCCAGCCAGGTCAAGTTCAACGAAAAGAACCTGTACACTGGTCAGGTCCCCCCCCAGTGTAGATCCATATGTCCCACTGCACTCACTGCCATTAAATACATGAAACACATTACTGCAGTAACTGTAATTTGGCAGTTTAAAATAAAATTAGGGAATTTACTAGTACTTTCTACAAAATTCGGAGCCTAAAAATTAAATTATGTGATAGTAAATATATATGTAATTTGTAGGTTCAATGAGCTTATAAATTTTAGGGCCCCATTTACCTGAAGGTATGTTCTCATACTATATTATGCAACACTGTCGAATTTGCCATTTACTGATAGATATAGGTGATCTTGCAGAATTCCTGACTCAGCGTACATTAGACTTTGAAGAGACTGCATCGAAGCATCGTTTGCATAAGCCACTGCCCCCAAATGATAGCCTTCTCAAAGGATATGAAGTGTGCGAGAAGACTCGGGCTTTGAAAAAGCAAAAAAGAGGAAATAATTAATATTAGATATTCACTTGCTCAGATCATCCTGGGCAAAAATAAACCTGTACAGGTTTGTATATTTAGTTGTATTTTTCATATTAAGATTAAATAATTGTCTGGTGACTGCAGATTTCACTACCAATGCAGAAAGAGCCTTTTGATGTACAGGATGATGCTAATGAAGTTATTGACAAAATCCTGTCAAATGGGAAAAATTATTATGATCACTACAGTAACTGTGATATTAAATTGATATGGGACCGGTAAGGATATTATTTATACATGAAAAAACTGCACTAATTTATTGTGTAGGGAAAGAGTTATTTTCATTGTTGTAAATGGAACAAACTTGCAGGACCATAACTTTGTGGATGTTGATGTGATAAAAGCTTGGTGGGAAAAGCATTGGTGAATGGCGGACAGATCTAATAAATTGAGACTTCCTTTCAGTTAAAGATGTCAAGAAAAATGATCTCACACTTCAATTACGATTGCATGAAGATATGCCCATAGTGAGTCATTGTGATTGAATTGCAGTTACAGTTATATTTATATAAATCACAGATCAGTGACGAAGAGCTAAATACTAGTGGTAGAATGGATAATAATAAGAAAATAACTAGAGCAAATGGTATTAGAAGCCTTAGCAAGCCTTGGAGCGAAGTGTAAGAATGCCTCTTCCGAAAAGGGTCAGTTTTGAATTTTTACATATATTTGTATATTTTATTATGCTTATAAATTAATCTAAAGAAGCAGGTACAATGGATAATACATGGCCTAACAAACATTATATCAGTGCATATATTAGCCGCTATGCAACTGTAAATGTGGTATACATGGCCTATAAATTCCAAAGGATTAAAGTATCAGTCAATCCATGTACTTGTGACATTGAGATTACAGAAAGTGACGACATGGAGACAGTTCTTGTACAGAAGAATTGGCGAGAGCACATAGGATGTGGTGGACGGAGGGGTGGATATTTGGGCTATGGACTTTATAAATATGCTTTTGAGGTATGCTTAAATCATACATATCATGTGGTGTGATATATAACAGTTTCTTTCATTCACAGGGAAAAATCCAAGAAAAAGATTTTACACTCTTCGAGTGGAAGGAAGTTTGTTGCCAGTTCAACAAGGAGAATTTCAACAAGTTGGGATCAGAATTGGTACTTTTAGCCTGGGGTGAATACTTTGCTGAGTCGTTCAATGAACGGATTAGATCTAGCGGTGTCAAAAATATACCTAGTGAGTTAAATTCTCAACAATAATAAATTAAGATTAATCTTTAATGGTTTAAATTACAATCTTTAATGGTTTAAATTACAGTGCTTAGGTGGAATACAAAGGATACTTTCATTGGGAAATTGGTAGATGAAGTAAAAGACGCTACAGATTCATCTCAAAATTCTAGCCCGGTTGAGCCCAGTATATGATGGAATGCATTCCTGGCAGCACCATTGCTACCCAAGCCAACACGAGAGGCCAAATTCTCTGGGAATGAACAGGCTGGAAGTAACACAGATAGGCTTGGGATGTGGCTTGGGATGTGTGTTGATGCTTTTGCCCATCACACTGTGATTGATTCTGTTGGTGAGTTTTTATTTGCTGACTTGCAAGGTAAGTCCTAATGTAATTTGAAATGATTGTTATTCACCGCTGAATTTGTAGGATTTATCTATGGAAATAATACGGTGGTCCTATTTGACCCTCAAGCACACAGGTACATATTTTCCGATAGTCTTATCAATAGATATACTAATATGATTCTGAAGTTTTGATCAAACAAGTGGTCCATGGGATAAAGGTGCGCATGCTATCCAGAATTTCCTCAATACACACAAATGCAATGATATTTGTCATAGCATTGGGCTTGATAATATCCGTGTCAAAGTCCCTCCTCCCCAGAAAAGGGATATGGATTGTCATAGAGTTGGTACAACATGCCCTCAAGGCTCATCTACCTTCGAAAAGCTTATCTCCCCTGTGTATGAGGAAGCTGCGCAACAGGCAGCCATTGATCTTGATTGATTGAACAGAATTTTAGCTATTTTCTTGATCTTCAAAGCATAAAACTTAACTCCCATTTACAACATCTATTAGAATATGCATTTATAATAAAAGTAGTTTTGATTTTTTCTTTTTAATAATTACATGTGTGGCAACATTGCCTCAAAAACGGCCCAGACATTGTGCAGATTTAACTCATTGACATGTAATGTCTCATATACTTTGGCCGCATGCTTTTCATATTCAACACTCACAAACCGCAAAAGGTTCTCCCCTCCTAGCTCTTCCTTCAACCGACAGACTATATCCCGATCTACAGGGTGCAAGAGATTGTCAGCACCAAGATCTTTATATGTAGCGAGTGCAACGTTAGGTGACATCCCAGATGGCAGAATCTTACGCTTGTCCTTCCGAACCCGATGGTTATTAAACTGGTCCCGTAACTGGTCCAGCTCCTGTTGAATGAGCTTTGGCCATAACCAGCATACCAATTCACTGTGATGTATCAGTACTAATAGTAAGATTATGAAGGGGAAATGACTTACTGGTGGTGTACATTCATTGGATTATAAATGGGAATGATCAAACATCAGTAGAAAAGTATAAGATATATATAGATATTACGGTACCTTAAAGCATTTGCGATACCAAACACTCTGCCAGTCTCACTCCCACAGTCTGTTGTTGTCTGAACAGGCATACCTGTATTCACTCAGTACCAGGAAGGTCAAAAGGCAAAAGACTTACTGCCCATCTTCTCAATCAAGCTTAGATATAAATATGCGATGGCTATCTTCAAGCGATTGTTTGGGAGCACCCAAATCCCCAACCATGCCCCTGACCATACGTCTCGTATTGCCCAAAGTGGGAAACCGATTGCCGCTAGTTTATCATGACCATCCCCACTCCATTCTTGATGAGGGCCTAACAGGATGAGCGGCGAACGGTTTATTTTTCTCATGCCAGGTTGTCTAATCACAAAGCCGGCTGGGTCTTGAAGTCGCATAGTTGATGTAACAAAACTCCTAAGAATAGTTATCAATTAAAAACATGAAGTGAATCGCAATATATGTACTTACCTTGTCAAGTTAATCCCAGTCCTTGCAGCCATTGCTTCCTTCACCACCCGTGGTCCTTGTTGACTTGTAGGATCCTGAGCCATTTGGTCGAGAACAAGCTGCTGCTTCACAGTATTCGGAAGATGCTTTGTTGTAGCCACACTACCTTGTAAGCCAAGCTGAGTATGACAGCGAGCAATAGTTGCTTCACTAATAAAAGTAAAAACTGAGGATCAAAAATATAGAGCATGAAAGAAATAGACATACCTTATCTGGATCCCATACTCTGCAAGAAATAGCTTGCTGAGTTCTTTACGGTTGGTAATGCCACGTCGGTGGTATTCAATAATACATTGCTTTATGTTTTCATCGTCAGAGGATGCTATGAGTAGTTATTTGAAAGAAAAAAATTAACAGTGATTATATCACAAAGACAGTGGAAGATAACTCACGGCAGTGCCTGTATTGATTGGATCCCATAGGATTGCAATTGTAGTGCATGCTAGGCTGAGATTGCATAGATTCGGTATCTGGCATCACCAGTGATATTGAGCAGCGGCAATGATGATAGTGAGCAGCGGTGGAGATGATAGTGAGGGGCCACGATGGCAATATTGGACAGCGGCAGTGATGGTGCAGCAGTGGAGATGATAGTAATGGGCCACAATGGCAATATTGGATGGTGGCAGTAATGATAGTGAGCAGCGGTGGAGATGATAGTGAGGGGCCACAACGGCAATAGTGGACAGTGGCAGCGAGAGCGACAATGATAGTGAGTGACGATGAGGAGCAATAGTTGTGAAGACTTCCCCAAAACGGGCAGTTAGGGCTGACCGTAACATAGCTGACACATCTGCTTGGCACTCTTGAAACGCTAATCTCGAACCACAAATTCAAAATTCAAAAGAGAAAATAGACCTGATACAGTTGGGACACCGTAGTAAGGGGAGAGTGTTAGCTCTCCATGTGTGCATGGGAAGACTCACCGCTCGGGAGGGCAGGCATTCATGATGCATTTACAGCTCTCGTTTTGTGCAATCCGAAACTATGACAAAATACTACACACAGAGGAAGTAACATTACTACCATTACCTAAAGTAAGAGGGTAGGGTGGGTGGGTAAAACTAAATTGTAAAGAATGTAGAGAAAACTCAGATGAAGAATTGCGAAACAAGAACGGACAGTGTATCAATGACGTTGTCATACAGGGAGAAAAGGCGTGAGAGTCCTATATACACTCAGCTGAACATTGAGTGCCAAACTAATCCCGGCAGGCTAGGGATCATGTGGCACTTGACACTAAAACCCCAGTATCACCAAGTGATAGTTCCCCAGTCAAAAAACTGGCAAAATATTTCTGCTGTGAAAGCTGGCTCTCTGAGATGGACTCTGATGAACATGGGGAGCTAGAGTACTCCACCTGGCAGGTATGATTTTAGTCATACTGACACTATTGCATGGTTTGCAACTTTTTGCAACTTTTTGCAACTTTGCGACTTTGTGTGACATTTTGTGACTTTCTGGGACTTTGCAACTTTTTGTACTTTGTGACCAACTCCAAGTACCCCGATACATCTACCGCCCCCGCCCCAACAACAGCTGCAAGAAGCGCTGCACCGATGCCTCGCCCTACGACACCTCCATCTCACCGCACGACTTCCCCGCCGATGAGTTCAGCAGCGTCTCCCCCGTCGATAGCACACCCTACCGCCTCCCCTATGGGCTCGCCACGGCCTACTACTCCAGCAGCAGCCACTACGCCGATGCCGTGCCCGCACTGAACAGGCCCGCCATCCACGCGGACCCCGACAACCACTTCCCCCCCGCCGCGACATGGCACCCCGCCTTTCCCAAGCTGGGGCACACGCATGGCGGTCACCGGCCCCACGGGCCGCAAGGAAACGGGTACGGGCCGCAAGGACACGGGTATGGGCCGCACGGCCATGGACAGGGACATGGGCACGGGCCACACGGTGGTGGCAGTGATGGACATGGACACGGGAACGGGCCTACGACACACTGCATGCAATCGCACACGGCGGCGCGCACCCCCATACCACGTGCAGAACTGGTCTGACAAGACCAGCTCGAGCGCAGACTTTGGGGGCTTCCCGCCTGGGCTTGGTAGTGGCGCCGTGGGGAACGGCGGGAGCAGATATGGCAGGAGCGGTGGCAGTGGTGTGGGGAACAGGAGTTCTGTAAGGGCGACTCTCTAGACCACACTGACTTGCACTACAACTGAGTTGGGGCACTAGCAGAGGGAATCCGAAGAGAAAAGTCTAAGGAATCCTCGGCTAGCGAGTGACTAACTAAAGGTGCAGCTGAGTTTGAAAATGTGATCTGGAGGTGGGTGATAACGATGGATCTCATGCAATATCATTTTGGGCTTACACGTACCCTAGATACATTCTTCTCTTCCTGATTGTCTAGGGGCAACCTTTCCGGAATTCATACATTACGATGCCGCTTATGACCCTAAATATGGAATACAACATCGTTTAATGCCGACTAAAGAGTGCTGGCCATTGGAGGATGAAACTGCTACCTTAAGAAATTTGTTTTGAAAAGTAAGCTGAGTTGTTTAAGCATACACATGTAGGCTACTAGCGCATTATCATCCGACTTCGTGCGGGCCCTGTACACAGGGAAATGGTTGTGTCGGCTTTCTGAACTTGTGTCATGTAGTACTTCGTCTACAGAAGGAATGCAGGCTTTGTTTAAGTGGGAACAGGAAATGACACAAAGAAGGGCACCAAAAAATTGAACACGATCCTCGGTCTTCCTATCAGGCTGGCTATGGGATTTATTATTTGATGTTCGGAGCTGCATTCCCTCACTTGAATTCTGTATCTAATTTTTTTTTTTTCATTTGCAAACATTTCTTAGATACACGAGTTTTGCTTCCACCTCGCCCAATTATCACCCATTTAGATTTGAAGCACAGATGGCACATGACTTCCTTGTGAGATATGTCTGTCATTTCTGGAAAGATGTGCCTTACTGAAATTGCACATTGCACCATTCTCCGAAACACTAAGAGGTGGCCAGACAATAATGCATGTGTTGCCAGGTGGATATGAGTGACCGATATATGTAGTTGTGGTATGACTATATTTTTATTTATTCACCCTTTCGTTTGAAATTCCGACCCTATGTTACTAATCCTATTGGCTTCAGGAACAGTTGAAATCTTGGTATTGAGGTCCTGTTCAGGAAGGTGATCAATAAAGGTTGTGTTGCCAAAATGGCAGCATGCTCACGATTCTTCTGAGATGAGACCCTCAAGTATTCATATACATAACATAGATAATATACTTATCCAAATACGTGACCCTTGTTTCGGGACAGCATGTCTGATCCCTTTCAGAGACAGTTGGAAACCCAAGGATGGGTGGGGAATAAGATGCGGGTATTGTAACCATTTAGATCGTTGAAATTGTTTACTTCTGTACAGTGTGTCATCCAGTGATGTTGTATGATTTACCGGAACAATGTGTGTTAAAGTTAATTGCGGAATTGTAAATACAACTCTCAGTGAATGATAGATCTTCCTCAGATATGTAATGTTATATACTTAAATATATCTGAAATAATAATCAGTAAACTACTACTGTGAAGTAAGGGATATACATATGCATATTGATCAGTGCATGATACACCTTCCCTGAGAGGCTACACAGTCAGTTGTCATTCCACATGAAGTATTTATAACTGGTCTCAACTGTCCACCATGTAGTTGTCTGAGTTTGATCACTAGAAGTGATCAGTCTGTGTTTGTGTCTGCATGGTAGTCCATTTGTCCATTAGAGTCACTAGTCTGTGGCCAAATCCCTTTCTATTCCAATCATTCAAATACCTCAGTGTGTTACAGCTTTTGTAAAGTAGCTGATATCATCCAAATACTTCAACACCCTCCCTTAAGTGGAACACAGTCCAGCCAGATAAGAGAAATATTTGACCTTTGATCAAATCAGTGTCTTTATGAATATATCAGTGGGACCTTTGTTGGTATATATAGAGTGGATTGAAATAAGCTGTGTGAATCACATGATATCATACAGTATGTATATCTGCTTTATTTGAGTATGGTGTTCATCATTCTTGATGATTGAGATTGCACACTGGTTATCACAGTCAACTGTGATCATGTGGGTGAGTTTAGCATCTATTGAGATGGTCTCATTGTAATCAGCTCCCTCTGGTTGTGAAAATCCTTGTGTGATGAACCTAGTTCTGTAGTTAGTATCTAATTGTGGGACTATACTTGGGAAGCATAATGATCCTACTATCAATAGCATTCACATTTTTTGGTGACTCTATAAGTTTCCAAGTGCCATGTTTCACCTCTTCAATATAAATTGGTGGATTGCCAAGTTCTCACACTACTGGAGAGCTCTTGGACTCATACCACCACTACAATGGACTTTCCCATGGTCCCAAAGGTGAGCAACAAGGGAACGTTATAAGTTGCATCTGGGATATATATAGCTCTAACCTCCACAGAAAACCTCTACTCAATTCCAAATCACCTTCCCTCATATTTTCACTATGACCCCAAAGCCCAAACAGCCTAACTATGCCAACTCAAACCCAAGCCCACTTCCTACCACAAGATAAAGGAGATCCACTAACAATTCTCCCTGAAAAAGGAATTTCCAAAGACAATAAGAGAGACCTCAAAACTCTGACTGTGGCAATTTGGTCTATGTATTATCCCCCTTGGGATCAAACTATACAATTAAAAAATCAGGTGCCAAACAACTAACGGCTATCCCTTACACATCACATCAAAACAGCCTGGTGGAAAAACAAGGCAGTAACTATCATCTTCCTCAACATCACCAATGTGTTCCCAAATGCAGTGACAGACCATCTACTGCTAAATGTGAAGAAGCTTAGGTACTGATTAGAAATAATCAACTTCTACCATGCTCTACTCTCAGACTATAGTATCTACCTCAGCTTCAACAACTTTGTCTTGGCCACCATTAACATTGACAATGGCCTCAGCCAAGGTGAAATGCCATCCATGATACTCTACCTCATCTACAACTATAGTCTAGTACTCATCCCACAAGGACCAAATGAGAATGGTGGAGCCTTCAGTTCCAACCAGCTCATCAAATGCATTGAACATGTACATCTATGGGGAGTCATTATTGACCAAAACCTATGATGGTATCACCATGTTGAGAAAGCAGTGGCAGCAGGCACCAAACTACTTCTAATGCTAAATCAACTCCCCAGACCCTCATTTGGTCTAATACATACATTACCTATACACCTCCATGATACAACCAAATATTGAGTATGGACTACCCATCCCAATCAGGAAAGGCAACACTTGAAACACTGAATCAGTTGGCTATACAAAACACATAGAAAAGATATAGAGACTTGTCTGTAAGCTAATAACTAGACCCTTCAGATGCACCATGACTGATTTCACAGAAGTCCATGCCTTTATGCCACCAGTCCAGATACATCTTGAAGAGACCTGCCATTATATAGCCCTACCTATGTTTGGCCACCCTCCCATCAGCCACATTTTGTTAACTGAAAAAAATTTGAATATTTTGAGTTTTAGTAGGTTTTTCTGAGGCTAAAATTGTATTCTGAACACCCTAAAAATTTGCATCAGGAAATTCTGAGGAAGTATTGTTGGAAATAGCCTATTTTTTATGGATATAATGTATTGACTGTCAAAGTACAATACAAATGTGTATAAAGTAGTAGTGCTGTCAGAAACTGTACAGTTGCCAGGGGTTACTAGAATAAAGGAAAGTGGAATTGACCTTAACAGAAAAGTCCCCAGTGAAGTAAACTAGATAAATTAAAGTAAAGATAAGAGATGGTTCATAAGAAGAGATAGAAGAATGTGAGGAGTGTAATTGTTGATAAGTGAGTTTGGAAAATGAACTCTAAACTTTGACTGTAAAAGTACAGAGCTAAGAGTAAGATGCTCAGGTTCAAGTATGGCCATTTGAAATGGCTGAGATGATACCCCAATCATGGCTTGCAGTGGACACTCAAAGAAGAGCAGTAAGGAGGATAGAGGGAGTGGGGAACCCCACCTCCATTATCTCATCAGAAGGATAGAAATGGACTGATTTTCCAGATACTAACATTAGCAATAATAGAATGCCCTGTGTCATAATGGTTGGTAACAAGAGTCAGAAGAAAAAGAAAGTAGCCACATTCTACAATTGGGAGCTCATCAGAAGGATTAAACTCTAAGAGATTACCCTAACATGAGGGGATGGAAATGAGCTATCCCCAAGGCTTATCCATAGTGTGGTCCCATCAAGCAAGAAGACCTATATCCAATGAGGCTGGTAGGCTCTTCATCTGACTCAGATGAGAGTGATACATATGTATTGTAAATACAATGATGTAATGTATTACAACCCAGTTCAAATATTCACTTTGGATATGGTTTATTTTCTGTCTGACTTAATTTAACTTAGATTTCATTCCAGCTCTAGTCCTACTTTATGTATACTACATCTCTCTGGACCCAGACCTGTCCTTGGGTCCAAAAACACACTAAATCCCTGTCCATCTGAAATTAGGAAACTGACATTTCTGCATGGTAGCACATAAGCATAGTGTGCCCAAGCAGGGGCAAAGGCTAAGATATCAGATCTAACCCCATTGTTAAGAACTAACTCAAGGGGGTTAGTATGTAAATAACTGGCAATGCCAGCTGGCTTAAGACAAGTAGATCAAGGCTTTAGGTTATCTATTGCACCCTCACACAGAATCCAGAAATCAATATCAAAGAGGTGAGTGGAAATGGAAATGGAATATGTATCCAAACTAAATAGATATCCAGAATATATAGGACCCTTCAATGTGAGGTAACAGTATAAACAGACTCATATAGAAGGAATAGAAGAGCAATGTGCAATGGAACAACTGAATGTCAAAAGGTTATACCAAAGTAGACATTTGTTTTAAAACACTGCATATACACATTGTGGGCTGTTTTGTACTGTACTACCTTTGTTTTGTTTTGTCAAGGGGGGGGGCATTCAGTCGAGGTTTTGAATGAAACTCACCCAACACTTGATTGGACTTTTTACCACTGCTTTAGTAGGGATATGGAGACATATATTTGTATATTTTGTATACATATGTGGCATTTTTTGGTTTATGGCTCTATTTTTGTATGTATGTATCTATGTATGGTCTGGCTGCAATTACAATTTGAAGATTAAAAAGTAGTGGTCCTGATGTTTTAAAATCAATCAAGTCATGCACAATTGTTTCAAAAATAAAGATGGTCACACTGGTGGGTGACATGAAAAATATTCAGGTAGGTGTCCTAGAATTGAGCCAAGGCTCATGGTAAAGATATGATACTGTTATTTACTAAATACTTTATTGTCAACTTAGTGGGTAAGCCTTTCACTTATATATATCATAATATTTTCTAGAAGGAAGTAAATAATAGGTTTGGTGACAATATTTTTGAATGATGGATTATGGGCCTACCATTCATTACCATTTCTATTTTTCTATTTTCTTTCTATTTTTCCATCCATTTCATTAATTTCTAGCCATTATATATTGTGTGAGTTCAAACACCACACATGATGCATGATATGGGTCAAATGTTTGGTGTTTAGACCACCAAGCAATTGAAACTCTACAGAGTGTTTTATAATCTGGTTCAACATCCTGAAAATGTCCTGAATATCAGGCAATTTCTTCCATTTACTCAAGTGCTCATTATTATATAGATATACCAAGTGCCAGGTAATCAAATAGAGAGATGTCATACTTTCAATGGCAAACCTTTGATCTTTTGGTCTATTGGCATCAACTTGTCTATGGTGTTGCAGCTGTTAAAATAAAATATAGAAGCTCCGAGTGAATTATAAGAGCAGTATATAAATTTCATTTGTGTATATATCTTCTAGTATGATTAGGCAAATGAATAAGTAGATACACACTGGGCTACTTATATATATCTGCTAAACAATAGAATACTAAATGGGGCAACAAACGAGATGGACCAAAGGGAATAAAGAAACAATAATGCTTGTATTCCAACAATGGCATAGCCAGCTTGCCTAGAATGTGGATGCAGTTTGCTTCAGTTTGTTGGTTAATGCCATGGGACAGTAGGAGACAATGCATTACTTGGAAATTGTAGGTGGTATTGACCAAATATACTTGTACATATGTTAAAAATAATGCTCACTCTAAACACAAGAAACAAGAATTATACCTCTATGTTAAACAGACCAGTGTCACTAAACCTACCATAGTGTTCGACATCCTGACATGAAGTCAACAGAATAAATACTACTACCTTCATTTTATTCACAGGTATGAATGAAATTAAATATGGGAATTTTGGTGTCAGCCAATGCTATCCTATTGCAATCCCAGACTAGCTTTGTCCCTGATTCTCAGCCCTCCAATTATAGCCCTTTCCAACCAGCTCTGCCATGTTTTGGGACTCTTTGTAATTCTTTGAACACATAAATACAAGTCTATTTTGTATTACATATATGAAAATCATTCCATAATGCAAATTGATAGGTTCCCAGAGGCAGGGATTATATTAGAAAATTGAAATATCTGAGAACAGATCATCACAATATATAGATCAATCCACCTTAGTCCAAATGCAAATCTGGGTTTATCCTGATAAATCCACTATACTACAAATGCAAATTTGGTTGTGTTCTAATGAATCCATATTAGTTCAAATGCAAACCTGGTTTCATCATGATAAATCTATTAGAACAAATGAGTAGAAAGCTGAAGATCATCCAGAACATTGTGAGGAATGAGATAAAAGCAAGCTGTAAGATTACTTTCCCATAGTGGTGTGATGAAGTGCTGGGTGCTTGTCTAAGTGCCCAGGTTCCTGGGAACCTATATAGTTTCCTAACTGGGTAATTCACTACTGCACCTACAGTTCTGGGAAAAATACTACAAATATCAGAAGAATACAGGGTAGCATCATATAACATCATAAAGCTATAATATCATACTCTAACACTCCCACCTGATGTGACAGCTCCATCCCAATTCCAGCATCAACCTTAAATATTCCTGTAAGCTATGTTGTGCTATGCTGTACTGTATGCACACAAAATACCTAGTGTGAAGAGATGTGTAAATCTGATGGTCTATTATAGAGACTATAGATTCTTGATATATATATACAGAGGATATGCAACTAACACTGGATGTGGAATATAGGGAATGTCGTGAACGAAGAGAATAAAGAGAACAATAGACTTTTGGACAAAACACAACCATATAGTATTTGATCAATAAGGAGACAATGGAATCAAAGGCATGTCATTCAAGAACTTGAGGCAATGGGATGAAACATGTGGTGTCATACATATTAATGACACAATCACAATAGGTTTGATTCCCTATCAAGATGCATTTTGGGAAGATAAAGAAAGGTTCAGATGAAGGGTATGCTTTTACCACAATTTCATTGTGGTAAAACACTCCTGTTATTTTATTTATATTTTACACATTTTATTCATATTTTTCTATCCTTTATATTCTTTGAATATTGCACCATTTCATTAGTTCGAAGCTCTGTGTATACAGTGGCTTCCAAAACTGTCCCAATGTTTTCGTAATTCTTAATAAATGCTTTATAACCTACCAAATAAATTTTTTAAAATAGTGAAATTATTCTCATATATACCTTAGCATACTAGCTTTGATATACCCAAATATTACATAATATAGATGGATATTGGTGTCACAGTGAATATTTAAAAATGAACAATCCTTGGGACAGTTTTGCAACCCTCTCTTTTCATACATTTCATTATATCATATTATATTCTAGAGGGCCAGGAAAATTACAGGAAAGGAAAATTCACGTGATATCTATTTGATGTTCTAATTAATATGTGATATGAAATGTCACATTTCAACTATCATTCTTATCATGAAAGCTATTTCCCCTTTCAAAAGAGAACAAGCCATCTCCCTCCTAAAAAATGGACTCTCCAATAGGAATGTAGCCTCTACAACAGGTCTTAGCAAATCTACTATCAGTAGAATTCCTCAGGAGATAGAGATAGACAAAGAAAACCTGAAAGGAGGATGTCCATCCAAGCATTCTCCTACTGACCAAAGGAGGATCATATATCAAATCACCCAAACTAGATAATGCTGTCCAGGCCACACACTACATTAATTCCATCAATAAATATCAAGTCTCACCCAAAATAGTCAGAAGGACCTTGAAACAGCATGGTTTCAAAGCTGTAGTCAATGCAAAAAGACCTTTGCTCAAGGCTCAACATAGAAAGGCCAGGTTAAGCTTTGCCCTCAAGTACCAAAACTGGACTGTGGATGATCAGAAAAGGGTCTTGTGGTCTGATGAGACCAATATCAATAAGATTGGGTCAGATGGACATCAATATGTGTTGAAGAAAGCTGGAGAACCACTTTCTGATAGGAAAACCCAACTTACAGTCAAGTATGGAGGTGGAGATATCATGGTGTAGGGCTGTATGGGTGGAATGGAGTGGGAATGCTTGCAGAGATTGAAGGAAGGATGGATTCTGCACAATATGTGGAGATCCTGGCTCAGCATTTGTCCCAGAGCATTGAAGATTTGGATATTCCAGCAGATGAGGCCATTTTCCAGCAGGAATGGCACAAAAATGGTTTTTTGAAAATCATATTCAGGTCTTAGACTGGACAGCACAGTCTCCTGACCTGAATCCCATAGAACATCTTTGATTCCACCTGAAGAAACAGCTCCAGAAATATCCTTCACCATTAAAGGGAGTTTAGGGGTTATAGGAGAGGGTGGAAGTGGAATGGGCAAAGATTGAGCCTCAGAAGTGTCAGAAACTGATTGAAAATATGCCCAGAAGACTTGATGCTGTAATAAAGCCTAAGGAAGGCCATACAAAGTACTAGAATAACAAGATATCTGATTCAAAAAGGGTGGTTGCAAAACTGTCCCAATGATTGGTCATTTTTAAATATTCACTGTGACACCAATATCCATCTATATTATGTAATATTTGGGCATATCAACGCTAGTATGCTAAGGTATGTATATGAGAGAATAATTTCACTATTTTAGAAAATTTATTTGGTAGGTTATACAGCATTTATTGAGAATTACCACAACATTGGGACAGTTTTGGAAGCCACTGTCCTTGTAGGTGCACTCGGCACCAAATAGAACTCAGACACACTTTTATGCAAGCACCACCACTCATAAGACACAAGCTAGGTCTACAGCAAGCAGTGATCAGGGTAATGTGTCAGCTACCACATAGGTAGCATTATCTGAGCTAGCGAACACTTCTGGCCTCGAACTATAACAGTCAAGGCCTCCACTCAAATCATCCTTCTTGTTACGACTGGACAATCCCGCCGGACTCCAGGCACTAACCCGTACGCCCCCACGTGCTACAAGCACCAATCGTCTGTTTATAGGATTTCCTGCCTGGACTCCGTTACATCAAGACTCATTACGTTCGACCTCATTACGACACATATCAGTCACTGGACTTCCCCTGGACTCCGTCTCTGTCTATGTCCGTCTTCGTCCCACGCATCAGTCACCGGTCCCCGCTTAGAATCCCGTCACCGCTCTAATCGAGCCCCGTTCCCGTTTTAGTCAAATGACCTGTCACGATTTAGGACTCCGCTCCCACTCCATTTCCCGTTATGGGTTATGCTTTGTCACGATTCGGACTCCGCTCCATTCCGTTCCGTTCCTAACACCAATTTGGTGTTTACTATTCCCGTTTCATGTTTTGTTAGTTTCATTTCATTATTACTGGACTTGGTATGTCATGCATTCCACAGTCTATATGAACTGGAAGATGTTGTACATACAATCCAGTCAGAAAATTAGCTTAGATTCCCCCCAGTAATCTAATAATATTTTCCGCTCTAAAACCTTACTCAATTCACATCGCTCACACTAGTCGGAGCCCACGGGCTCCGGCACATCTATCTCTCTCAACCAATTCGACTCACGACCCACAACCTCCGACTTACGACCCACAACCCCCGACTTACGACCTACGACCCATGAACCCCGCCCAGACTCCCCAGGATCCCCATCCGTCTGTTTGAAATTGGACAACACGATCTAGTGAGGGCACAGCCTATAAGCTGAAGCCAAGTCCTACCGGATATCCCACGGGTTTCTCCGGAAACCCGGCCTGTGTGTGTATCCTAACACTTTTTCCCATTCTACTCATTTCTTTGTATATAGAATGGTCAGAACTTCCACCACTCTTCACAGTTAGAGTTACTTAGACTCAAAGTGTAGTGTCAATAGTAAGCTTGAGGGTAATCATTGACCCTTGACCTTTATGGTGTGAGGTCAATGGAAGAGTTGAAGGATGTTGACATGTGGATGCTATCTGTGACAGCAGATACAATGCCTAAACACCAACTTGCACAATATTACACATTGGGATTTCTAGGTAAAAAGGTTTGTCTATAGTGTCTAGTGTACCCACAAGTATACATAACACTTCAAGCTAAATATGGTCTAAGATATTTGAGGACTATCTTAGTTGAAATGTATAAAATAAAAAAACAGTATAATTTAGAATTAAATATTAAATATCCCAGGGTGAAGGAGGAAGCATAAGAGAAAATTATACTGTCCCCTTTACATGGCCTGATACAGGGTTTAAGATCACCAGACATGTAATCTAGACATGGTGGTCACTGCTTCAAATCCAGCTCAGGTCCACTTTTCACCTTACTTATGTAATCATTCATGGTAGTAACTCAGGGCCTATGAGATGCTTACCTATCCCATTCAACCATTTAGATGGAAGTGTTGGATGAGTAATGGTTGACCCTGGATAAAAGGAGTATCTTACTAATGGCTAACCATCTCAGTAATGACTAGGTTGTAACAGGACTACTCTTAATGGCCTGATAGCTCAGGGTTTAAGAGCACTAGACATGTAATCCAGACATAGTGGTTACTGGTTCAAATCCAGCTCAAGCCAATACTTTTCACCCTACTTATGTAATCTTTCATTCTATAGTAAGATATCCAAACTTTCCTTTTTCCATGACATCATAAGATTTCAAATCACTTAGAGGTCTAAGTAGAAATACACTCACTCGTTGCTGGCCGCGTGATAACTGGTTGTCCCTTTCTATCACATTCGAGCCGGTGTTCAAACCTTTAGGGGAGCGTTTTTCGGATATATTTTGCGTTGATAGACCAAAACTGGCTGCACGCCCTTCATCACGACAACCGCCCGTTATTTTACACAAGCAACCTTGAGAGATTACATTAATGTTATCTAGTTTGTAAAACTTCCACACATGAACACCATCATCGGACACAATGAATAATCCACCTTACTGTAACTAGTCGATTTCTTTCAATTTTTTTCAAAATGTCAGCTGTTCACGTCGTGTGGCAAGCAGCAACCAATAAAACACCAGTTCCTGACATTCATATGAAGCACGTCATTTAAATTGCATGCACTCTATGAAGTCACGTTACTAAGTCGCGACCGTTTACTTAACATGCCTTATCACGGATATACACTATTTCCAACTATGCTTCCCACCTCATATTGTCGATGCTCATGTACATTCTAGTCGTTACATTGACTAACCAACCTGATTAGAGGCGAGCGATGTAGGGTCTTGGGACAGAACGCTTATTGTATTATTTCCGGACAGAAACGCAAGACAAATGGCGTTTGCTGATTGCCGACCACCATCCAGGCTTCTATCAGTGACATATTCGAAATATTAGCCTCCAGGTGCCCTGAAATTAAATAATCCCATTACCTCAATGGAAAAGAGCGTCCAAAATGGGCCCCATTCGGCGCCCGTGGCTTTCAGAGAACTGCGAACAATATATAAAATACATCTGCGACATCGCCCTACTACTTGTCATCACCCCCTCCTGTTACCAAGAACGCAATATGAAGACTTCGCCATCGTACTCCTCATCCCCAAATGGTCGGTCGACACCCCCCACTCCAGAACCCCCAGTTACTACTCCTGTGCTCCCGACCTTACCAGAGACTGAACAGCGTGGCTCCGAATCTTCCCTGGATTGGTCGGACTGGGGATTGGACGATTCCAATTATACCTCGTATCTTCCACGAGGTGAAGAAGATTCGGTGGATATTTTTCGTGAGTTGGTCGAGTCTTGCAATGTCCATAACCATATTTAGTTGTGCATTTAGGTTACTTGAACTTGGCGATGATAGAGTCATCACCGGCGTTCCTGTGGAACGCTTGCGCCGATACTCCAATCATCGAGCGATCCGATCATGCTAAGAACTCATGCCCACCTCGGCAGACCGCTCAGCCCAACCCTTCTCCAAACGGAGCTCATATACCGATCAAGCCCTACAACTCAAAGAGAAAAAGGGTGGATGACTATCCTGAGTCTGAGCGGTCAAAGCGAAAAAAGACGGCAGATGCGCTCACTCCACAGCAACATCAAGTAACACACGTGGTTACTCCACCTCGTTCCGCCTCTCCAAATCGCGATGCGGTTTGGTGGTCTTCTGGTCCTCCCCGTCGACAGGCAGCAATAGCAGCCGATGATGCTCTGAGGCAATATCGCACTGAGCTTGTGCCGCATTCTGGGCCCTCCGATGCTCGCTCGTACCAACCAGCTTCCAGAGCTGGAAAACGACAACGTATTGATGATAATGGTCCTTCCTCCCGACAAGCTGGACCAGAATCTCTGCGGAATAAACGGCCAAAAATCTGCACTAAGGAGACGCAACGCCCTCAGGAGCGCCATGAAAAGCGGCGTCTCATGTGTAGCGTTTGCATAAGAAGTTTTAGTAGGGAAAGCGATTTGTCTCGTCACCTAACAACAACAAAGCGACACAAGGACCATGCCGATTGTTTTTGTTCGTTTCCCGGATGTAACGTGACATTCTCTCGCAAAGACGCATTTCAGAGGCATTGGAATAACTGCCACGGATAGTTTAAAGTAACATCTGCGACGTGCGGTCCGTGGAAGTAGTTCAGATCAATCCAGTGGATTGTTGGTACGTTGAATTTTCATCCGGTGTCTCTTATATTTCAACTTACATCCATTTTCCATCAAGACAATCAACTCACACCATCACACGGCCTCAAGAATCTATGCTTCCTGTCATTCATACATGTAGATACCTATTCCTCATTTTGTATTTTTTTTTGTTTCCTCACATTTTATCATCATTTCCCTTGTACCTTGGTACATAGTCTATTTACATCCATCTAAAATTAAAATGCACTGAACGCCTCCAGTGAGAATATAAACTCGATTTATAACAACGGTAGCGTCTGTTTCCACGCAAGAACATCTGGACTGAAAGCTTCTGAAGCGAACTAGGGCCGTTTTTCCATTAGGGTGAAACATCACGACACTCTGGAAATCTATCGTTAAAAATAGTAGTCTCTATACTTCATTCTTTTCATTGTAATAAGTATCGGTCAACATCCTGTATATTGTATATGACATAACATTTACCCTTTAAAAAAACTGATTGGCGAACCTATGGAGATAGACTTTCGGACGATCGATATACGTATAATTAAGGCTGGGCGTGGCCGATTAAATGCGGGATCGCCCAGTTTAAGCTTTGGAGCCCGGATCTAGAAGTCCAAAGAACTCTGAGATGCTTCTTCTGGCGTTTTGATGGCGCTTAATGTGACATGCTGGGTGTCTGATAGATGGCTATTGGTTGGTATATTTGGAACATTTTTGAAGATAGATAGAATTTCGGTCATCGGAAGCCGTGCCTGCGAAATGTGTGTGACTCATGTAGTAGTATAGCGGATTTTCGGACGTCTCAGGGTTTATAATATTTTTAATGGTTCAGTCCGCCTACTGAGTATTGATAGCCCTCCTCTCAGAATTTATTTTGAGGAATAAAACTCTTCCTTATATTTAGCCTGGCTTCTACTTCTACACGATATATTACGGCGTGATCATAATCCCGTGGGGCTTAGAGCGCCATCAAAAGGTACGAGATCGCCAGTAGGCTCAAACAGGGGTATAAATGACTTGAATGACTTCGCCGAATCAATGAAGGATAGTACATATTAGGTTCCATACTGTAGTGGTAGATAAATACACAGAGATCATACCTCAGGGTAAGTAGATCCGTTGAATGGCTTTCGGCTATTTACTCTCCTCCCCTCCTGCCTTCGGGCTGGTGTAGCGTCGGCAATATTAACTGCGTACACATGACATCTCCCACACGATATCAAGTGAAGCGGAAATTAATGGTGGAAGCTCTATGCAATCACGGCGCTATGACGTCGAGCAGGTCAGCACTGTGGGGACCCCGGCCGATGCCTTTTCCTAGTCGATATTGGCGGATACACCAGACATAATACAATGTACGCAGCAAAACATACTATTAGTAGATTGCACTACTGAGTCAATTCCATCGCCGCTTTGTTAAGTATATGCACTTTGTATATCAGTTGAGCGGATTTATTCAAAACATTATGGTCTGCAACGTATTATTCAATTGCTGAAGAACCCCAAGGTCGAAGGTAAAGTGGGATGTGTTATCACACCATGGGGTTAACCTCCCATGGTAGAATGATGGAATGTGACTAAGGAGAAGAGTTTCTGACATCGGCTGGGGGAAAGGCTAGCCACCTTTCAAGAAGGAATGCGAACTAATTCTCATCAGAATCCCATACACAGTGTATATCTACGGGAAACCACACTCGTACGATATGGATGCCCTTCGGGGAATGACCTAGGATCTGGCCGGAACAATTGCGATAAACCACTTCTTGTACGGGGAAGCTGGCGTACGTTTGAATACGAGGAGCTTCTGAAACAAGTCCTTCTGTCGTTGATCCTCCAGAGCGGCATCACGAGCAAATTCGCCAGTATCACGAGTCCGATCATTGTTGCTTGACTTGTCGCGAGACGACGTTTCTGGCGACGTAGGGTGAGGAGTAGGATTGACAACAATGACAATAGGGAAGGATTTACGGGGAGTGGACGTCGCAGAAGTTAAAGCAGAAGTCGTCATGACTGGACTACCCGAACTACCTGAAACAACCGACGACAGCGACCAAGGAGGTTCAAAAATCTTGGGTGTCATAAGTATATAGTTTACTTGGACAGAAGCTGGAGCCACCTGCTGCTTCCCCGATGACACACACCCCCGGCTTAATCCGGTCTCCCTCACGGCTGCAGTCAACTTTCAAGCGTAAAATCGAAAACGGACGTGTCTGAAATGGTAAATAGCCAAAGGTCAAACACCCCACAGCGAAGTGGGTACCGACCAAGAGTGAAGCCTGCTGACCAGATAGAAGAATTGGATTCTGAAGATGAGGATCCCGAGGACGTGATTCAAACATCACGTAGCATCGCTGAGAGACGACTCGCTGCGTTAGTAGGCGCACGCGCACGCGGTATGAAATCGGTGTCGCAACCCCGAAAGCCGTCGCCAGCGCAGATGGGAACTGAGCGTGCAGATGCTGCACCGCTGCGCAGCCTATCGCACGAACGGCAACGGCAACTATTCCCGTCACAATACACCCATTCGATCGCCACGGACAGTATTACGAAACATCATTTCTAAGGAGTTGGATGAGGATCTTCAACAGAATTTAGTCTGGGAACGATCTCAGAATCAGGTGCAGGGGCGACCTCCTCGAGCACCTGGATCAATCTTTCCCGGCCCGTGGCGTGCATTAAATCCATTAAGGTCCGATGAGAATGCAGACTCTCAAGTGGCCAGCACTACTGACCGGTCATTTTCAACGGAGCGTACGAAGAGCTGGGCTGGGGATTACCATGCTTGGGGATGTACGTTGATGGTGATTTGCTTAAGATGTATCGCATACTGACCGGATACACAGGGTAAAGGATTGGTTTTGTTAGCCACGCTAGTTATAAAGTGTGCGATTTTTCCAATGAATCCACGCCGCCATGTCCTCTCATCTTGCACCATCATGTCCTTGTGTGACAAAGCCGTGACCGTGTCGCATCCGCCAAGTATACGTTTAGCGACGTCTTGCTTTTTACGGTCATGCTTTCTAACGGTTGCACATCGTTCACATTGATGGCTTGTGACAAGCACCATCCCATGCCTGTTTCTCACTGCATTTTGAGAGTCTGCTCGTGTTGTGGTCCTCGTTGTTTTTCCATTAAACGTGCTCGCTGACCACATGAGAAGCTGGAATAGATTCTGATTTTATGAGTGTGACGGCGGAAACTGCTGGGGCGGGCATTGGATATTTTGTTTCACACGAGACAACCTTTTCGTCTGTTGCATTAATTTTGCCATAATATTTTCCGTCTAATAAGGGTGCGCTTTAAATTAATTTTTGATTAGTTGATGAGAAAATCGAGAAATTGTGACGATATATATATCGGGTCACCATTTCCTGGACCCGTTGCTCTTAAGTTCTTCCTGAGCGACAACACATCATCGAAAAACGCCATATTTAATCCCTGAAGGACCTCAGTCCACATCCTATTGTAGTCCACATCCTATTGTAGTCCACATCCTATTGTTGTCCACATCCTATTGTTTTCCACATCCCATTGTAGTCCACATCCAATTGTTGCTCTCATCCCATTTTTCTCCACTAGTATATATTATGTACATGTGGATTTCAATACAGTAGTGGTTTATTCCTTATCACTCATTCTAGTGTCTGTCTGCACCTGCAGCAGATACTTGTCTTACACAGCTGGCAGGCCCTGCTGCTTTTGAAGTTTCAAACATTTCATGTTCAAGTAATTCTTCCCTTCTAACTTGTTTTGGTGTCTTCACCAGCTTGTTAAGTAATGGAAGATGAGGTTTCAGAAGAGCATCAAATATTGGAGATGAGGGATAATGAAGGTAATCCAAGATCATGTCATCCTCCTGTGATAATGAGCACACCAAATCCCATTTTCCCAACTATAAAGTCAAACTTCAGTTATGTTAATAACTACAAATACCTTGAAATAGCTTACTCTAATTTTCCATCTGTACTTCTGGTCCCTCCACAAGGAGTCAATAACATCATGTTCTGGAATCCATGACTCTGTTGGAGATAGATTATGATAGTGATTGTGTTGCCACCATTTCACATGCCATATTTTCGGATCAGAGTCATGATCAAGTCAAATTAGCTGCACAGGATAGTAATACTTCCCATGTTGAACAAGGGCACCCAATCGAGGTCTAAATATAATTAATATGCATTAAGACAATCAAAGGTGAAATTTGATTTGGAAACTTACAAGAGGCACTTGTGAAAAGGTTGAGTTGCATGGTTATTTAGCTGTTGAGTTCTTGAGCTATTTAAAACACATCTGTAAGAGGTTATCCAAATATCAAAACAAGTTTACATACCATTCTGATCGAGGTCACAATGCTAGTTAAATTTGAACTATATCACATTCATCACAAATGAATGGTCTATTCCCAAGGTTACTAGCTCTTCCTTCACGTTGACAAGCAATATGAGACCAATTATGGCATTCATCACAGTGAATGTAGTCATTGGTAAATCCCTGAGCTTCTTCCTCATTACCATCACCAGTATGTCCACAATAACATGAGATTGGAAATAGTGAAGCATTAGAACTTATCCCAGTAATCTCAGGTATTGGAGATAAGGCAGGTGTAGACACAGGTTTTGGAAGTCTTTTGGACTTTGTTTTGTGAATGACTACCTGGCCTTCACTATCAGACTCTACTCTTTGAGGGTATCTTTGAGGATGTTTCTGTTGGGAATAGAATGCCTCATCATCCTCATCAGTTTGGATTAATATATGAGATTGCTTGCTACTTTGTCTCTTGAGTATGCTAGGTGCATTTGGAGTGATTTGAATTTGCTTTGGAGTCACATGAGAAATGTCTTCTGGTGATATACAAATATAATCTTGAATATCCAGCCTACTGGGGTTTGTAAGCCAAAATCATTCCTCTGATGGAAATAGAGAAAAGATAGTAGGATTTAGAGTGGCTTGAGGCAGTGTTGGTGAAGAATTGTAATTTACAAGAATATGGTGTTCAGCCAAGACTTTTTTTTGTATTTTCTGAAACTCTTCCTGAGCTTTAATTCCACCTTGTAACATATATCTACCAGCACTAGTATATGAAGATGGGCCTGAAACTGTCTGAATCTTCTCTTCAAGGTGTTGTGATATAGTACCTTTTTGTATTTTTACTGAGGATCCTGAATGATGTAAACCATCATGCTCATAGATAGCTTTGCCATTATAGATCCTTGATGTAAAGTGTTGAATAGATGGTGAATAGATGGCTTTGCTTACAAGGTTGTAGTGGAGACCTTCAAGATGGCTTGAATTCTGAAATAATTTAAACTTTTCAGGCAGACACCATGTCTTTGTCAAGTCCTCATAATCTAGAGACAAAATAAGCATAATGGGAATGTGTATCCAGATTTCCATTATAGAGGGTGTACTCTTGCATATCTGTTCACCTTTGCACTTTTTCCAACAAGCTTCTATATTATCTGAGCTTGGAAGAACCTGTGTGTATAACCATGATTGTAAATTGCCATTTTCCATCTGGTAGTGTTTGAGTTGAAGGTAGTGAATTGTTCATGTCTTGGCAGGCTGGTAAGTTGATAATAGACCTCTTGCTGGGTTTCACAAGAGAAGAGTGGGATTATTTGGACTTCAAGAAATGAGAGTGTTGTATTATCATAAGAATGGGTATGAAACTGTTGAATAGCCCTCTCAAACCAACCCATGAGAACATCAGGCTCGTTAATTGCTTTTATAAACCCCTTTTGAAAGAGTTGTTCACATAATTGATCACATTTGGCACAAATTAATATGCTTTCTTGGCCATTGAATACTTCACCAACAGTAATTAAACACTCTTCAAAAATATGGTATAAAAATGAGAGTAATAACTGAGCATCCAGTTGTGAAATATTTTGACATAATGCTGGCCAATGGTGATCAACTGCCTGGTATGTATATGAGTTCAAGTGAAGTATCCAACCAACAAGAGTTTTTCTTCCATTTGTATCCTGGAATAAAGACAGATATCTTTTTCTTACTTTTGGTACCAAGAATCAGAGTCTTAGCAGTATCTGATGGATGACCATCATTTTGAAATCTTTTAAAATTTGGATTTTGGTGGACTTTAGTTTGTCCTAACTGATGAGCATTCTTAGTCCAAGGTTTTATAGTCCCATATGCCACTGGTATCCCTGATTGCTTGGCAATACCCTGCATCACCCTGCATCTCTAGAAGATTCACAAATGAAAATAATCCTTCTAGACCTTCCATAAGTCCCAAATTGTGACCAAGCCCACTGTATAGTCTAAAATACATGGCTTTCTAAGCATTTGTAGTATCTGGTAGTTGCTTCCAGAGATCTTCTTTCATGGTTCAAAATGGCTTAAAAAGCATTTGGGAAGTTCTGTCCTGCTGCCACCAATCCATCCAGTTTTTAATACCTGGAAAGTCACGTATAAGTGCTGCAGAATGTGCTTTAAAGGCCTCTGCATTGATAGCCTCTAACAAACCTAGAGCACATGACTCAAAAATGTCCTGTAACTGGGGCTGTACTACACCACTAATCTTTTTGAGACGGGTGATGCCAGTATGAAAATGCTGATAGCATCCTTTCCAAAGTGGGTTTGCTGCCTTAGTTAATTCCTCATTATTTGGTGTATTGCCCTCTATAGTAGACCAAAACTGAACAAAGGCCTCCACAAAGCCATTTGCCTGAGCTTGACTGAAATAAACAACATATGGAAACATTTCATCAGTTAATTGGTGTCCCTGCTTCTGTCATTGAGAGGCAATGCTCTGAAACAGCATTAGAAAGTGTATTTTGTAATGATTGGAAGTGGTGCCATTAGCTGTTGAGAAGAGAACTGGAACCCAACAAGAAAGATGTCAAGAATATACAGATGATACTATAAGTACCCAATCACCCATTCTCCAATAGCCATGTGCAGCATCAGAGACAGATCCATGGACAGCATCATACTGGACAACATCTAGCATTATTTGTAGCTCCATGCAAGAAGTTTGAAGTACAAGGATTGTAGTTGGGCCAACCTCACTATAATGTAAAAAATCAGGATGATGAGATCCAAACTCAGCTAGCTGTTCCAATGCTGATTCTGTAGTCCCTCCAATAATCTTATTTCCCTTGTAAACAATTTTCTTCTCATACTGAACATGATCAACATTTAATAGAACTGGAGATATCTCTGTGACAGATTTACCTGGACCAGAAAATCCAAGAATACTAACAGCTAATTGTAGTGAGCCCATTTTTGGATGTTCCTGAAATATTTTGTGGAGCTGAAAGCATTCATGAGAAAGAAGATGGAGTTTATGGGTGGGTCATTGGTGACGATGTGTCCCACCATTGTGATACATAATCCCATTCTTATAATGAATAATCTTGGACAATATATTGCATGTCACATGATGTAAATTCCATCCACAATCACAACCATGGTTTAATTGCTTTTGAATACCAGCATCTCTGGTCTGAGGCCGAATGACAATATCACAGTCAGAATTTTTGCAATGTATGATACTGTTAGGTTATGTACACAGTGGGTTTCCGGCGAAACCTGCGGGAAATCCAGTAGGACTTGGCTTCAGCTTATAGGCTGCACCCTCTCGAGATCATGTTGTCCAATTTCAGACAGGTGGACAGGAATCCCAGGGAGTCTGGGCAGGATTAATGGGTCGAGGGGTCATGGGTCGGGGGTCATGGGTCGAGAGGTTGGGGAGTCGAGATAAATAAGAGATAGATGCGTCGGAGCCCATGTGCTCCAACTAGCGAGAGCAGTGTAATTCAAGGAGAAGTTTAGAGTGGAAAATGTATTAGATTACTGGGGGGAATCTAAGCCAATTTTCTGACTGGATTGTATATACAACATCTGCCAGACTATATACACCGTGGAATGAATAACATACCAAATCCAGTAATGATGAAATGAAACTAGCAAAACATAAAATGAGAATAGTAAACACCAAATTTGGTGTTAGGAATGGGATGGAACGGAGCAGAGTCCAAATTGTGACAAATCATAAACCATAATGGGAAACAGAGCAGGAGCGGAGTCCAAATCATGACAGATAATTTGACTAAAATGGGAATGGGGCTCAATTAGAGAGATGACAGGTTTAGTGGGGTCCAGTGACTGATGTGTGGGATAAGGTCAGACATAGACAGGGACAGAGTCCGGTGGGTATTTTGGTGACTGATACATGATGTAACGAAGTTCAATGTGGACAAGTCTGATGTACGGAGTCCAGTGGGAATTCCAGTAAACTGACAATTGGTGTGTATAGGGTGTGGGTGCATATAAGTTAGTGTCCGGATTCTGGCAGGAATTCCAGTCATAACAGTACCCTCCCTTTATGCCGAAGTCCCAAAGAGGCTCTAGACCTTGAGAAGGTTCTTGTCAGCTACATGCATGTGTCAAAATTCATGTCAGTTACATGTATGTGTCAAAGAGTCATGTGATCTGGAAGGTAAGGTTCAGATGTGACGAGCCTATATAAAAATTTGAAAAAATGAAATTTCTTCTTCTTTATTTCCCCCATCTTCACCAAAAATGGGTCCAAAGCGAACACCAAGAAGACCAATGCTGACCACCGGGCACTCCATGGGCACTCCCTATCGGATGCAGCTCAGTGCAGCCCAAATTCTGGCACAGTGAGAAGAACAGCACTGACAATGTGAAGAGGCAGAAAAGGAGGCGAGGGAGGTTGAGGAGGCCCTGGACAGGGAGTACCAGGTGGCATTGTCCACAGAGGAAGAGGCTGAGAGGCAGAGGAAGAGAGATGAGGAGGAGGCTGCACGGGTGGCCGCAGAAAAAGCCCGGGTGGCTGTCGACAGGGCCATGGTTGCCACGGGAAAAGTACATTCCATCGTTCTACATGACGACTTAACTAACTCTGGCATTTTCAGTGGAAGGCAGCAGAGGTCGAGTCCGAGTCCGAGGGGGAGCCAGAGAGCCCCCAGAAGGTAAGTCTCGGGTCCATGGAACATTCCAGGGAACTACCCACATCAACGGTAGGCAAAGAAGGTGGTACCAGTCCACCTACCAACACAGAATGACCTGTGGTGTTCCGGTTGTAATGACCAGAACACTGAGTGCAATCGGAAGTCTGGGTGGGGACTGGGCTGCTATCAGTGCACACACCTCAAGGTAAGGTGCTCGCTCGTCCACGAGCAACCCACAGGCTCCGGGGCACTGGACATTAGCAGGACAGATGGGAGGTCTGGATTGGACAATGTTTTGGGGCAGATCGCCGAGGGCATCAAGGCCCAAAATGAGTTGCTTAGGAAGAGCAACAAGGTGCAGGTGGTGGTGGCAAATGAACTCCACAGGCTCCGCTCAGAGTTTTGGAAATGCCTGGTGGAGTTTGGCAGCTACATCTATGAAGAGCAGCAGGTCAGAAGTTCCGAGGATGCCGGTTCAGATGAGGATGGGGTTCCCACAGAGGTAGTGGAGCCCCCTCAGGAGATGAATGAGGTGGGGAAAAAACACAGTCCCATAAATGTAGATGAATAAAGTAATAAATGTTTAATAATTTCTTTTGTTGAAAATAAAAGTAAAGCGTGAAAAAACATAAAAATCAAAGTCTAAGGGGAATCCACTTGGAGGACTTGAAAACATGTCAGAACCTGTAAAAGCAAAGAGAGACATAGGGCAACAGGGAATAATGAAAATGAGTCCAAACATAACATGGGGTCCATGGAGTGTGGTCAGAGAGAAGATAGTGGTCCAGGTTTGATTGGGTACACTGTATGAAAGTCAGCAACAATTTCTGTGGCATTACTGAGTTCTGTGGCCAAAATCCATGAAGTTTCTTCATTGGTGCCCTCGTAACCCACCCACTTGACCAAGTAAAGCAGTTTAAAAGTGTGTCAACACTTGTCAATTTTTGAATCTAAAATTTGTGAGATTTCAAACTTGGGTTCTCCGTCAATAATGACCAGAAGAGGTGGAGATTGTGTGGGCAGAGGGGAGATTTTGTTCTGGATGTACTGTAATATTTGGATTATATCCTTTATTTGCAAAGAATGGGGAAATGCCAGTAGTGGCTGAGGGTGCATTGTTGTAAGCAAATTCTGTAAGTGGTAACAAGGATTTCCAATTGTCCTGTTAATAATTAATTGCAATATACATGGAGATATTGTTCCAATGTCTGGTTGACACGTTCAGTTTGTCCGTCGCCTTCTGGGTGATGTCCAGACATGAAATGTAGTTTCATGTCCAAGGATTTCACAAGGGATCTAAAGAAGTGAGATATGAACTCTGATCCTCGGTCAGAAGTTATGTGGGATGGAACTCTGTGCTTGGAAAATACATGGATAATAAAAAGTACCACTAACTGCATGGACGTAATTGTATCATGTGTAGGGATGAATATACCTTGTTTTGAGAATCTGTCAACAATGACTAGAATAGGGGAAAAGCCTTCGGAATCTGGTAGGTGTCCAATGAAATCCATAGAGATAGAATTCCACAGATGTTCCAGTACTGGGAGTTGTTTCAAAAGGCTGTATAGCCTGTGTCACTGAGATTTCGAGCGGGGACCAGTAGTGCAAGATTTACAATAGTGCTTAACGAATCCATAGAGTCCAGGCCAAGTATCTTCTCTTCTTATTAATGATAGAGTTTTGTTGTACCTGAAGTGCAAAGAGTGGTGGAAGTTCTAACTGTTCTATATATGAAGAATATCGACTGTTTAGGTATGACACGAAGATGTATTGACTATCTAAGTCTAATACAGACCGAATGCATATTGACTGTTTAGTTCAATATGGTCGAGTGAAATAGCTATTTAAAGCAGAATAGAGAGCTAAAACGAATAAGGAGAATCGACTGTGAAGTATGATTATGAGTGACTGCTCGAGTGTACAAGAGAATAACGAGAGAGTCAAATAACAGAGTAGCACGAATGTAGTCTGCATGGATTGAGATAAAGGTGGAGTTTTGACTAGTATAGTTTGAAACTCTGATCGCGTAAATAGTCAAAGCCTGTCTGTGACGGATGAGACGATACCCCAATCACAACTTACAGGACACTAACTGGTGTCTGGGTAAGTCATGGTTGCGGGGTAAAAAGTGTCTGAGTTCTAACTACGGGTGTTACTTCTATGTGGACAACTCAATAAGTGCATATCAGGTGCTTAGTAGCTGCCAGAGAAATATCAAGAACCTCATCTGTGTGACCAACTCTAGAATAATCAAGTGCTGTGGGGCTACCCTAAAAACCTCAGGAATCACCACTAAGCACTCCCATAATCTGCATGACATGGGTGGTGCATATATGTAAACAATCTCACTAATCACCTCTTGTGAGAAACCCTATAGTGTGCATATCAGATGCTACTTGGCTTCCCTAAGAGTCTCAAGAATAATCACTGTGAGAGCACTCCTATAATCTGTGTATCATGGTCTGTGTATATATCTACCCAAGGAATCTCAAGGATCACCTCTGTGCGAACAACTCTAGACTGGGCATATTAGTTTCTATGTAACTACCCTAGGAATCTCAGGAATCCTCTCTATGTAAGTCAGTCACAAATGTCAATAACCACCACTGTGTGATCACATACATTTTCTCATGCACTATGAATCTACCTTAGGAATCTCAGGAATCATCTCAGTGTGGGAACCCACATAGTCTGTATATCATGTCCTGTGTATGTGCACTAATAATCTCAAGAATTACCTTTGTGTGAATACCTCTATAATTTGCATATCACTTACTGTGCATCTACTCTAACAATCTCAAGAATCACCTCTGTGTGAGCATCCTAAATACTGACCCCATGTCCATCAGTTAATACACACAATCCTAAGATTACTTATAGTATATACCCCTCCCAAGGCATAATATAATGGTTGCATGGTATTATGTATCTTCCAGATTCTACTTCACAAACAGTACGAAGTTATTTGCTGGAATAAAGTCAATCAGGAAGACACCATATGTGCCATTGAATAGGTAATAATGAGGCAGAAAGAGAAAGGTGTGACATATGCAAAATAGGAACCCCAGGAGAGAAGGCACTCAAAGGATTAAAATATTCAAAATCCATAGGCTCCGTTCATTTTATTTCTCTATTATTGTGAGATCTAATTTGTCCTCTACATTTACCCTCACAGTAAAACCACTCAGGGTATCTCACAGAATGGATTACACCTGCTATCAGTGTTGGTATTCAAAAGCTTGGCAAATGCATTCTGAGATTTATGCCCCTTCCGGCTAGTGTGTGTAAGTTCACTTTTTATCACTGGAAATGCTGGCCATGAATGCTTGCTAGCTCTTTGGCAAGACTTAATAGAAACCTTTAGCCACCTTTTCCAAATGGGGATAGGGCATCGGGATGTGCCTTGGCAGAACATCCTCCATGTACCCAACTCAAAGGACAATCTTGTCTGTCCGACTCATCATCGTGTTTATGAATGGCGTATAGTGGATTTTTATCTTATGGTTACATTTGTCCTTGATGAGGGGTTGTTGCTTAGTTGGGACACCCATTTCTTATAAGATATGTGTTGAAAGCTGGAGTATAATGTTGGGGATGTCAACTAGGAAGGTTATGATGATGGCAGTGGTGATGGTTGCATGACGAGTGGTAAATGGTGGTGATGGTGGGAGCATTTCACGAATACAATGTCCAGTAACACTACTTTTAGAAGTCCTTAGCAGTCAGCTCTCCTAAACCTTTTTACTGGATTGACCACGGATGTCGACTATTCACCAGCTCCACACTTGGAATTTTCATTAGCAATGCAATCCATTGAATCAATTGATCGTAAATTGTCAGGACATATATATTAATTGTAAATGTCGCATTTGGGTTCAGCAGTCTTGGTGGTTGATTCTGAGCTGTCATCTCCATTCTCCTCAAGGTGTTCTGGACTCCTATCAGCCCTCTGAAAGGTTCCATCATTCTGGGCACATCACTTTCTGAGCATTTCGGGTTGGATTTGAAATAAAAGAAAAGACTTGATTCTGATATTCTAAATGGAGGTGACCATTTAGGAAATTGCCATCAAAGGAACAGACACGTTGTCTAGATCTGACCTCAATTATTAACCTTTCTGAATTGCTACAACCTCAGTGTGTCTTGTGGAGTATGTCTGTGGAGTGGTTACAAAGCAGTGGAAAGGTTAGACAAATACAGCAGTTGTTGTCGGCACAGGCATGTATTTTCTTTCTTGGAACATTGTAGTACTAGCATAGAGCTCAGGATCACGCTGAAATGAAGTGAATGAATTGTATGCTCCTACCATGTGATACAACTCAATGCAATGGGAAGCTTCTTGCACAATCGTGTGGGAGGGCAAATGAAGATGCCTTTCTGCACTTTATTTTGCTGTTCTGAAAGACCTCAATGGGACAGATGTTACCCCAGCATCAGGACCTGTAATCCCAGCCACATAAAATAGAATTTCATCACCAGACAAATGTGGGCTTAATAGTACTCACATCACCACATATCAAATATGCACAGGGTAAGTGATCTTCCCTACAAGAAGAATCTGTCACTTATTCAGGGCTGAATATGTACCCCACTATGCTGTTTGTACTCAGACGGTGCATGTGGGTCTTCGGTTGATAATCTGCTGAATGGACCAACAGAGATTGATTGCATTCAGCACACAGCCACTTCAAGGGATTCGACAAATAATCACTCTTGTATGCCGCCTAATGTGTGTTTTTCATAGGCCTTACAACCATTGGCACTTGCAGGCTCATCCAAGCAAAGTTGGAGTCACACCGGCAGTGGAAAGCATACAAACCACATCCAATGTATTATCTTTATTGACTTTCCAAATCCTATTTATAATAAACAATTGATGAAAGGTTGATGATAGAACACCATGTGTTGAGGGAAAGCAATGTCCCCAAGTTGATATATGTACAGTGGTACAATTTGTAAAATTGATTCCAATACTCAAACCCGCACGGGAGTCACACCCAGATTAATGCAAACATGTCAGCTCGGAACCAAACAGTTTCAGCGAGAAAAAATGTTGAATAGAATGAATAGCAAATATTAATGTGGGTAAAACACGTGGCAGCAAGACTAATTGGACCCAGTGACTCAATTTGAAAAAGATTTACAATTAACACCAAAGCTTGCCTTACAGCGTGCCCATAATGAGGAATTGATAGTTGTATTAATGTAGGCCCGATGTGCAATGTCAACATCATGCATGGTCAGTCTCTATGACTGTTGTTCACTGTCTGGATAGCCATTGACAGTTCCAGCTGGTTCAAATAAATTATTCCCAGACTTTCCATTCCCCACTGGTTTAAACTCTCAAAAGGTAACAATACACCATATTAATACTTAGTGTGGTTGATTAATATTAAAGTTGTGGGACAGGAGGGTTTGTGATACAGCAGAGCAAGGTGATGAATACAATGACAGGTCAAAAGCTGTGACTCAACATGCAATGAGTATTATGCTTATTTCCTAGTTCTCAAAGAGAATGAAGCCAAATCAGTTTTTTATACCCAATGCTATTCCCACAGTACATTAGTGGATGCATGGCTGGTGACAGGACAATCAACCAGGGCTACACGAAGATCTCTACAACCAGGTCATTAATACATTTACAAGGGAGGATACTGATATAAATGCCAAATACATTAGTTAGAAGATGATCCTCCCTGCTACCTTTACTGGAGGCTCAAAAGATATGAGGCAAGACTGTAAAACTCAATACAGAGAAATAGAATGTGTTAAGTTCCCGAACAAAGCTCCACGGATAGGCCCGCGGAGGTTTCCGGTAACTATTCCGAACACACACTTGCGCTTCCGGGAAATAGTCCCACGGAGTCCCCGGGCAATAGGTCCCGGGAAAGTTCCGGGGATTATTAGTACAGGGAACGGCGATATCAGAATAATTACCAGAAAGATATGGTGAACGACTGAGATGGACTTGGCTTCAGCTTATAGGCTGCGCCCTCGTACACTCATTCGGGTGTCCATATTTCGAGCTGACAGAATGCATACAGAAAGATATAGATTCCGGAGTTCCCGTGGGAGTTCCGGGAATCGAGTGTGCAGACAGACAAGAGGACTAGAGACTGTTCAAGGATCAAACTTGTTCGGGGGAAAACTAGTTCGAGATTGAAACTGGATTCTAAATACATGAACATAGCAGACTTATATAGACTGTGAAATGTAATAATACCAAATCTGGTATTAATGAGAGGCAGAACTATTAAACATAAAACAAAACAGGTAAATACTAAACTGGGAATTAGGGACGGAATGGAACGGGAGCGGAGAACGAATCATGACAGATCATTTAACCATAACTGGAGCGGGGCTCAGTTAGAGGGGTTCCGGAAGTCCGGTCGGAGTCCGGTGACTTGGTGCACAAGATAATGTCGGGTATAGACAGGCTTGATGTGCAGGAGGTCCGGTGGAGTCCGGTGGGTTTTCCAATGACTGGTGTGTGAGACGGAGAGACAGATAACAGGAGTGGGGTTCTATGCTCTGTTAGAGGGGTTCCAGGAGTCCGGTCGGAGTCCGGTGACTGGTACATAAGACACAGAGTGTCGGGTGTACATAGAGTGGAGTCCGGAGTCCGGAGGAGTCCGAGGACTGGTGTATGAGACATGGAGGGTTAGGTGCAGACAGGTGGGGTGCGTACAGAGAGTCAGGCATAAACAAGTTGACATGCAGGCTCCCGTGGGAACTCCGGTTGTTACTATACAATATAGAGGGTCGGGAGCATGTAGGACGGGGTCCGGGGGCCCGGAGGCCGGCGGGTTTTCCGGTTCCTGACAGAATGATACAAAACATGGCAGAATTCCAAAATAGAATAAAAAACAATGGTCGAGGTGTGAGATGTAGAAAATAAGTAATGGATCAACAAATGATGAATATACAGATTACACAAAATAATAGTAATTCAAAGGAAAAGTGAATCCCACAAATAAATGAGACAGGCATTAGCAGAGAGCCATTGCAATGGTAATGGAAAAGTGTGACCCAGAAAGGAATTAGTTTGAGTATCAGTTGTCAGGACACCATCATTGGAGATGCTGGTGTCAGAGGCACCAGATGGCAGGTCACCAGAAAGGTGAAGGGTTTGAAAGAATATTATTTGACAGATCAATTTGAGAGTCTTGTTGATGCTGACATGAACAGATATTGGTTCCTCTACCACTCCCATCGTCCTTAGTGCCAGCATCTGGGTTCTTGAAAACATTGGCTATCAGAGCGGCACCCACTTTTAACCTCACATTATTACTATCAATTGGAGTACCCAGGGAAGAATTCAGATTCACATTGATTGTGTGGTTTATTTAGTTTTTCCTATATCATATCTGCGATGATAATGATACAGTTTTTAAAAATGCACTAGAATATCACCACAACACCATGACAAGCATATCCCACCCACTCTCCCTCCTCTCCATTTCAAACCCTACCCCAACAACCAAGCCTACATCCAAATTATTCTTGTCAATCCTCGAAACAAGCACAGACAAAGACACAGACAAAGGACAGAGCCACACAGTCACCCTCCTGCCCACATCCCAACCACAGCCACAACCCGAGTCCCCACGAACAATATATGAACCCCACTCCAGCCACTAGACCCATGTCCATACACCTCAAACAGTGGGACTCCAACTCATTCAGCGAGATACATGGACGCAGACCGATTATGCCCTTCTCAATCCTCCATGTCTGGTGCTGGCATCAGTGTGGGATCTGCATCTGGATCTGTGGCAGGCTGGAGTGGAGGCCTGGGCCTAGGTATTCACGTAAATATCCAATTAAGCAACCATTTACGACTCAAGCTCCATAATCTCCCTGAAGAGAGGGACCATTGTAAGTCGACAGTGCTACCCATGTCATTATTCAGGATGAGATTTTGTTAGGTGGAAAAGTCCTAATAAAATACAGGGTTTTCTAAAAGTTTTCTTATTCAGAAAATCCATAAAGAATAGGCTATTTCCAACAATATTTCCTCATAATTTCCTGATGCAAATTTTTAGAATTTTCAGATCCAATTTTTGGCCTCAGAAAAACCTACTAAAACTCAGAATTTTCAAAGAGTTTTTCAATTCACAAAACACTTAGAAAATTTGGCCAAATAACAAGATTTTCTGAAGGTTTTCCAATTCCAAAAATCTTGGGATGCCTCCAGTGATAGCGAAAGGCCACAGAGATCCACTGAGAATATCGAATGCTGGAACTGTGGAAGGAAGGGTCACTTTGCAGCCGACGCAGGTGAAGAGTCCGCAGGTGCAGACTCAAGGGCTTGTACAGTGATCTCAAAAACTCTTTCCATGTTGACCCAAAATGCAGTGTGTGAATAACACTGCCTTACAGTGTGGGGATTACACTTAGCTTTGGTGGAGTCATACATAGTACATCCTCTTGGCTACAATATTGCGCCCTGGGGGACGTGATTCTGATCACAGGGTATAGAGATATGATTAATTTAAAACAGCAATACCATGGAAAGGGTTTTTGCACTTTTGAACTGAACAGGGTATTTACATATTATCAGTACTTGGTATAACCACCTTTTGCTTTAAGCACTGCCTGAACCCTTCTAGGCATGCTTTCAATCAATTTCTGACACTCCTCAACTGGTATTCTATCTCACTCCACTTGAATCCTTTCCCACAATTTATGAATTCCATTGGGGGGGTTTTCATGCTCTGCAAGCCTTCTCTTGAGACAACCCCAGAGATGTTCAATAGGATTCAGGTCTGGGGGCTGTGCAGGCCAAACCATAGTCCTGAATTCTTGCTCTTCTAGCCAGTTCTTGACCAGCCTGCAGGTATGCTTAGGGTCATTATCTTGCTGAAAGATGATGTCAGAAGGATTGAGACCATAATACTCCAGGGTTTGCTAGAGCTCATCCTTCAAAATTTGAAGATAGAGGTCTCTATCCATCCTACCATCAATCTTGCTAGCAAATCCAACTCCCTCCCAAGTCATACAACCCCACATCATAAGAGAACCTCGTCCAAACTTCAGAGTTCCCTCTACCAGCCTATCATTAAGGCCTTCACCTGCCCTTTTCCATGCCCATTTACATCCATCTGACCCTAGGCGATTGAGATTGATTTTGGTTTCATCAGACCATATAACCTTCTTCCAGTCCTCCATAGTCCAATCCTTGTGAGCATAGGCAAAGTCCAAGCGAGCTTTGTGATGCCTAGTGGAAAGAAGGGGGCGTTTTGACTTGACCACAGCCTTCATACCAGCTTTCTTCAAGTGGAGGCGAACTGTACTGGCAGAGAGGGGCTGGTTGATAATGTTGGTAAGGGTTTTGGTCACTTGGCATTTTCAGCTTTGCCAGAGGTGATGAGATGCTGAGCATGTCAAATATTTGTAGGAGAAAGCTTTGAGGGACAACACCCAACAGCTTTGGGAAGGAGAGAACAATGTTTGGACTGAAGTTTGGATATGGCAGATGGGCTAACACCAGTTCTCTTGGCAATAGCTTCACCAGAGTGGGCAGAATCAAGCAAGGTATTTTGTTGAGTAAGAGAGAGGGATCTGACCATGATGGTGGTTAGGAATCAAGAAGTGTGGAAGTGTGAGAACTTTTTTAAACTCAGACATACTATTTACATGTATATATCTATTTGTACCAACAAATAATAGCCATTATTCTATGATTTGACTGAGATCCTAGTCATCAGTTCAAAAGTGCAAAAACCCTTTCTATGGTATTGCTGTTTTAAATTAATCGTATCTCTACACCCTGTGATTGGAATCACGTGGCCCAGGGAGCAATACTGTAGCCAAGAGGATGTACTATGTATGACTCCACCAAAGCTAAGTGTAATTCCCACACTGTAAGGCGGTGTTCTTCAAACACTGCATTTGGGGACAATATGGAAAGAGTTTTTGAGGTCACTGTATGTGCAAGGAAAGGGACGGAGGCAGGGGCAGGGACACGAGGGCAAGAAGAAGAGGTTTGACTTTCAAGTGGGAGAGTTGCACCAAGGTGTGTGTTCATTGTTGATATTTTCTGTTGTTTATTTACATACAGACATTTAAACCACGTCCAGGGCCACCTGAGGCATCTCGTCAAAAAATGCTGGGAACACCCCACACTTGTGTGAAGCAAGCACGTTCCTCCCATTAAAGCGTCAGCAGGTGAAGCTCCTCCAGGTGAGCCATTTTGTTTGGCTCTATTTGTATCTCAGCACAGCGCACTAAAGAGCCTTCCTTGCCACCAATCTCACCAGGCCGCAGCCATCCTCTCCCTTCCTGAAGACAGGTCCCTCTGGCTCTCAGACCTCTTTGGCAGACTCCTCCCCATCCTGGGGTCACTTCCTATGTATTAAGCCTCGTTGAATAATGCCAGGAACATTAATACTCATAATAATGCTAATGTCTATCCTGGCGTGACACTATCAGGGTGGGATGGTGGGGGATGAGTAGGTAATGGTTATGGAGGTTTGTGAACTGTGGGTGAGTATTGGTCTGATGTGAAGTGGAGACTGGTGTGAGAGGTTCACATTCCTAAGAAGTTACGAGTTGAGCATTAGTGTGCGTATAATGTAGGGGGTGTGCACGTGTGCACTGTTCATGGACCACCTTTTGTCCTCATTCCTTTGCTGTCCTCTCTGGTTCTCCCCCTCTTTCTCTGACATCATGATTCTTTGTTAAACTGCATATGCGCAGTGTCAGGTGGATTTTGTGAGGTATCAGCATTACCTCATGATGTTCTCTTAATTTTCTTTGAATTACTTAATATTTTCTCAAATTTTTATTGTATTTTTTTACTATGTTTATTGTGAAAAATAGGCCTTATTCCTTTTAACTTCACATAAATAATAGCATATATGGACTCATATTATGCTATTATTACTTAATTAATTTATTATAATTTTTAACTAATTATGGATATTTTATTTCCTTAGGTATTACTGCCCGGCACATTGCCTTGCTTGTATGTGTGCATTTGGGCGTCACATGACACATTACCTAATCCGGCTCATACAGTCACACGAGTGACTGTAACACTAGTCACTCGAGTGACTTATTAGATAAGCCTCCAGTGTCGGGATGTCACACAAGTCATGGATGTGACTACCCGAGTCATTAATTGATTCCGCCAACTCATTGTTTCCTTCTGTCCCAGGACCACGGCCTTGAACCTTCATGTTCAAGCAAGAGGTTAGAACCCTTGTCTCAGAGAGGGGAATCATGTGATAAATAAAAGGTAAATAATCAGTAGAATATGAGGTCATTATGATCTACCTAGTGACCCCATAAACTAAATAATTAGCTAATCATTTAGTTTCCAAAATGTATATAAGGAGGGCCAAGTTTCCAATAAAATCATCTATCTCACACACATTTTACTGCACAGCTCAGAAGCCTATCTAATCATCCTAAGGACAATAATAGCCTTAGTCTGATACACTAACTGCAAGCACCTTCACTTGCAGAATCTTGAATCTTTGTCCAACTCTTGAACTTAGCTAATCATCTAAGTTCCCCCAGCCTCACAGCTACCCTTTAGGCTTATTAATTACATCATAAACCTAATAAGTATCCTTACTGAAATCCCTGCCAATACTAGATTACTCAAGGCCCAGCCCTAAGTTTATTGAATTAATCAAGTACAAGCACTCAGATAATCCAATACAAATTATTTTCTCTATTAATAAATTATTTAACACCTTGTTAAATAACTATTAATACTTACAAATAAGCATACAAGAATCCGAAGCTTTATATCAAGTCTCTGCTAAGTTCCTGTGCATATACTCAGCTTCTAGCCCCTATTCTCAAGGAATAGTTCTTTTATTGCTAAAGAGTCATACACAGTTCTATTGAACCTTTCAATAATCAAAATAAGCATTGATTTGAGTTGTTTAAGCTTAATAGCGCAGCTCATTAATCTATCAGTATTTAAATTACTGGACCTTTGCTTGTTTTATTGTTGAAGCTTTGTGACACTATAGCATATATTGAGCTATCTAAGAGAATCCCCTGAATACATTACAGCTTTGTACTACCTCTTTTTCCACTTGTTTTATCATGGGGGTACCCTACCGAGTTTTTCCACGGATATGGACAGACATATCTTTGTATATTTTATAAACATATTTTATTATTATTGATTTATGGGTTTAATTTTTGTACATGTCTATTCTATCAATGACTGTAATTGAAATTTGAAGAGTAAGAAGTTTGCGTCGACTGCCAGCACACCTTGACATGTTCAATGTTTTTGAATAATAGCGTTTTCGTCTCGTGGAAGTCTAAATAATGAAGTTCAGTAAAGACCTGGTGTCGCTGTGAGGGGCATATTTAAGGCATGTGGTGGTGCAGGTTTATCACAAAAAGAAAATGCTTTCCTCAAAGAAATTTTGGGTTGAATTTTTCAAAAGGTAATTTCTTCCACACCAGCAACAATCTCGAGAAGGTCAAAGTATTGAAAAACTGTGATGTGTATAATCATATCATATAATAGCTGCTATGAAAGATACACTTCACTGGATCTAATTTGCTCTCCCCTGTGGAGATGAAGCAGTGATGGGGTATCACAAGCTGTACATCCCGCCAATCGAAAAATATTCGAGGTGTTGGCATAGTCTCCAATAAAGCCAATCCAGGTGTTTTAAAATATCCACATCTATCTAGTGGTGAATGGTACGATCTAGGTGAATGCTTGATAATAGACACGTGACCTCTTAGATATTGATGACAAGATCACCGTGTAGGGAGTCTCACTCCCTTACACCTCCCAGGCACTCAAATATCGACTGTCCCCAGTCAATCTCCATGTTATGTTGCTGTGACAATGGAACTGCTCCAATCATGCATTGAAGTCCTCGAAAAACCAGAAATCAGTTTGTACACATCTTCCCCCATTAAGATACTTTGCGCTTACAGCACAAAGTACCTTACACTATGTTGAATGAATTCAAATCCATTCCCTTTATAATGGTATGCAAATAATATTACACAGAAAACTGTTACTAAGAAAGGACACAAAGACTTTAGAGGAGAACAACCAAAAAAAAAAAATTGACTCAATCAAGTATATATTGATATTCTTTGACATACAAGTAATATTTCATCTGATTTAGTCCATCAGGCAATAACAGTCTGGAGATAGGGAAATATTGATGTTTATCCTGCATCTGACAAAAGTCATTCAAACAATTATTTGTCGATTCTCCTTTTGGAATAAAATGTAGTGGTAGGTCATGATAGTTCTGGTTAAGTTTCTGAATGAAATGAAGTTAAATTATATTAACTATTTTTGAAAAGTCAAATATATTCCATAAAATACATCTTATCCTAAAGATTAGGTCATAGCCAAAATCATCTTGTTTAACCATGACATTTCTATACATTTTAAATGTGAGGGTTACTAATACAAGTCATATTCCCACAAACCTCCATCTTTACACAGTGGTATCTATTCTGAGACTGTGATATTAAAAAATAATCATGGGAAATAGTTCTCCACATTATATCTTACAAAATTCACAGTCATTTAAATGATTCCATTGTATATAATTTCCTTCCTTTATGGATTTCTGGTGTGAAATATTATTGGAGATTTTTCATCCTACAGTTTTCTTTATTAAGTGAAACTACCTACATATTGTTAGTATGTTGAACCAAATAAAAATTTCTTCAGATTGACAGATCCATTCCAAAGGAATACATATGTATAGCCAACTGGCTGGCCAACAATTCCCTAGCCACTGCACTTATCACCTCTACCATTGAGGCTTCCGACCAAGAATATCTCGATCACAAACTGGGTGTGAAGACATATTGGGAGACTATCCAACAATGACACCAAAGTGAGGGCCCAATTCGACAAGTACAGCTCTTGCAAGAATCCCTCACTACCTGTTGTGCTCACACTACACCCCTACCATTACTGCTGAAAAGGTCTGTTCCCTCATTGATTGAGCCTACAAAATGGGTGATATTTCCAAAGACCTTTTGAAATGTATCACCCTCCTGGGGTCTCTTGGCAATGACTTCAGCAATGTGCACTCCATTATTACTTGGGCTATCTCCACCTCTACCAATTCTACCGCATTCATGTCTACCCACCTCCATGCCTATTTGGACAATGAGCAGAACCTCCTTAATTCTGACACAGTGCAACATACCAATTTGATCACTCTGTCCACTCAAAACCCCTTGAAGTCCCCCTCAGTTATCTGCTCCAATTGCAAACACAGCTATCATGAGGTGGAGTTCTGTATCCAACCTGGTGGGGGCATGGCAGATAAAACTATAGATGAATCTAAACAGGCTTGTCATCTTGCCCATGGTAAATTGGGCAACCCCACTTTGGTGATTGCCCCCCTAACTACCACTGCTGCCATGCCCACTGTGTTAAAAGTCCCTATACAATTACAGGGAGCAGATGGCCATATCTACATCATCAATATGAACTTGGCAGATTTCTCCTCTTCTTCTGCACCTACCACACCTACCATCAATATGGCCATCCCACAGGACATGATTGAATATGATGGATGGCTTGTCATTGAGGAGGAGTTGGTTACTAATATTCACTGGTCACTACATAGCCAACCTACCCTGGCCACCATTGACATTGCTGACATTACCCCTATATCCTAATCCAACCATACACCCATATCCACTGACTCACATCCATTCTGGATCGACAGTGGTGCATCCATCCACATATCTCCAAATCATACCAACTTCTTGACCTTACAAGCTGTCACCCCTCACTCCATAAAAGGATTAGACCACTGCCTCACAAAGGACTCAAACATTATCACACATTTCAATGATATGTCCTGTTCGTTAAGCACAAAATCATCTGGAACAACAATTACGCTGGGAAACCTACTCACCCAAAACACCTGTATTTCCTACACATCTACTCCACTCAAGCCGAACATGCTTTCATTACCCATTTCACACCCACAATTGAATCCTGGCACTGCCATGATTTTCCAGTAAATCAGTGGATCCTTGGCATAATCACTCCCAAAATTGGTGGACTACTGTACAATCTTTGAAGTCCTACAGGTAATAAGGCATATCCGACAAGGGGAAAATATTCTTCTACTACTAACATGCATTTGTGTTGCAACAGTTGTAAGACTAGTATTTGCTGCAGATGCAGACAGACGCTAGAATGAGTGATGGGGAATAAACCACTACTGTATTCAAATCCACATGTACATGGTATATACTAGTGGAGAACAATGGGATGTGAGCAACAATGGGATGTGGACAACAATAGAGCTAACTATTACCAAATCACAGTGTAGGGAGTCTCACTCCCTTACACAGTGCTTTCCATATATTCTATCACAATTGTTCACAGTGAGAAACGGTTTAAAAGCTCAAAAGGTTTAAATTCCCAATGTATTTTCTAACAATATACCATGTAAGTACTTATGAGTTGTTGATGCAGATTAAAGTTGACGGGTATGGGGATTCGGGGGCATACCCAACAAGCCGGAGACCACAGCAAAGCAGTGTGGCAGGTCGCGAGGAACAAACGACCACTCTTACTCCAGGATATGAACCACAACAACAGACATATCATCCCGTAAATGGTCTGACTTGCTGTTCATCATTGCCATTGTCTCCTTGGCCATGCGATCATTATCGAGACCGAATAGTATATTCCGAATCACGCCGTCTGCGAGATTATTAATATTGGCAGAAGGTATAAAGGAATGGCCGATGGATTTTTCGTAAAATAACATAGCTTCAGCATCCACCAAATCCATGCCAGCGAGAGATACAATCATATTTCCAACATCTTCGTCGGGCACTCCTTGCTCCTTGAGTGACGACCGTAATCCGTCCGAACAAAAAACAAGTATATCTCCTTTCTTGATAGAGAAATGCTTGACAGATGGTGTCGATGAGATATAAGGTGGGGTATGTTTCTGTTGGGCCCATCGATCGGTCACTTTGGGAGGAATTGGACATCCCCACATCGTGCTTAAAACGCTAGCGAGATCAATAGGGACTTTGAGAATTGCATCCCCAAGCGCTAGAGATGTGCCATATTAATGTGAGACCAGAAAAAGCATCGCATTGACATCGCCTGCATACCTTGTGTGACCCCAAGCTGACCCTTGGTTCGACGGCGCACAATCAGATCATCCTCGCCGGGATGGTCTTCCTGAAGGCGTTCAACTTCAGCGGCGTTGTATAAATTGTGCAGGTCATTCAAGGGTGTGGCAGTCGAACTATTGTTGACCATGCGACCGAGATCTATGGAAGACGGTGTTACATATGGTTCCATTGAAGGAAGAAGAAAAATAAATACACTCACATCCTTCAGAGTCCCCCAGGGAAGCAACCCACACGTGAGATAATAACGGCAATTAACGCAGTCGATCCAGCACAGGCATGCCTCATGATGGGATAAGGGTCATGTTCGCCCATCTCCTTCATACCAAGAAAGCGAGGGACGTCATCCATGGTCCATTCACTCCAGGGCTTTGAATCCATTTCACGCATTTTCTTAATCAGAGTATGATGGAGGGTTGCGTCGAAATTCTCAATGGTATCGATGAGACAAATGGGTATAGAGTCGCAAAGAGTATTTTCATTCTTCACAATTGCAGCAGTGATTCGGACGTCAACCTCTTTGATAAGATGTTTAGAAGCATATTCCAATACACGACCATCGTAATGACCTGAAACCATCATTCCTTTTTCAACAAGCCGATGTGTCAAAAGAGTTGCTCTGCATACCATCAAAAACCCCTACAATCCATCCATAGTGTGTTCTCAGGACGGCTATTCTGTCTTCATTACGAATCTTGTACGCTTGAAAGGATGTTTGATGGACTTTGAAGTTGGGGTCGAAAGGGCTTACGGACGTGCTGGATTTGGAGGCGAACTGCTTGTTCATATCATCCTTTGTGTGATGTGTCTCGTAGTGACCAACAGGATAATTTTCAGAATAGCAAATATTCGACATGGTAGATGGGACAAGAGAAATAGTTGGGCCTGCTCAGGTCAGGTCACGGAAGGAAATAAGTCTACAGATCGGTTGGTTAATTGAAACCCCTACTCTTGGCGCTAATACTCATGCCGTGGGAAAGCAGCACAGCAAACGGTTCTAGGTTGGGAGTCTGGGACACATTCCTTGAGGAAATTACAAACCCTCCAGCTCGAATTGTTGAGATATATTGCTCAGAGCGTGACATAGCCTTTAAGGGCGGCAAGGGTACTATTGGAACAATGCAGTTGCTGTTGTTCCGGGAACCGGAATATTTATATTCTGAACAGTGAATTTAGTAGCAGTAGTTAGTTGTATTCTTCAAGGGAATTTATCGTCCCCTTCATCAGCATGAACACCTGCGGTATATTTACGACAGGAATAATTTCAATTAATGTCAATGTGCAACGATATTCAGTGAAGAAAAAGGGAAGACAAAGAACAAGACCAAGGGATATCCCAATGTTCTCCAGAACAGGTGTACCCAACTCTTGTGGCGTAAGGAAGGCTGATGGACTATGAACTTGAGGGCTGTGACGGAAACATGGGCTTGAATATATCATTAAGTCAGGCCTCGGCGCTAGACCCCAGTCATAATTCGGTCCAAATTTCGAAATCATTTGGCTTCGGGGGTGAATGAGGATATTTAAATTTTTGTAGTAAGGCCAATTTGAAATGGTGTTTGTTAAAGGGGGGTTCTCCTTTGGTTCTCCAGGCCACGTATACCCGATTGATACGGCGTGAGGAATGGGCAGCAGCCCAATGGCCTAATCCCGCTGATGGACTATCAACTCGAGCCCCAATAAACTATTTGACGCTCGTCCAATCAATTACAATGATCTAGGACTTCCACGATGGACCACATGACACTCATATCTCAGAGTCGCAAGGATGGAAGCACCATTCAGACGCCATCACGGAGATATCCTTGGGGATCTAAAGCGTTATAAAAACTGCTCCACTCAGTCTCAGTGTAGATTAAACTTGTTATCGACCACCTTAGGCGTAGAAACAAAGAACCGTGAGTTTTGAGAATTGTACCTTTGTCCTAGTGTACAAGACATATTTTTTAGAATTAACAATATGTGCACATGGATCTCTCCAGGGGAGGGAAAGACTCCTGAACGACAGGACTGTGATGAATCGAGTTGTTCCTCGAGCGATAGTGTAAGTATCCGCTCCTCCATCGCCTTGGCAGTTCAATATAGCTAATGTTCCTCCAGTATGTATCGCCTGCTCCAAAGAAGCCAGCGAGGGCGAAGTAGTACCAAGTTGCTCAGGCAACCCACCGTTTTATATTTCTGAACGATGTACTGTACCAATTATGCTTGTTCTGCTCGCCCTCCTTTCCTATGACACTCAACCCTGTTAGTTGTGTGGTTCAGACCCATATGTACCCGTATGTACTTACCGTAGCATTATCTGTGTGTTGGCAATCTACCACCACTCCTCAGTTGAGTTTGAGTCTGAGTCTGAGTTTGGTCACTCCTGGTGACTCTATGTCTATCTATCTTATGCTATAACACCTAGTTATCTGCATCCCCTATCGTGAAGCACACACCATTTTCCTCTGCCAAACTGCCTACATCAACAAGACATGTTGATTTGGCATCTCCAAAGTGTAGCTCAGTCACAACTCTGCTTCTTGTTTCTCATGACCTTGCTCTTGCTCTGTCTGAATCACCAAAAATTGAAGAAGAGTGTACAGAGTACACTGTTTATGCTGGTAACAATCTTCATTTATTGCAGATCATTAGGTCAATTCTATATCCAAAGTCAATAAGACCTCACATTCAATTGTCTGCCAGTCTCTTTGGTCTCTTTGGTGGAAACACAAGGAAGGCTCATCACCAAGCAGTAGAGCATATTGTTCATTACTTGCAGAAGGGCCGAGGACTTCAAGTTGAAGCTTGGTCAGCATGCAATGGCTGCAATTCACCCTGTCTGTTGGACTGATTCAACATTCACATCATTCTATCATAGAGTTATTAATTTGTAGCAGTGGTAATGCAGTATATTCTCCCCCAAAAAAGTAACTGACTGTTGCATTTTCAGCTGTCGAAGGATTGGGGGGATGGGGAGGATTAGGGGGATGGGGAGGATTAGGGGGATGGGGAGGATTAGGGGGATGGGGATTAGGGGGGATGGGGAGGATTAGGGGGGATGGGGAGGATTAGGGGATGGGGAGGATGAGGGGGGATGGGGAGGATTAGGGGGGATGGGGAGGATTAGGGGGGATGGGGAGGATTAGGGGGATGGGGAGGATTAGGGGGGATGGGAGGATTAGGGGGGATGGGGAGGATTAGGGGGATGGGGAGGATTAGGGGGATGGGGAGGATTAGGGGATGGGAGGATTAGGGGATGGGGAGGATTAGGGGGATGGGGAGGATTAGGGGATGGGAGGATTAGGGGATGGGGAGGATTAGGGGGATGGGGAGGATTAGGGGGATGGGGAGGATTAGGGGGATGGGAGGATTAGGGGGATGGGGAGGATTAGGGGGATGGGAGGATTAGGGGGATGGGGAGGATTAGGGGGATGGGAGGATTGGGGATGGGGAGGATTGGAGGGGATGGGGAGGATTGGAGGGATGGGAGGATTGGAGGGATGGGGAGGATTAGGTGGATTTGGAAGATTTGGAAGATTTGGGAGAGTTGAGGGAGTTGAGGTAGTTGAGGTAGTTGAGGAATAATTCAACTCAATCTCCCACCTAATCCCTCTGTCCAACTCCCCAATATATTTCCCTCCATCTTTCTCCTAATGCTCCCAATTCTCTCTCCAGAAATGTAAGATTTGATATACAAAATTCATCAAGATATGTTGGATGTGTGAATATCTGTGCAAAGAGGGACAAAAGGGGGTGATTGTCCGAGATTTGAGCAGTAATATTATTCAAATAAGGAAGTCCAATTTCTAAGATTTAAGGTCAAAGATCAAAGGAGGCATAATGTTGGAGGGCAGATAAGGTAAGTTGTACTAATTGGTAGATTCTTTTATTGGCTTCAACCTGTGTGTTGTGCCCTCATATGAACTGTTTGGGTACTCTGGTATTTCAAACAGAGTGGATAGTACAATAGAGACAAATTTCAACACTTAGCTCAATCAGCCAGGGAACTGAAATACTAAGGGTCATGTAATAAGAGTTTGTGGCTTGCTGAGAATGTCTTTAGGAGTATTGAGGAAGGAGGAAAGAGACTGAAAACTAGTACAGGGTAATCTAAGTTGATTATCATAAAGAAGATTTTACTATGATGAGATGGATGACCAGAGGACCAATCAAGGAAGCGGATGGTGAGATGGATCATCAGAAGTCAATGACAAGGCAGGGAGACTAAACATAATATACTAAACAATATTAAAAGGGTCTGAGGTGGCAAGTGAGATGTGCAAAACAGGGAACAGTGACGGGTGAGCAAACGGTGATATCGAATTCTGATGCCAATACCAATACCAGAGAAATCTTTGCCTTTCCACAGGGTGGCACCGCCACTTCCACCTCACCGCTGCCGTTCCGTGCATGTATTTGGCTGTCATCACTCTGCACATGCTTGTGCTCCCCGTCCACATCTACGACATCCTCACCAGCCTTCAAAAATGTTGTATGTGTTCAAAGACAGCATAAGGAAAATGGACAAGGTTTTATTTATGATGACTAAGCTAAGGTAGGCATCACTTTAGTTCAGCACCTTGTGTAATCATATTACTAAGCACCAAGAGTTGCCAAATTTGCGAATCAAATTTTTGAAAAATTTATTATGAAGTCAAAAAATGAATTGGAGGGTCACTATACAGAGAGTTCTTGAATCTCTGGATAATAATCTCTAGGATTTTCATCATTTTCATCATCTGAGTCCAAATCAGGAGCAAGATCTGGTAGAGGTTCTTCCTCAAAGTCATCAAAAAAGCCCACCAAGGTGAGAGATCCATCTTCTTCATCCACAATAAATGCTTTCTCATACATCCTTTCATTGCTTTGATCTAGATTGAGAGAAACTGGTTTGCAATTGAAGTCATCATCATCTGGGGCATCCTTGATTGTCACTGAGGGCTTTTTTTGTGCCTTGGATCCAAGGTTTTTGATGTGAGATTGTGCAGCTTTAGACTTCTGAGGCATGGTAGTAGAACTGTGCAACTGCACCTTTGCTACTGTGCTGCTTATGTATTGTGGCCTGTGATCAAGTGCACAGCTTACTGCACAAGTACATGTGCAACTATACCCTCTTTTTCTTAGGAGAATTTTTATGTAAGTAATATAGGTACATATATTTGAATTTAATACAACCATGTACTAATTTAATACAGTTTTCTTTTCCAATTTTAGGCCTTGAAACAAGGCTGCCCAATATATCATGTGATGATTATGTAAGCGGCCAATACTGACACTGTCAAATTTTTGAAAATCTCAGAATCACATGGAAATGCATTTTTAAGCATTCAGAGACTCAAAAAAAAAGTCAAAATTTGTAAGTCCTACTACTTGGCAAGGGTGAATTATTTTTCAAGTTTTAAACCTGAAAACTGGAGAAATGGATCCCAACTCCACTTCCCTGGGCTTTAATTACAGATTATCTATGTTGTGGAAGCACAGAAAGGAGTGCGAGCAGGTCACTCTTTTGCTTACATAAACAGGTGCCAAACTAAAGTGATGCCTACCTTACTGTAAAGTATGAAATAGCGGAGCATAAAATGCATCAATGGCTTGCAATACAACATATTCTAACACACCCACTTTGCAAGTCATTGAAGTGTGCAGTAAGACCATACACACGAAAAACGAGAAATAAACCAATTTTAACACAAAAAATATTGCACCCACTCGATGCAAAACCCATCCAAAAATTGACATGAAAACCCGCTGCACCCACTAGATGCAGAATCCGCTCAAAATTTTTGAGAAACCCACTGCGCCCACTAGATGCAACACCCGTCTGGTACATTTGGCATCGAACCGAACCTCAGAGCATCCTCACTCCTAGAACACATTCTCCCAACCTCCCAGATTACAAACAAATGCCAGACCTTGGAGCTCTACTCCCAACTCCTAGTCCACGCGATAATTTCAAGTGCGCAAAATATAAGCACTCATCCCTATCAGTGGGAATCTCCTGGTTTTCGGTAGGTAATCCACTTGAAGATGAAACAACTGGCCTCAGCGTGGGACAAAAACGCGCAATGTGACCTTCACCGTTGCATCTATAGCAATTCTTCAGCTGTCACATATTTGGTGAGTCGACTTTCATTTTCATGGCAATTTGACTTTCATTTTCTTTCCACCCTTTTAGATGGCTTTCTTCTTCTACCAGTGCCACGGAAATTTCTTCGACTGTAAGTGATCCCACACACTGCATAAGAGCAGTTGCTACCGCACCAAAATCCAGAGCCAAACAATAGATGAGGATATCCGGCACATCCTCATCACGTACATAACTCAACTCCAATCGCTCGAAGCTGCGAAGCCAGAGTCAAAATACCATGGACATATTCCATCACTGGATTTTTGACATCATGCTGGTACATATAGAGCTGGCATTTCAATGAAATCTGATTGGCCCGATTATTTGCCTGATAGATTTTTGCAAGTGCTTGCCATGCCTCTGGTCCAGTGGTGCAATCCCGAATATACGATTGTTGGCTTGATGCAATTGTCAATCTAATTGCCGTGTAACCATCCTCCGAATGCTTTTCCCAATCCAAATACTCCTTGCTATTCTCATCCTTAGGTGCCTTTGTTCCACCATTAACAACATTCCATGATCCAGCACATCGCAAAACCATTGACAGTGAAAACTTCCATTTGTGGTAGTTATCACCCGAGAGTTTTGGGATACTTGCAAGTAAGGCATTGATATTAGACATAAGATGATGAGATAGTATTAGTGTGACTTTTAAAGCAACGGGGCGGGGCCCATAACCTGTTTGAAGACAGCATAAGGAAAACGGACAAGGTTTTATTTATGATGACTAAGCTACTGTAAAGTATGAAATAGCCGAGCATAAAATGCATCAATGGCTTGCAATACAACGTATTCTAACAGTATGGATGGAGGAATTGGAGAGCCCTCTCCGGCGCAGCATCCACTGCAACAATGTTTCCCGAAAGTCCGTCATCGGCAATGGCGGTGGTGGCACATCATCCAGAACCACAACGTTCGAGCGCAACTTGGCCTTGACCGATGTCGCTCATTTGACCCCCGCTCGGACGCTCACATTCCGTAGTGCCCGTTTCTCTTTATCATTCTAGCTCGTGCTCGCACCCAAGCCCCGTGGTAACACCACCTACCCACCCCGCCCTTTTCCCTGCCCTGCTCTGCCACGCCCACACCCAAACCCGGAGCACTGACAAACAGCCCATGGAGCCGCCCCTGCTCCATCGGCAGCGGTGTGTGGGGGGAGTGACTGTATAGCCTTCAGGCTCGTCGTGCGGACGATATCATCAGTGGACACAAATCCATGTATAAATGTAGATCTGGCGAGGACGTTTACCGTCATTGGGCTCGCAGAGACCTGGGCCGCTGCACAGGATTGTGGGTGGAGGAGCAGGGGCAATGAAATGTGGTCACGAAGTGTGATTGCATTTGCACTTGCGTGAGGAGCAGCTGCATGGGTGGACGACGACGACGTAGTCGGGTTGGAGAGTGAAGTCGGCTGCTTGAATAATAGCCTTGATATTGCAGGCATCCAGCTGCCTCCTTCATTGCCATGGAACGCCTCCTTCCTCATCTGCCCCGCCACCTCCAGCTCAAACAACACCTCATTAAGCTGCTCCCTCAACGCACCCACCGTACTGAACAGATCACGCACCAGTCTCAATAAAGCCTTCATTGCCTCCCTTGTCGCAACTGCCTACATCTCTCAGCTCCACCAACTGCTCTGACCCTACCACTAGCATGCCCAATCCTCAGCCACAACACCCTGAATAGTCCCACGCCCCACATGCCACGCATCGGCATTCAGATTTTGCCGTTTCAGCTGCACCCTAAGAGTCCGTGGATCACCCTGCGTCAATCCTGTCAAAAGTGGCGCGAGAGTGCTTGTCATGGCCGTAATTGGGTGAGGGTCGGTGGGGAGTAGGTGCCAGTTGGTGGTGGCTGGTGTTGGTGCCGGTGCGAAGCCCATATCTAACTTTGAGGTGGAAAGAGTTAGAGTGGCAGTTGATGGGCGAGTGTGTTCTGGCCCGCTCAGGGAGGAGGTTTCGGAGTGGGAGGAGAGGCTGTTGATGCCGAGGCTGGAGGGGCCAGGATAAGGGAGTGCGAATGCATGGTGGGTATTAGTATGGGTATTAGTGTTGTCGGGCTGGCTTGGTGGCGATGGTAGTGAGTCAGTTTGAACACCTCTTGTTTGTCGTTGGATTGCGAAGCCAGGCCCGGTGCGTCTTCTTTCAAGTCATCCTCCTAGGGGACAATGGATGATTAGCTCAAACAAAAACAACGCAATAAATGACATATACAAGCCCTCCTATTGTGAAATTAACCTTGGTTTCATCGTGATCAACCTCCTCCAGCTCATTCCTCCTCGCCTCTTCAAGCTCATCTCTCACCTCACCTAATAACACAGACAATTTTGAAACATCTCACTTGAGTACCTCATTATCCGCAACAAGAGATTCCACCACCCTTGCCATTTTGTGGGCAAGGGTGTGTTCAGTGACTGATGTGGCCCTTCGAGACGAAGCTTGGCCTCTTGTAAGACACTCTTGGAGAAATATTCACAGGAGGCATGCAGTGACGACAGATCGTTTTTTAACGAGTGTATTTCACGTTGCAATTTGGCTATGTAACCCAATAAGCAGGTTGACAGCGATAATTGGTACAACTCACAAGCTTTCTCGGTATCACTCCTAACTTTGATCTCTGTATTCCTAACAGCTACCAAGGAAGCATCACGCTCCTGGCGCATATCGTCTCTTTCTTGTACGGCCTGCGTGTATCGTTAATCCCATCCTACAGACCTGGTTTGCTGTGCGGATAAGTGATGTGCAGTGGTGCGGGCATCATGTAGTTCACATTGTAACGTCTTGGTCATTGAATCAGAAAGCTCAATCTTGATGAGGAGCTCTTGGATTTCCTGGAGGAGGATGAGTGGTGTGATAGAGGGGGGTGTGACAGACAAAGTTGGGACGTACTGATTCCATAATTGAATTCTCTTCGGTGACTATGTCCAGTTTCCGCTTAAGCAGCTCAATGTGGAGGCGGGCATCGTCTGGTAGATCTGAAGTCTCTGAGAAAGATGCTTCACTTTCCTCCAACGTTACATGTGTGAACCATGCCATGGGACATGTTTAATATTGTCTGCTCACTTGATGAGAAAGAACTGCATCCTGTCGTCAAATGAATACCTCGTACATCTGTAGCAAAGCCTGAACCAACCTCTATATATTCAACAGTGTCGGTAATAATTCAGTAGGCAGTTGGAAGGGCGCTCACCGGCACTCAAGACGAGACTGCTCTCCAACTTGGCTCTTACGTCCGACCAAGGGGCTAAAGAGGGGCATTCGCGCCTGCGACAACAGCAGGCAATATGGGCGTCCGTGGTGGGGGGGACAGGTCTTTCAAAAGTTAGACAAGGCCAACGTGAGATCGTCAATGGTCGTATTAGCGTGATGGTCTGACGCTGTCGTCGTTGCTGGGCTAACTGAACGCGAGCTGGGTGCAGAGAGGGGGCCAACCATCATGGTGGCTATGAACAGGAAAAGTGGTACTTAAGTGAATTGAAAAATATTGTTTGAAGTGAGCAATGAAAAGGGGACATTCAATTAATGAGATGACTAAGCCCCGGCTCCGCCATCTTGGGCGGGCCATGGGAAAGTGCCGCGCAGGGTGTCACGCGCAACACCTCAAAATGCCCTCAAATACACATTTAACTAGCATAAAATAGATATAGTTTTGTATATATTCTTCATAATATATCATATGTCTGCTGGGGCTCTGCGAATTTACTTTAAGACTGGGTTTTAATGTTTAAAATTGTGAATTAGCCACTTTTTTAAGAGTATATATCATTTAAAATGGTATTTTGAGTATTAACATTCAAAATATAGCTATGTTTTAGTTTGAAGCCAAAATGTATATTCGCGGCAATTGTCCACTTTTCGCGGCACCCCTCACAGCAGTGCGTGGCACCTACACAGTGAGATTCAATGTCGGAGTTTGAAAAACTTCCGAGCCTCGACAGTCAATATTTGCAAGTCACTGGAGGCACCCCAAGATTGTTGGAATTGGAAAACCTTCAGAAAATCTTGTTATTTGGCCAAATTTTCTAAGTGTTTTGTTAATTGAAAAACTCTTTGAAAATTCTGAGTTTTAGTAGGTTTTTCTGAGGCCAAAAATTGGATCTGAAAATTCTAAAAATTTGCATCAGGAAATTATGAGGAAATATTGTTGGAAATAGCCTATTCTTTATGGATTTTCTGAATAAGAAAACTTTTAGAAAACCCTGTATTTTATTAGGATTTTTCCACCTAACAAAATCCTATGAAAACTGTAATAATGTGCCTAGAGAAATCAATTGAAAACCACATATTTCTACTTAATTTTGCCCCTGAGGGAATTCAGTGAAAACTATGGTTTTCTGCCTGAAAAAATCTCAAGCCAAGACAAAGTTTTTTTAATGTTTTGTCAAGGGGAAAACCATGATGAAATTTACAATTTAATTATACATAAAATCATTGAATAATTATATATTTCAACAAAATTTTCCTTGGTCACAAACACTATGGAAATTCAAAAAATCTGTTTGTGAAATCATGAAGAAATTGATGATTTTCCATGAGTTTCTTAGAGGTTTTTTAAGGTGAGAAACCCTGAACCAATGTTTTGCAATTCAGCATGATTCGCAAATATTCGAAAGGATACAATGCGACTCAGTGCGATTCGCAAATATTTGAAAAGATACAGTGTGATTCATTACAATTGGCAAGTGTTTGGGAATATTCAATGTGATTTGCAAGTTTTCAGGAAGCTAGAGTGTGACTCTTTTAGACTTTTTGCGACTATTCTAGACTCTTTGTGATTGTTTGTGACTGTTTGCGAATCTGATAGACTGTTTGCGACTCTTTTGGACTTTTTGCGACTCTTTTGGACTTTTTGCGACTCTTTTGGACTTTTTGCGACTCTTTTGGACTTTTTGCGACTCTTTTGGACTTTTTGCGACTCTTTTAGACTCTTTGTGACTCTTATAGACTCGTTATGACTGTTATAGACTTGATACATGTAGACTCTTTGCGACTTTTTGTGACTCATTTAGATTCTTTGCGACTTTTTTAGACTCTTTGTGACTTTTTTAGACTCTTTGCGACTTACTCTTTGTGACTCTTTGAAAAGTTGCAAAGTTGCAAAGTGTCACATAAAGTCACAAAGTTGCACAAAGTCACAAAGTGTCGCACAAAGTTGCAAAGTATTGCAAAAAGTCGTGTTGCAAAAAGTTGCAAAAGTGTCACAAATCATAGCACACACAATAATAATCTATGTAAAAAGCCTCCAAAATTTCTATTATCCTCTTTTCTCTATGACCACAAACAATGATACACTATACACACAGCACATGGACAAAGGGAGGAAAAAAACGCATCACTATCAATTAGGGTGCGCCGTGGGGAACGGCGGGAGCTCAAACGGCAGCCTTAGCGGGAGCGGCAGTGGTGTGGGGAACCGCGAGTAGGGGCGGCAGCGGCGGAGGGGGTGGGGGCGGCACACTGGGGGTTGGGACGCTGACGGCGCCGTTTTTCCCGCAGGGCCCTGGGGGCTCGCCGAGCACCACCACGACCAGCTCGAGCGGTGTGGCGGGGGGTGGATCCGGCATGGAGGTGGGGCCGTGCCATTTCTCGTGGGGAGGTGTGTGACTCGCACCACATGTCGTATACTGGCTCGCATCACCCGCACACATTGACGACGCGCCAGTCGTACAGGGAACGCGAGTAGGGGCAGCAGTGGCACGCTGGGGCTTGGGACGCTGACGGTGCCGTTTTTCCCGCAGGGCCCTGGGGGCTCACCGAGCACCACCACGACCAGCTCGAGCAGTGCGGCGGGGGGTGGATCCGGCGTGGAGGTAGGGCCGGGCCATTTCTCGCGGGGAGGCGTGCGACTCGCACCACACATCGTATACTGGCTCGCATCACCCGCACACAGCGACGATGCGCCAGTCGTACTAGCACCCGTCGGGCCTGGGGACCATGCTTGCGCTGTCCCCCACAAATGTGCACTATGGCAGGCTGTGGAGCAGTATGCAGACAATGAAAACGGAGATATGAATAGGATGGATGAGTGATCACGTTTCGCCATCATCTCCTCTGGCCGGCTCCCTTTGGTTATCCCCTCCCCCACTTCTATTGCTATCCTCTCCAGCCAGACTTGGAGTTGGATTCCCTTTTTCTTGCTCAGCATATTATATCACACCATCACACCCACACCACCTCTCCCCGCCTTGTCACCCCGCCCCGGCCAGCACTGCGCCAGCTTTCAAGATTTATTCAAGTAAAAAGTATATTCTACTTAATATAACCAATGTCTCGTTTATATCCTGCGCCTGATGATACTGGTATCGATACTCAACTACCTGTACCTACCCACCCACCATCACCCCAGCCTGCCCCCTGCCACTGCCGCCATCTTGGATACTGCCTGCCCCAAGCCTCATTTTCTTGTTCCATGCCATCATCCCCCAGCTTCAAATTCACATGCGATGTGTACCTCCTACTGTATATCAGGTTTGCTGCGGCTTCTTCTTAACATGATTATGTATATAATTGATAGTGATGCATTTTTTTCCTCCCTTTGTCCATGTGCTGTGTGTATAGTGTATCATTGTTTGTGGTCATAGAGAAAAGAGGATAATAGAAATTTTGGAGGCTTTTTACATAGATTATTATTGTGTGTGCTATGATTTGTGACACTTTTGCAACTTTTTGCAACACGACTTTTTGCAATACTTTGCAACTTTGTGCGACACTTTGTGACTTTGTGCAACTTTGTGACTTTATGTGACACTTTGCAACTTTGCAACTTTTCAAAGAGTCACAAAGAGTAAGTCGCAAAGAGTCTAAAAAAGTCGCAAAGAATCTAAATGAGTCACAAAAAGTCGCAAAGAGTCTACATGTATCAAGTCTATAACAGTCATAACGAGTCTATAAGAGTCACAAAGAGTCTAAAAGAGTCGCAAAAAGTCCAAAAGAGTCGCAAAAAGTCCAAAAGAGTCGCAAAAAGTCCAAAAGAGTCGCAAAAAGTCCAAAAGAGTCGCAAAAAGTCCAAAAGAGTCGCAAACAGTCTATCAGATTCGCAAACAGTCACAAACAATCACAAAGAGTCTAGAATAGTCGCAAAAAGTCTAAAAGAGTCGCACTCTAGCTTCCTGAAAACTTGCAAATCACATTGAATATTCCCAAACACTTGCCAATTGTAATGAATCACACTGTATCTTTTCAAATATTTGTGAATCGCACTGAGTCGCACTGTATCCTTTCGAATATTTGCGAATCATGCTGAATTGCAAAACATTGGTTCAGGGTTTCTCACCTTAAAAAACCTCTAAGAAACTCATGGAAAATCATCAATTTCTTCATGATTTCACAAACAGATTTTTTGAATTTCCATAGTGTTTGTGACCAAGGAAAATTTTGTTGAAATATATAATTATTCAATGATTTTATGTATAATTAAATTGTAAATTTCATCATGGTTTTCCCCTTGACAAAACATTAAAAAAACTTTGTCTTGGCTTGAGATTTTTTCAGGCAGAAAACCATAGTTTTCACTGAATTCCCTCAGGGGCAAAATTAAGTAGAAATATGTGGTTTTCAATTGATTTCTCTAGGCACATTATTACAGTTTTCATAGGATTTTGTTAGGTGGAAAAATCCTAATAAAATACAGGGTTTTCTAAAAGTTTTCTTATTCAGAAAATCCATAAAGAATAGGCTATTTTTAACAATATTTCCTCATAATTTCCTGATGCAAATTTTTAGAATTTTCAGATCCAATTTTTGGCCTCAGAAAAACCTACTAAAACTCAGAATTTTCAAAGAGTTTTTCAATTCACAAAACACTTAGAAAATTTGGCCAAATAACAAGATTTTCTGAAGGTTTTCCAACTCCAAAAATCTTGGGGTGCCTCCAGTGAGTCCTGACCCAAAGCACAGTTTGGGAATCTCTTACTTTGGAAAGGTACTATCCTTCCTCTTAGATAGTTGTCTCTTTTTCCTCTTTCTTATAGCTTGCTCTTTGATTAGGTTAGGAGTACCTGGCTGATAGATTAAGACAGTGAGAAGTTACCTCTTTCACTTATATAGTGTGAGTGGCTTCCACTCTAGACTCTAAGGTGTAGGTTTAGTGTAGATCTGTTTTGGTCACTCCCACAGCAACAGATTATATTATACCAGTCAGGGAAATATATATACAATACACTGCTTACTGGACTTCCTGAAATTTACAGCATTCAGTTATTCCTCTTACATATTTCTCTAATGGTATATCATCATAACATTTTTTTGAACTGATTCTCATGTATTATTTATATAGTTTCTGTTCCATCATTTTCACAAACTATTTGGATTTCATTCTAGGCCTGATATTGTCAATACCAAAGACAATAAACCAAAAATATCTATTCCTGGAAAAGGTATGCCAAGTTTCCCTTAGTGATGTCTTTATTTTACAAATTATATACATACTGTATGTAGTTGTTGGACTGTACCATCATGGACCTTATCCACCTAGGATATTACCTGGTTATGACCTGGACGGTATGTACAAGCTATACTCAATTATTTAATACAGAATAATGAATTAATTATTGACAGGAAATCCTTTTGGTTATTTTTTAAATCCAAATTATATCAACCCATCTATATTCAATTCCCAAGCCCAATCTCACACTGTTCCTGATGATATTGCTTCCAAGCCACCAATGCCCAACATTACCATTACTACTCCCTCAATTCCTTTATCAAAATTACCACCAAAGCCCAACATTACCATTACTGCTCCCTCAGCTCCTTTCCCAAAATTAGAGAAATTATCACCATCTCCTAACTTCATATCTGGTCAAGGATCTACAATCATCTATTGGACCAATGGAAAATAGAAAAGTTAAAGACTGGGATGGATGGCCCAATGGTGAATGGTCATATCAGTTTACACATTCTGAATATGAAGCCCTCAACAAATTATCTGTTCACTGGGCAACCATAGTGCTAGGTGGGGATAAACACCATGATATAAATTCTTTAACTTTAAATGGTGGAAAGCATACAAAGCATAAATGTTTGGGTACCATACATTGCAAAAATCCTGACTGTGATATTGGCATTCAGCCTCAGACCAGAGATGCTGGTATTCAAAAGCAATTAAAATGTAGTTGTGACTGTGGATGGAATTTACATTATGTGACATGCAATGTACTGTCCACACTTATTCATTATAAAAATGGGATTATGTATCACAATGGTGGGACACATCTTCACCAATGACCCACTCATAAACTCCATCTTCTTCCCAATGAACAATCTCAGCTCCACAAAATATTTTAGGAACATCCAAAAATGGGCTCACTACAATTAGCTGTTGGCATTCCTGGATTTTCTGGTCCAGGTACATCTGTCACAGAGATATCCCCAGTTCTATTAAATGTTGATCATATTCTGTATGAGAAGAAAATTGTTCACAAGAGAAATAAGATTATTGGAGGGACTGCAGAATCAGGATTGGAACAGTTGGCTGAGTTTGGATCTCATCATCTCGAGGATTTACCAATGACTACATTCACTGTGATGAATGTCATAATTGGTCTCATATTGCTTGCCAACGTGAAGAAAGAGCTAGTAACCTTGGAAATAAGCCATTCATTTGTGATGAATGTGATATGGTTCAGATTCAACTGGCATTGCGACCTCAATCAGAATGGTATGTGAACTTGTTTGATATTTGGATAACCTCTTACAGTTGTGTTTTAAATAGCTCAACAGCTCAACAGCTAAATAATCATGCTACTCAACCTTTGCACAAGTGCCTCTTGTAAATTTCCAAATCCAAATTCACCTTCAATTGTCTTAGTGCATATTAATCACATGTAGACTGTTACGACCCGTTCCCGGATGTTTCAATATCCGACTTCCGGTCTCCCACTCCCGACTTCCGATCCCCGACTTCCGACTTTGACCTCCGACTACAGAACATCATAGTTACCGTATCATCCGCATGCTTCCCTTGTTCCGCATTTGGTAATTTGTCCGTTGACAAGTATTCACTCGTTTGTTTGTTATATTCCTGTTACGGAATATTGCCTTCCTAATATGTCTTATTGTATTTCCGTTTTAAGAACACTTCCGTTTCCGTCTTATTATGGTCTTAGTTTGTAGTACAATAACGAGCAGACTTATATTAGTTTCCGCGAATTTGTACTTTACCTTAGATCTGATATCGACTTAGTTTCTTATTCCTTCTCCCGTCTTTCTGTACGCTCGATATTCGGAACTCTTCGGAACTCTGAATATCCGTAACTCCCATCACAAGTCTCACCTCCGAAATTAAGGACATTGAGCGTTTGCGTAGAGGCGCAGCACATAAGCTGAAGCCGACGTCCTGACCCTATCTAGTTGTTCCCGACCTTCCGGTGACTTCCCGATAGTTCCGGAATAAGTTCCCGACACGGCACTTAACATAGACCTGGTTTGGGTGCCCTTGCCCAAAATGGGAAGTATTACTATCATGTGCGGCTAATTCGACTTGATCATGATTCTGATCCCAAAAGATGGCATGTAAAATGGTGGTGACACAATCACTATCATAATCTATCTTCAACAGAGTCATGGATTCCAGAACATGATGTTATTGACTCCTTGTGGAGGGACCAGAAGTACAGATGGAAAATTAGAGTAAGCTATTTGAAGGTATTTGTAGTCATTAACATAACTGAAGTTTGACTTTATAGTTGGGAAAATGGGATTTGGTGTGCTCATTATCACAGGAGGATGACATGATCTTGGATTACCTTCATTATCCCTCATCTCCAATATTTGATGCTCTTCTGAAACCTCATCTTCCATTACTTAACACGCTGGTGAAGACACCAAAACAAGTTAGAAGGGAAGAATGTCCTGCCTTGGATTCCCTGTACACTGGGAAGGCTATTTCAGAGTTGAAGGCTGAATCCACTTACCTTAAAAACCATCTTAAATTGTTTTCTGGAAATCTCTCCTCCATACAAATTGCCATGACACATTATTGGCTGCATATGAACCCAGACTCTGGCACAAGGAACAAGGATAAATGGATCCAAAGAGTACCTGCAGCCCATGCAATGACTCTTCTTATCCTCAAACAGTCCTACACCCAATTATCCCCTGATGGCCCACCTTTTGAGGATCTTCCTAAACATACACAACTATTTCAAGACCTACTGAAGCACTCATCACATATACAGCATAGCCAGGGACCACCTTTCCCTGCTATAGATGTTGACAAAGAGGCCATTGGATTACTTGAACATGAAATGTTTGAGACTTCAAAAGCAGCAGGGTGTTAAGGGTGCGTACATGGAGGGTTTCTGGAGAAAACTGCAGGAAATCCAGTAGGACTTGGCTTCAACTTATACGTTGTGCCCTTGCGAGATCATCTTGTCCAATTTCAAATGGGTGGATGGGAATCCTGGGGAGTCCAGGCAGGGTTTGTGGTCGAGAGGTTGGGGAGTCGAGGTAGATAAGTCGGAGGTTGAGTGATAGATGCGTCAGAGCCCATGGGCTCTGACTAGTGAGAGCAGTGTAATTCAAAGAGGAATTTAGAGCGGAAAATATACTAAGATTACTGGGGAGAATCTAAGCTGATTTTCTGACTGGATTGTATGTACAATATCTGCCAGACTATATAGACTGTGGAATGAATAACATACCAAATCCAGTAATAATGAAAATGAAACTAACAAACATAAAATCAGATAAGTAAACACCAAACTTGGTGTTAGGAATGGGAGGGAATGGAGTGGAGTCCAAATCGTGACAGGTCATATAACCATAATGGGAATGGAGCGGGAGCAGAGTCCAAAATGTGACAGGTCATTTGACTATAATGGGAATGGGGCTCAGTTAGAGGGATGATGGGTTTTCCGAGCAGGGTCCGGTGACCGATGCGTGGGACAGAGTTGGACATAGACAGGGATAGAGTCTGGCAGGTATTCTGGTGACTGATACATGAAGTCACGAAAGTTGAGCATCGACAAGTCTGATCTATTGAGTCCAGCGGGAATTCTGGTAAACTGACAATTGGTGTGTATAGGGTGCAGGTGTGTATAAGTTAGTGCCTGGAGTCTGGCAGGAATTCCAGTCATAACACAGGGCCTGCCAGCTTTCAACAATAGGGATTGGATGCAGGTAATCATCAGAATAAATGGAGTCCATATCCTTTTGTTCCCTACTCTTGGAATGAATGTGATATTCCTGAACCAGAGGAGACTGAATATCAGGTATTTTACATCAATTTAAAAATCTGATATAGATTAATACTCATACTTTGATATAGCATGGGCCAGAATGTAGTGAAGGCAATGAACCAGATACTCAAGAATCCCATATTTTCCCTCTAAATAGACCAAAACCCCAACCAGATCTGAAGTGCAAAGCAGAGGAAGCTTTGTTTGAGAAGCAATCTGAAATAATACTCAGAAAACAACCCAGGTTGAATTATAAAGAGACTTGAAGGTATAAAATATTTTAATGCAAATAAATAGAGTTTCTTTATATATAATTTGCATTTTAAGAGCATTTCACACATAGTATTCAACATTTTTGGAACCTCTGTCATCCATAAGTAAAGTTATTATTCAATATGCCAAAATAGAAAGGGAATGGCAGTTTTGCTATAGAGAAGTAAGTTTAAATGCAATGTGATGTAACACTATATTCAGATTGGATTGCAAATTGTCAGGAACCAGAAAACCCGCCGGCCTCCGGGCCCCTGGACCCCGTCCTACATGCTCCCGACCCTCTATATTGTATAGTTACAACCGGAGTTCCTGCTGGAGCCCGCACATCAACTTGTTTATGCCTGACTCTGTACGCACCCCACCTGTCTGCACCTAACCCTCTGTGTCTCATACACCAGTCCTCGGACTCCACCGGACTCCAGACTCCACTCTATGTACACCCGACACTCTGTGTCTTATGTACCAGTCACCGGACTCCGACCGGACTCCTGGAACCCCTCTAACAGAGCATAGAACCCCGCTCCTGTTATGATCTGTCTCTGCGTCTCACACACCAGTCATCGGAAAACCCACTGGACTCCACCGGACCTCCTGCACATCAAACCTATATATACCCGACACTATCTTGTGCACCAAGTCACCGGACTCCGACCGGACTTCCGGAACTGCTCTAACTGAGCCCCGCTCGAGTTATGGTTACATGATCTGTCATGATTCGTTCTCCACTCCCGTTCCGTTCCGTCCCTAGTTCCCAGTTTAGTATTTACTTGTTTCGTTTTATGTTTAATAGTTCTGCCTCTCATTAATACCGGATTTGGTATTATTACATTTCACAGTCTATATAAGTCTGCTATATTCATGTACTTAGAATCCAGTTTCAATCTCGAACTAGTTTTCCCCCGAACAAGTTTGATCCTTGAACAAGTTTCCCTTCAATCCCAGTCTCTAGTCCTCTTGTCTGTCTGCATGCTCAATTCCCAGAACTCCCACGGGAACTCCGGAATCTATATCTTCCTGTATGCATTCTGTCAGTTTGAAATATGGACGCCCAAATGAGTGTATGAGGGTGCAGCCCATAAGCTGAAGCCAAGTCCATCTCAGTCGTACCCATTCTCTGGTAACTATTCTGATACAACACTCCCTTGTACTACTAATATTCCCGGAAACTCCCTGGACCTATTACCCGGGGAGTCTGTGGGACTATTACCCGGAAAGTGTGTGTTCGAAATATAGTTACCAGAGAAACCTCCGCGGGACTATCCATGGAGCTTTGTTCGGGAACTTAACACAAATACTATTTCTACATATATGTGTATATAGACACAGGAGTTATTTTAATATGTAAGAGGTTATTTAAATATCAAACCAAGTTCACATACAGTTCTGATTGAGGTCACAATGACAGTTGAATCTGAATCATATCATATTCATCATAAATGAATGGCTTATTTCCAAGGTTACTAACCCTTCCTTCATGTTGACAACCAATATAGACCAATTATAATATTGATCATAGTGAATATAGTCATTGGTAAACCCCTGAGCTGCCTCCTCATTGTTATCACCAGTGCATCTACAGTGACATGAGATTGGAAATAGTGGAGTCCATATTCTTTCATTCCTTACTCTTGGAATGAATATGATATTCCTGAACCAGAAGAGACTGAATATTAGGTATTTCACTATCAATTTCAAAATCTGATACTTATACTTTCATGTATGTAATATGGGTTTAGTGAATGCAGTGAACCAGACACCCAAGAATCTCACATTTCCCTCTAAATAGACCAAAATTCTAATTAGCTCAGAAGTACAAAGCAGAGTGAATGGGTGAGGAAGCTATGTTTGAGAGGCAGCGTAAAAGAATACTCAGAAAATGACCCAGGGTGAATTATAAAAAGACATAAAGGTATGGTAAATCCTAATCCTAACCCTAACCCCTAATAACAAAGTTTTTTGTAGATAATATTCACTTTTAAGAGTATATAACATAATATAAAGCATTTCACACATAGTATTTGATGTGTTTTAGAGCCTCTCATCCACAAGTACAGTTGTTTCAGTGTCGCGGCACTTCCTAATTAGGAAGGTAACTGCTGCGACATGCAAGTTTTTCATGTAAACCTAGAACCCATGTCATTTAGAAGTTATATTTTTATTATTTAAGACTTTAATAAGTTAATTTGAGAATTAGTACCACTGTTACGACCCGTTCCCCGATGTTTCAATATCTGACTTCCGATCTCCAACTATGGAACATCATAGTTACTGTATCATCCACATTCTTCCCTTGTTCCGCATTTGGTAATTTGTCTGTTGACAAGTATTCACTCATTTGTTTATTATATTCCCATTTCGGAATATTGTCTTCCTGATATGTCTTATTGTATTTCCATTTTAAGAACACTTCCGTTTCTGTCTTATTATGATCTTAGTTTGTAGTACAATAACGAGTAGACTTATATTAGTTTCGGTGAATTTTGTACTTTACCTCAGATCTGATATCGACTTAGTTTCTTATTCCTCCTCCCATCTTTCTGTACGCTCGATATTCGGAACTCTTCGGGACTCTGAATATCCATATCTTCCATTGTAAGTCTCACCTCTGAAATTAAGGACTTTGAGCGTTTGCGTAGAGGTGCAGCACATAAGCTGAAGCCGACGTCCTGACCCTATCAAACAGTTCCCGACACGGCACTTAACAGTATATCAGATCTGAACTCTGTGACTCGCTCATCATGGGTCCCAAACGCAAAGCTGCGGAAGGACCATCCCAACTTCAATCCCCATTGCAACTTTACACCACTCAACCCGAAACCCCATTTCAGCCGACAACATCAGCTTCAGTCGAAGACATTACTGAGGAGATTACTGAGGTAATGAAGGATCCCAATATTCCCCACACTTCGGACAACGAAGCAGAAGATCAGCCAGAGACATTGAAAAAGAAATCTTCCAACGAACCAACTGAAATGTTTATCAACTCCATTGTGAAATTCACTGACTACTTGAATTCCGCTGAGCATAGTAAAGAATCATCCCACACCGGAGTCAAAGAACCTGAACCATTTACCAGCATGGATCCAAAAAAATTGAAGAATTTCCTTCTTCTATGCCATTTTAGTTTCCGTGATCGACCCACTGCATTTAAATCCGACAGTCGAAAAGTCAATTTTGTGCTCTCTTATCTCAAGGATACTGCTCAAGATTGGTTTGAGCCCGGACTATCTGGAATATCCAACGAGACACCCATATGGCTCAATGACTGGGACGCCTTTGTGGAAGAACTGGAAACTAATTTTGGACCTTACAATCAATCCGGCGAAGCAGAAAATGAATTAATGATGCTCAAGATGAAGGACAATCAACGAGTTTCTGATTATCTCATCAAGTTCAATACCCTCACCACACAATGTGGATGGGACGATTCCACCCTCAGACACTATTTCTATATGGGACTTCCGTCACACCTTAAAGACGAGATCTGCAAAGATGGAAAGCCGAAAACTCTCCAACTCATGCGGATTAAAGCTCAAACATCTGATGCCCGTTATTGGGAACGAAAAGCCGAGGTCTCTCATGAGAACCTGATGGAACGTTCTCAGAATAACAAGGTGTCGACTAGCAAGTCTTCTGGCAACAACTCAGGCAATAACACCGGCAACTCTGGCACTAATACTGGCAAATCAAACTCCGACCAGAAGAAAGACAAGAAATCCAACAAGGAAAAACAGTCAACTTCCGACAAACCCGACATTTCCCATTTGTTGCGTACCGATGGTAAACTCACCCCGAAGAAGAAACAACAATGTATGGACAATGACCTCTGCCTTTTCTGCAGGAAAGGTGGACACAAGGTTTCCAACTGTACCATTAAATCTAACTCTTCCAAGGCCTGTGTGGCAACTTCCACTATGACTACAACGTCTAAGGAAAAACCTGTCACGGTGTCAAAAAAAGAGTAAGCAACCCTCCAGAATCTGCATGGACAGAGGGTTGCGTTGACTCTGTCCGTGTTTCCGAGGTTATCCGTCTCAACGCGTCCACTCTCTCTAATCCCAATTCATTATTTGTAAAACTCGTTTCTGACTTTCTTGGAAATTTAGTGTTCTGAGCTCTGATAGATTCCGGCTCCACACACTGTTTTGTAGATACCACCTTTGCCACGAAACATAATCTGAAACTCCATTCTGTTCCTGCAATTTCTTTGCGTCTGTTTGATAGCACTAGCAATACGGCAATTACCCAAGCCTGTGACATGTCTATCCGGTTCCCTTGTGGAACATCCCAGACGGTTACTTTTTTCATAACACAATTGGACTCTAGCTTTTTGGTAGTTCTTGGATACAACTGGCTCACCCGATATAATCTGTTGATTGACTGGGTATTGGGCAGTATTAATTTCCGGATTCCCGACACTTCGGTTCCTCCTGCAGCGTCTTTTCTGGCCAACGCCTTTTCGGCATCAATGGCATCAACGGCTTCTACCGAAACCTCCGTGCCTCCAAAAATCTCTCTCATCAACGCTTCAGCATTTGTTAGGGTGAGTAAACTGGATGGTTTGCAGTGTTTTTCGATCAGCTTAAAAGTTGATGAAGCATCTGGACATTTTGCAACTCCAGAATTATCTGAGCTAAAAGCCGACCTGGAAGGAGTTCCTGAAAAATACCATGATCTTGCGGACATTTTCAGTAAGCAAAAAGCTGACAGGCTTGCACCACATAGGCCTTACGACTTAAAAATTGATATTGAGCCTAGTTCAAACCCTCTATTAGGACCTATTTACCCTCTATCCCAATCGGAACTTTCGTCTATTCGTGGTTCCTGGATGAACATCTGTTGATAGGTTTTATCCGTCCCTCAAAGTCTCCGTATGGAGCACCCGTCCTTTTCATCAGAAAGAAGGATGGCTCTCTTTGACTCTGTGTCGATTTCAGAGGATTAAATTCCATCACATGGAAAGATAAGTATCCACTTCCACTCATTACTGATTTACTCAACACCCCACAGAAAGCTCGGATCTACACCAAAATAGACCTCAAACACACCTATCATTTGGTCTGAATTGCCGAGGGCGATGAATGGAAAACTGCTTTTTGGACTCACTATGGATCCTTTGAATGGTTGGTTATGCTGTTTGGCCTTACCAACGCCCCTTCTGCTTTTCAACATTTTGTTAAAGATATATTTTCCGACATGCTTGACGTATGTGTTATAGTCTATTTGGACGACATTTTGGTATTTTCCGAAGATCCCACTCTTCACAATGAACAGGTCCGTGAAGTCTTCTGAAGACTCCGTAAAAATGGTCTTTTCACCAATGGTAAAAAATGCTACTTTGACATGGATTCTATTGAATACTTAGGTTTCATTATCGGACCTGATGGTCTCCGTATGGATGAAACCAAGGTTCAAGTTGTCTGTGACTCGCCCGAACCATGGAAAGTCAAGGACATTCAGTCATTTTTAGGTTTTGCCAACTTTTACCATCGTTTTATTCGGAACTACTCAGACATTACAGTCCTGCTCACTCGTCTTACCTGTAAAACTCAACCATGGGTCTTTGACGACAAATGCCGCTCCGCCTTCCAGACTTTAAAAAATGCTTTCACTTCTGCCCTGATTCTTTCCCATTGGAAACCTGATGTCCTGATTATTGTGGAAACCGATGCTTCCAATTATGCAATTGCCGTGATTCTTTCCATTCAAGATTCCAACGGTGAAATTCATCCGGTTGCATTTCTTTCTCAGACACTTTCAGTGTCCGAACTCAACTACGACGTTCATGATAAGGAACTTTTGGCAATTTTTGAAGCTTTCAAACATTGGCACCATTATCTCGAAGGTTCCACAACTCCCGTTGATGTTGTTACTGATCACAAAAATCTCGAATATTTTTCTACCACTAAACCTTTAACCCGCCGGCAGGCCCGCTGGTCTGAATTCCTTTCTGCTTTCAACATGATTATCTGTTTCCAACCCGGACGTCGTGGTTGAAAATCAGATGCCATCACTCGACGATGGGATGTCTATCCTAAAGAGGGGGAAAGTAACTATGCCGTTGTTAATCCGCATAACTTGAAACCAGTTTTTACAACACAACAACTTTCCACATCTATTCAAGCAACTTCCCTCTACTATCCAATTATGCATAGCATCATGATTATGGACATTGAGCAATTACATCAAGATATCCTTTCCGCACTCACTTCCAATCTGGCTCTCAAGCCACACCTAGAAGTTCCTGACAATCTCGACCAACCCCGATGGTCACAAGACTCTCAAGGTTTTATCAAGTGAAGAGCCAGACATTGAAAGGGATCTCACAGGGTAGTGGATGTTATTGCAGATGTGATAAGTGTGCTGAGGGATGGACAGATGTGGTGAGTGTAGGGGCGAGTCTACTTGTCAGATTTTGAAGAGCAAACATCATCATATAGAATATCCTTGGAATCGACAAGTGAAGTGACTGGGATGATTGTACGAGAGTGTGGGTAGTATGGAATAAGGTGGAATGCAGCATATGGTTGTTTGCTAACTGCGCCATCCAGCTCAGCTAAGATATAGGCCCTGTTTCAAGTCTGATGAACAACGATAAGTGGACCCAAGGAGCGTGGTTTTGTTTTGTGTGATAATTCTGTGTCAACACGCGAGTTCCTTACTAGCACAAGTGAACCCTCCTTAAAATCATAGTCAACTATGAGGTGTTCATGGTCTTTCTTGAACTTCGTAATGGGACTTCAGGACTCGTTCTTTGATAGCAGCAAGATCCACTGGTCGTTTTTCAAGTTGTCGAGCATGGAGGGCAACAAGTTCACTGGTTGGAAGAGGGGTGTCAATTTTTGGCATGAGGTAAGTCGCTTCAACAACATCAAAAGGCAGAATTGGCTCGATGCCATGGGCCAAGTAAAATGGCGAATAACCTGTATCCTTCTTGACAGTGACACGATTGGCCCAAAAAATGTGAGACACAATTTCTGGCCAATGAGAGAGGTTGCCTTCGCAAGTTTTAATTAGGGATTCACGAATGGTACAATGGTTGTGTTTGACAATGCCATTAGCTTGTTTATTGTATGCAGAAATGTGAATGTGGTGGATATGATATCTCGAGGCAAGCCAGTCCAATGCTGCAATGAAAGGGGTGCCATTGTCTGTAATGACTTCTGAAAGGGCACCAGCGACAGAGAATATCGTTAAATATGAATTTTCCCAACGTTACTGCAGTTTTGTGTGCCAATATCGTGAACTCTGGATACAAAGTAAGAGAACAGCGGCCCTGAACAATGTATTGTAAACCTGATGCCTTTGGCATGTGCATAGTGTCGAGATGTGCACGTTGAAAGAGTGAGGTGGGGGTGGTGACCATAGGAGGAATAAAAACATGTTGTGTGCTACGGAGTTGGCATTAATGACATGTCTTGACAAACCATGCTACATTGTGGTCAAGTCCTGGCCACCAAAAGTGATCTGACAAACTCTTTTGTGTCGAAAATGCCTGTTTGTGTCCCAGTTGATCATGTGCCTGCGAAATGAGAGAAAGACATTTGTTCAGATCAAGAATTACAACCTGATGCATGCCTGAGTTGCTACAGCGCCAGAGTTCACTGTTTTTGACCAAAAAGTGCAGAGATCTTCGAATAAATTGTTTTGTTGCTGCTTCAGAAAGTCAAGGTGGTTTTTGAGTGGTTGAAAGAAAGTCGAAAATGAAGGGCAGTTGGGAATCCATGAAAATGTTGTCTTGAGTGTGGGGAATGTCACTTTGAAGAGAGCTGGTCGCATTATTGAGGGAGAATGCCGAAAATGGGGAAGAAGAGGCAGACTCGAGGGCATTGTTTGTGAAGTATCCATTGTGATCTGTCCAACTATTAATCCATACCCCTAAACCTAAAACATCGTCAATCCATCCATCGTCTCCACATCACCTTCCACACTTTGTCACCTAGACAAACCATCTGGTCCTACATGATCCTTCCTGGGTATGTGTATGAACTGAAATGTAGATAGCAAAATGGCTGCAATCCATCAATTCATCGCATTGTTTGGCTGAATATCTGGGTTATTGAGCATTCCTTCAATGGAGGGTGTTTATAATTACTATAATCTCAAATATTTACTAATAAAAGTCTTATTTTTACAAAACTCCATCTTTAAATAGTGATATCTATTCCTGAAACAATTATATCATCAAAAAACAACCATCAGAAATAGTTCTCCATATTACATCTTATACAACCCATAGCTATTTAACAAATTCCATTGTATATAATTTCCTTCCTTTTATAGATGCCTACTAATACTTTTATTAGTACTTTGTTTTTTAAAAGTTGTAATGTAGTTATTCCCATGTAAAATATGTAAAATATTATTGGAATTTTTTCATACCACAGCTGTCTTTATTAAGTAACCCCCCCTATATATTCTGGGTATGTTGGATCAAGTAGAAATCTGTTCAGATTGACAGATCCATTCCGAAGTAATACAAATGTATTTAGAGGTGCCAATGATATACATACCCATGGAATGGACTATCTAAAAGTATCTATTTTTTAAAAGTATTAGTGTTTCAAACTACTAATTTTTTTCATTGTCTACTCGTGTCCAGAAACATTCTTTAGTTTGTAATGTACAAGAGAGTTTAAAACTTTTTGAAAGTTTTTAAAACCAAATTATGTTTGAATCACATCCCAGATGTTTAATTGGTATACTTAATAGTTTTCAGATATCCTCCAATGTACTTGGCATCAACTTCGAGATTGAAGGTAGGTAGACCAATGAGAAAAAGCCTGAGGGCCCTCAGAGCACGATAAACACCATATAGTTCAATTTTTGGCTGTGAATAGCAAGATTCACGATCGTTCCAAGCAATGGAGCCATATCTTGAGGGGTGTCATCGGCCGTGTTCATCCAACTGATAGATAATCCATCCTAAGGCAATATTTGACGAGTCAATGGCCACAATTATTGGCCTTTTGCATGCATAATCGAGGGGAATGAGTGCCGGTGCAGACATTACAGCTTTTTTGAGTAAATCCATTGAATTTTGCTAAAGTGCCTCCCAAATGAAGGTTTGTCTTTTCGTGTCAATGAAACTAGGGGACGAGAGAGTTCAGAAAAGTGTGCCATGAAAATTCTAACCACTCCACAAGTGCCCAAAAAGCCTTGCACTTCAGTGAGATTTTCACAAGGTGGCCAGTTAAGGATTTTTGATATACATGCTTGATCTGGGATACACCCCTGATAGTTACATGTGTGGCCGACAATATTGACTTCCGTCATTCCAATGTAGAGTTTACTTGCTGAAAATGTCACTCCAGCATGCTTCAAGCAGTGAAATATCCTGTTAATGTCTAGAAAATGTTCCCAAACAAAACATCGAATACCACAATTTTTGGGGATAGTTTCATAGCTGCCATTCTGCAACTCATAGCATGTTTTGGGTCCCAAGATAGGTATATTGTTGAGAAAAGGGGGGCAATGTCAATTTCATCCTGTAAAATAAAAGTAATGTGGCCTTGAAAGATAGAAATGGAATTGGACCATCCCATTGGCAAACATGTGAGATGATGGGGTCCAAGGGGGGTTTGGAATGTCGTGAGGTCTCGGGATTGTTCTCCAAGTGGTGCATGATCATATCCTACATACAAGTCACCCAACATGTAAATTGATCTTCCCATGCAATCCTCAGCATACGGTTCAATGTTGGGGGGAACACTGGCATCTTTGACAATGACTGCATTCAGAGGTTGTAAGTCATGAACAATACAAAATTTCCCATTTTTCTTTGGCACACAAAACCATCATGATTGGGAAGAAGAGCCCAAAGGTTCGTAAACACTGCTGGAGATTTTCTGTTTAATAAACTTGATTGGGCAATCTCCCACCATTGGGCCAATGGAGAGAATCAAGCTGCTTTAAAAGGCTATCTAAATTATCTGAAGGTGGGCACGAGGAAGGAGGAGAAGGGAGAGCGATGGTACAGGTTATGACCTTTGCTTCAGAAGGGGTTCCCTGGGAAATAGGTACAGGTGCACATATGGAGACTCGAAACCTTCTGGGGGGCTTCTGTCAAATGCATTTACATCAAAGACATACCTTCCTGAATTGAAAACATCCTGCCAGTTATATGGCTGTGTGAGAGAGTGATTTGGATGCATTGGGGACAGATGCTGCTCAAGTTTTTGCCTAGTGTTTTCATGGAATCCAAACCAGAAGTAATGGTCACAGTCTTCAGAAGTAATGACATTTTTGGACAGAAGGTAATGTGACATTTCTTGAATCCCTAGCTTGTAGGTTCGAAGCCCGGCATCTGTAGTGACAGGTGATGAGGATTGTGTTTGAGTGAACTGGATGAGAGACTGTCGATTATAGTGTTTTTCCTTGAACGCCCCTTCAAAGGCATTCTCAATAGCAGCTTTGCAGATTTTCCAGTCCGAGGGTGAATAGCCGTCAAAAGTCTTAAAGACGTCACGCTGTAGTCTAGAGAGATAGCGAAACAAAAAAGGGACTCTGTCACAACCTATTAGTTGTGCATCATCCACACAATTCTCAAACTGCTCCACAAACTCCACCACATCATCCTCATTCCCATTGAAGGTCTTTGGAGTGCGATTTGATCCCGGTGCAGGCATAGCTGCCTCTCCAGTAAGCACAGCTGCCATGTTAGATATTGAAGGTGGTAGAAACGTTGGGGGAGGAGGCTGCACAGACAATATGGGGGTTTGGGGCAATGGATGTTGAGGAACAGTAGCTGTAGCATGTTTACGAGGATGGAGAGTGCATGGTGGCAGGGCGGGCTTTGTGGGTGGAATTGCTTATAGAGCAAGAGAAGATGTCCTGAGGAAGGGGGGACGTGAGAAATGCGCCGAGGGAGGACAGATGATGACTGATGTGATTTTGCACTGAAATGTAGTCATTAAACATTCAAAGTGATCTTGAAGGGTGGGAGATGTGATGGCAAGCGCAATTGAGTGTGTTGAGGAAAGGACAGGTGTGACAGATGTGATAATGCTCTGAAGTAGAACAGATGCAATGATACACCGAAGTGGGACAGGTGGTTGTTGAAAGGGTGTCGAAGGGTGGTGGATGGGACTGATGTGACACTCACACTGATATAGAGGCAGACAATGACAGAAATAAGACAATGTGTGGCTGATAAGACTGAGCAATGCTGGTGCCAATAGGGAGTGAGAAAAAGGCTCTTAATCTTAAGTGCAGGGTTTGACAAAGAGTGGGGCTCCACTATGTAAGGTACTTTGTGCTGTAAGTGCAAAGTATCTTAACGGGGGAAGATGTGTACGAACTGATTTCTTGTTTTTTGAGGACTTTTGAGAGCCTTATATACATAAAAAGAAACTGAGAGTGGTATGATCTATGCAAGTGGTATGATCTATGCAAGTAGTATGATCTATGCGAGTGGTATGATCTACATGAGTGGTACGATCTAGGTGAATGGTATGATCTAGGTGAATGCTTGATAATGACATCTTAGATATTGATGACAAGATCGCCGTGTAGGGAGTCTCACTCCCTTACCATAGTACTCATGGGGAATGGTGATGACACACCCATCTCTCTAAAAGCAGTTCACCCTTCTCCTTCAACAAAATTCTTGAAAACCCATATTGTGAACCTTGCTCAGTGAGGCTAATGCATTATTTTATCCATGAACACCTAAAATATCACCAAACCTTTTTTCTCAATTGAGTTATCATATATATACATTGACACGAAAAAATTGGAAGTATTTTGTGAGTCACTGTAATACCACCCACTGTTCTATATGGTATACAGCTCTGAGTTCAGTATGTATATAATCTAATAGGAATACACTTGAGATTACATCTTTAAGTACAGTGTAATACTGAACCTACATGAGGTCAGGTGGCATAGTGGTAACATCCTTACTATATATGTGAAAAATTCGCAGTCTGGCCATTCACTTGTCTACAATTTATAAATAGGTACTGTAATTCCATATAAGTATGCAGTGTTGTATTCATTGATTATTGTAGTGAGACATACCACTATATTGTGATAAAATGACATGGTGGAACCAGGAACCAAAGATAGAGACACAGAAGTGCTTTATCTTTGTTAAGTACAAGACTGAGAGAGGGTTACTTTTGAGATAGTGAGCATGGAGAACTTTCAAACTCTAATATTACATTTTATTTGCCTTTAGATTTAAACCACACTGCTCCCTGGTGCAGATAGTGGTGGATAGTCGCAGGTATTGATATCCAAATGCTTTCCTGGAAAGGGGCATAAGGGCACAGAAAGCTGTGAGTGTCTGGGAGCTCCACAGAGAGTTCCAGGAATTCCTGCATAGCTATGTGTGGGCTGTCCAGGAGGTGGATTGAGATTATGTAGGGAATTTAGGGGTTGGTGGGGTCCATGAGGTCTGAGGAGGTACAATATTTGGTTCAGAAAAGGAAGGATAAAGATGCAAAACATGATATAATTGAGATCCCTTAATATATTATTTATTCTTATTATTATCTCACAGTGTGAAAAGAAACAGAAAAGCCATTAGTAATCCACTCAAGCAAGGAAAAAGAGATCTTCAGCATGCAGTGTTTCCTAACACACATCATGTATTAAAACATGATTGCTAGTAAATCCAAATACCTCCAATTGACCCAGATGAAGGCTTGTGCACTGTTTTCACATGTGGGTTTGACCATCAATATCCAATGATGGTCAGTTGATGCCCATTTTCCTGTTACAGTAAGATGTTGGTGTTTGTAAAGATAATAGAGACAATTCTGATAAGGACTCAGGGCAGGCAGTGAAGGACTTCTATAAGTGAATGATCTCGAGAACACTATTTACAAGTCAAGTTGACTTCCTATTTTTAATATTGACTAACTAAAAGACTAAGATCTCCAGAGTCACCTAACCTATCCTCTGGTATGTTGAACAACACCATTGAAATGCCTAATTTCAGGCATGGCCATCCAACACCAATAATGTGGTGACTAGCAACATATGTGGTTAAACATATATAAACTGAAGGATTATGATAGTATCATCAGTCCATTATATCATATATGAGACTGAGTTATGTAATTGTCTTTAGGTCTTACTTCTAACAAATTATGGGCCTATCTTTCTGAGTAAGACACTCCTATAATTGATATCTTCTAAGACCTCCCCAAAATTTACCCCCACAGATGCCCTTGCACCTTCCATTCCCCTTGTCCACACCAATCTAACTTACATGGGACCCAAACTTGACAAACCTCAAATCTAATTACTGTCCTTGGTTCCATGCTGCCAATCTCTTTCTCACCCTTGCTGGCCTTTCAGGTTATGTCAATGGCTCCATCCCAGAACCATTAATCACTGTTGTCAGTGCGTGTGCGATACCCTTCCGAGAGTGTCGGATACCCACATCCCCCGGGATTGTAACCATTCACTTGGTGTTCATTAAGCGTCTCCCACATGTGAATTCCCTGCTAACCTCAAAAAAATTACAAGACAAAATGAACACCACACCCAGCATGTCACATTAAGCGCCAGCAAGATGCCAGAAGAAGCATCTCAATGTTCTTTGGGCTTGTAGATCCGGTCTCCAAAGAATAAAGCAGGCGATCCCGCATTTAACGAGAAACACGCAGCTTCTTTAAATGCATATCGATCGTCCGAAAGTCTATCTCCATCGCTTGGCGAGGCACTTCTTTTCAAAGGGTGGTTATGTCAGATGCAGGGTGTTGACAGATACTTATTACAACGAAAAGATTGAAGTATACGGACTATGATGATAAACATGATGTTTCTACGCCGGATTCGCACCCGAGCTAGAATGCAGACTTGGACTAGGTCCCCCAAAACCACTTCATAGCACCCGGACACGTGATCGGGGTCGTCACGGGCACTAATCCGACATTCAATCTCATGTGCGTGTTCGTGTTCGTCCTGTGCGGCGTGGCACTTCCCATAGTAGTCATAGCATGTAATGGTAATAGTGACGATCTTCACCTATCCCAAACCGATTAGTCGACACCCCCATCTCCATCTCCATCTCACTATCGACATCACCATCACAATCCCCCTTATTTTTCCTCGTGCTCCGATCTCAAGGGTTTGTGGGGCTAAGGGACGGTGCACTGTTTCTGTTAGAGTAGGCAACCAAAGGGGAAGAAGAAAACGTAGCCTGAGCGTAACAGCAGCATAGATATTAGCATTATTATGAGTATTAACGGTATTGGTATTAGAAAACGAGGCCTGAGATGTACTAACTGACTTCAGGATGGGGAAGAACCGGCCAGACATGAAATCCAGAAAGACCAGTCTTCAGGAAGGGAGAGGATGGCTGAGGCCTGGTGCGATTGGGGGCGAAGAAGGATCTTTACTGCGCTGTGCTGATATTATAATAGAACCAACAGAAAAGTTTACCTGGAGGTGGCCCTGCTGATGCTTCAACAGGAGAAACTTGCTTCGCGCAAGAGTGGAATGTTCCCTGCGTTGTTGGCAAGACACCTCAGGTGGCGGTAGTCTTGGTTTTAATTTCAGTATTTAAACGAACAACAGAAAAGATTAAAAATAAACACATACACGACTTGGGCACAAGTCTTCCATTTCAATGTCAAACCCCTTCTTGATCCCTTCGTGTTCTTCCCTTCCCTTCCCCTCGTCCCCTTGTGCATACGAATTACCATCCAACGGCTCACACTTTGCAAGCTCCCGCACTACTACTCCTTGAATAGATGCTTTTCTCCATATGCCCTTGAGTCTGCGCCCGCGGGCTCTTCACCTGCATCCCAAGTAGCGACAAGCCCAGCGCTGTCAACTTGAGACTATCCCTGTTCTCAGGGTGATTATGGAACTTGAGTGGTGGATGATCGCTGGAATGGATATTTGTGTGAATGCCCATGCCTGAGCCTTCGCTCCAGCCTGCCACATATCTAGAAGTAGATCCCACACCGACGCCAGCACCGCACATTGAGGCTTCAGAGGGGCATATATCAGTCTGCATCTGCGGATATGGCTAAATGAGTGGAGTGCCGCTGTTGGATGGGAATGGAAATGGGGCTAGCGGAGCGGGGAATGTCATAGATTGTTCATGGGTGGGGATGTGGTTGGGATGTGGGCGGGAGGCGGTGGCTGTGCAGCTCTGTACTTGTGTCTGTGTCTTAGTCTGTACTTAGGTCAAGTATGTGGGCCGAAATAATTTCGATGTAGGCGTTGGCGATCCCATACCTTTTGATAGCACTAAGCCCTACAATATTATGACCATGCCATAATATATCGTGTAGATGTAGAAGCCAGGCTAAATATAAAGAGGAATTTTATTCCTCAAAATAAATTTTGACAGGAGGGCTATCAATACTCAGTAGGTGGCCTGAGCCATTAAAAATATTATAAACCCTGAGACGTCTGAAAATCCGCTATACTACTACATGAGTCACATTTCGCAGGCACGGCTTCCGATGACCGACATTCTATCTATCTTCAAAAATGTTCCCAATATACCAACCAATAGCCATCTATCTTGGTTGTTAAACACCCAGCATGTCACATTAAGTGCCATCAAAACGCCAGAAGAAGCATCTCAGAGTTCTTTAGGCTTCTAGATCCGGGCTCCAAAGCTTAAAGGGGACGATCCCTCATTCAATCGGCCACGCCCAGCCTTATCCATACATATATCGATCGTCCGAAAGTCTATCTCCATCGTTTGGCGAGTCGGTTTTTTCAAAGGGTACACGTGGTTTTGTCATATGCAGGGTGTTGGTCGATACTTATTACAATGAAAAGAATGAAGCATAGAGACTACTATTTTTAATGATATAATTCAGAGTGTCATGATGTGTCACCCTAATGGAAACATGGCCCTAGTTCGCTTCAGAAGCTTTCAGAACAGATATTCCTGGGTAGAAACGGGCGATACCATTGTTACAAATCGAGTTTACATCTCACTGGAGGTGTTCAGCCCATTTTCATTGTAGATAGATGTAAATAGACTATGTACCAACAACATACAAGGAAAACGATGAAAAAATGTAATGAAGCAAAAAATACAAAAGGAGGCATAGGTATCTACATTGATGGATGGCAGGGATGGATAGAATCTCGAGGTCATGTGATGGTGTGAGTTGATTGTCTTGACGAAAAATGGGTGTCAGTTGAAAATAAGAGACTCGGGATAAAATGGCAACTTACCACAGATCCACTGGATTGATCTGAACTCCCGCCGACCGCACGTGGCAGACGTTACTTTAAACTATATCTGTGGTATATGTGTGTAAGTCGAAAAATAAGAGACTCTATTAAATGTCAACATACCAAAAAGCCACTGGCTTGATCTGAACTCCCACCCACCAACTCACAAGAGACAACGGGAGGACGACAACCCCAGGCCTGAGCCGCCAACGCGGAAAAGGACTACCTCACCTCCGCCTGTCTCTCCAAACCACCACCCGGCACTTTCCGGGAAGAGAAAGTGGATTATAATAACGATGAGTATGTGCCAAAATACTCATCTCACCGGCATCCATCAGACATCACATCCTCCCAACCAACGTCAAGAAGTGCAAAACGACAACGCATCGATAGCAGCGATCATTGTCGTTCAGATCAAGACGATGGTGGAATTGAGAAGGATCATAATGAGGAATTGCCAGGTCCCTCCTCTCGACCAGCTGGGGTCAGGGCTAGATATGGGTCAGATCGCTCGCAGGTTCAGGGGAAAAAGCTGCGTACCCGCAACGATACGTCAAACCGTGAGGAAAAACAAGGAGACAAGGTTCACATGTGTAGCATCTGCCCTTCTTCTAGGTTTACAAGAGCAACCGATCTGAAGCGTCACTTAGAAACAGCTCGGCAACACAACCCGGTTGCCCAACATGTCTGTCCCATATGCAACGCGCCGTTCCCCCGGAAGGATATGATGCAGAGACATTTTAAGCAATACCATGGAGATCGCTGAAAGTAACCTTTGTGATGTGCGCATACCAAAAAGCCACTGGCTTGATCTGAACTCCCACTGACAGCACGCCACAAAGGTTACTTTCAGCGATCTCCGCGGCATTGCTTAAAATGTCTCTGCATCACATCCTTCCAGGGGAACGGCGCGTTGCATATGGGACAGACATGTTGGGCAACTGGGTTGGGTCGCTGAGCTGTTTCTAAGTGACGCTTCAGATCGGTTGCTCTTGTAAACCTAGAAGAAGGGCAGATGCTACACATGTGAACCTTGCCTCCTTGTTTTTCCTCACGGTTTGATGTATCGTTGCGGGGCGTATACAGGTTTTTCCCCTGGACCTGCAAGCGATCTGACCCATATCTAGCCCTGACCCCAACTGGTTGAGAGGAGGGACCTGGCAATTCCTCATTATGATCCTTCTCAATTCCACCATCGTTTTGATTTGAGCGACGACTATTGCTAGCGATGCGTTGTCGTTTTGCAGTTGTTGACGTTGGTTGGGAAGCTGTACTTTTTGAGGGATGCTGGTGAGATGAGTATTTTGGCACATACTCATCGTCATTATCATCCACTTTTATCTTCCCGGAAAGTGCCAGGTGGTGGCTTGGAGAGACAATCGGAGGTGAGGTGGTCCTTTTCCGCTTTGGTGGCTCAGACCTGGGGTTGTTGTCCTCCCGTTGTCTCTTGGCGCTGTGTGACTTGATGGGTCCCTGGGTAATGTTGTTCAGATCTAGCCCGGCCCCAAAAAAGTTAGTGAGTGTGAGATCCTCATTCACCTGTGGTGCTTACCGCCATTCTGAGAGCCATAGTGTACTCTCTCAACGATATTAGAGTCATGAGTGTTCACATCTAACCAATCAAAGGATGATTCAGACGATGATGCTATTTGACTGCTCAGTTGTATCTCAAGGGGAGGGATGAAGGACTCACAGGGAATCATTGAAGAATTATCGTAAGATTTCCTCACATTTTTCAGGTGAGTATCTTCTTTCGTTCCATCTAGGAACTTGGCATAACCGTGATCTACAACCAATGACGACAGTAGACTCAGTCACTCACCTGAAATTGTTGATAAATGATCCTCTGCATCGTCAAGAGGTGGTGAGGGTGATTTTCGAGAGTATACCCACAAATCGGTGGTGGACCCAGAATTGAGAGCCTGTCTCACTTCCTGCGAAAACGAGGGGATCGACGCCATCGTATCCTCGTATAGTGGTGGTGAATCAATGGACTCATCTGTCTCGCCTGTTAATGGTGTCTCAACAAAATCCATGTGATGAAGAACGTATTACGATACACACCGAGAGGTGTTTCAGAGAGTATGTCCCACGAGATATCATCCCACGCATCGAAATATTGTGGTATGCGTGGGTAAGGTTGGAGACGGGGAGGCACCACGGGGAGGGTCTTGAGTAGGGTCTTCGCGGCCTGGAGTTGATGAGCGTTTGCCGATAGAGCAGATTGAATCCCAGGTGGCTTTTAAAAATGACATTTTGGACACCAGTAGATATAGAGGGCGAGCAGCAGAAATTGGAAGTTTACGTTGAAGATGACACGTAGGAGATGTCGAAGGGACGTTTTGTAGACAGTTTGTGGTTATAGTGCGGCGGAGGGGCCTGAAATTCCGAACATGGAGTGCCAGGGCGGTGGCCGATGACTTATCTTCGCTTATTAGAAAAGAAGGATATTTGAATGTGATGAGCCCATGGGTAATATAATTGGATTATTCAGTGGCATGGCGCCAGACGCTAATATTTCCAATCTGTCACTCATAGAAGCATGGAAGGTCGTCGGCAACCAAAAACGTCATTTTGTCCCCTTTTTCGGAGTAAATGGGAAAATCAGCGTTTTACCCCAAGCCTGTACATCGCTCGTCTCTGCCCAGGCTGCGTAGGCAAGTGGCCACTAGAATCCATATGAGCCTCCGCAACATGAGGTGAGAAGCATACGTGGAAGGATATCTATCCGCGATACTGCATGTCAATTAATATACGGTCCGCTAAATACCGTGTATTCATACGGTACATGTGATTATGTGCAAATTGTATGACATGCCCCATATTAATATCAGGAGCTGGTATTCTATTAGTGACTGCTTGCCACACAACGTGGACATCTGATTGTAGATCAAATTTGAACGAAACCGCTAGTAACAGTCTAAAGAGGGTGGCTATGTAAGGTCGTTGCGTGACCTCACTATCAGTACAGACAGGACTAAGTTATCCTTGTTAATGCAGTACGATATGTGAAATACAAGTGGTAGAAGCTTCTGTCTTTTAGCTACATCTAGGGGAGTGATTATATATCCTCACAGAACAATGGTGTGGCGGCATGAGACATGTGGAACAATGGCATCTACATAACAAAGGGCAACGATTCGGAGTCTGAAAGAACAAAGGAGTTCCGGATTGTGGTCCGAGAACAAAGGCGATCGGATAGACAATGGAGTTGATCGAGTAGACAATGGAGTTGGATGTCCGATGGAAATGGGTCTGTGTTGGTAAGCCAGCAGGATTACAGGCTATATCTTATTCACTGTGTCCGATGACAGTGTCCACATGTGGAAGTTGTGCAAACAATACATCGAAAATGCCATGAATCTAATATATCAAAGTCTGTCGTGTGAACAAATCTGTGTTGTTGATTGGTGAGTGGGGGCCAGAGGTCATCGACATAGGAAGATAGACTGATAGGCCCGTCGACAAATACCGTGATGGGGATGTGAGATTGATCGACCCGACTCCGAGGACGACTTATGAGTTCAATATAACTCAACAGAAGGTATGAAGCGGGAAAGCAAGCTTCGTTTCTCACAGGTGATGAAGATGCGTGTCGTGCAGATACTGGTGATAAAGTAGAAGGTTAATCAATGTTGGGCGGGTCCCTGGGGAAGTTCCGGCGGTTGTGGGGGAACGCTACACGTAACATTCACCAAAATGTGACACAGGCTCCGCCCCCTGGCATACATATTGAAATCCATATAGGCAATTTGAAATTCCGGCAGAATGTTTGGAGATCGCGGCGTGCCTGGCCAGCAAGTCCCACTCGCCATCATTCGGTGGGCATGCGACAAGGATTCAATACATACCTGACATTTATAAGCAACATTTTCAATAAAAGTTTCTCGCCATTGTTAAGTTAGAGCGAATAAATAATATAACTCATGGTGGCAACCTGACCACGGGACAATGTGCCTTATCATCCACATTCAGCTGTGTAGACGGGTCTAACAGGAATCCCTTATCTGTGAACCTTGACAGTCACCAGGAATGGACAGACAGTCTTTCTTTGCTCTCTTCAATCCACGACACAGACCGGTATCCGACATGAGCATTCAGACCCTTAATCTCGTGGTGAGACAATGAATCGTACATCACACCATGAGCCCTCATACGCTGAGTATTCTCATGGTGGTCCGACCAATAATATCAAGGGACAAGAACCTCAGGGATGTCATACACAGAATCGAACGGAGGCAGCGTTGAATGAATAATTCTTTCCAACCCTCGGCTACATTTTGTGATTCATTAATAAAAATGCCTTACATTTTAGACACCGTAATCCTTGGTCCGATTCTCCACAGATTAGTTCCAGACATGTATTTCGTCCATTTTACCGTTCCCCAATGCGCTTTATTGCTGTTTCATATTCCTTCCCATGCCTTACATGGATTATGTTTCCACTGTCAACTCCAATATACTCAACAGAAGTATGGTTATCATAGTTGCTGTGGGGAGTGTGGATCACATCACCAAACGCTAGAACATGCCATCTGGAATGTTGAATTGACCGAAGAATACGAAGTTCCAAATTGGCGTAGAATTTCTGAAGAGGTCGCGGAGGAAGCTGATGAGGAGGAAAGGTGTTCTTTGAGAGACTCAGTTTGGTCGCAAGAAAGGGCTATATATTTCGCTAAAGTCAAGGAGGATACTCCAGATTCAGCTTCAAACAAGGTCATCGACACTATTGAAGATTGGGAAGACCTAGTGCAGGACATGTTACACCCCAGATCCTGCTGCCCATCTCACTTTGGTTCGCAAACACCATCTGATATCCGTTCTTGTGCTTGAACGGTTGGGTGAACATATTCCCATCGGCATTCCGCTGGAAGGAATAAGGTGCGTTTTAGGATTATCCTGACATTATATTAACAATCTCATCCCACTCAGGCAGGATATCCATGACCTTTATGATGACTTAGGCAGGCTAGGTATTGCCGTAGACGTCCATTGGCGTAATATTTTCGAAGCATCTGGCACTTCGGAAAGACTAGTCTGTCCCTACCACGACCGTACGCATGCCTGGCGTTTAATCGATTTCGACCTTGCAAAAAAGACAGACAAGCTTCCGGAGTGGACATCGTCGATGAGGACGCATTTGCGAACCGATCTAAGGAAATAAGTCAGACCTACATTATAGAAGACCCCTCTGAGTCAGAGGGATCGAGGAGGAGAGCTTCCCCTTCGACCCAGGGCAATTACCCGACTTAATTCCTTGCGATGAGTCAGACTCTGAAGCAGACGACTCTATTTCGAACGCCACTCCCAAGGTACCTAATGGTAGATGTATCAGGAGGAACGTCAAACTGGCTGCAAGAAAAGAAAGCAAAAGACCTAGAGTTCAATACCCCCGATCCAGTCGACTTATGAAAGAGGATTCGACTATTATCTATCGCAGAAGGGACCCTCCAGGTGGATATTCCAGTATTGGGATTTCAGCATTACACGTCTACGGACACGTAGGGAATTCAGAAGCCTCAAATCCTATTAAAATCAGGCTGGACGCCGGAGCTGACCTCTCCTTAATCTCGGAGGATTTCTATAAGGAACTAGAGGACCACCCTAAACTCAAGCAAGGACTCAAGCTGCGCCTCATACAACTTACCGGTATTGCCAAAGTATTAGGATACGTCAACGTCCCCATTTATCTCGAGGACGACACCAGTATACTCCTTAAATTTACCGCCAAGATGTACGTTGTCCGAGGTATGACCGTCCCGATCCTTCTTGGAGAAGACGTTCATGTGAACTATGAGATCGGGACACTGCGAGACCAACCACTGGGTTCCAGATTGATTTTGCATGGGAGAGCAGGCTCTATTCCAGCCAGTTCTTCCAAGGAGCCGCAGCCTTTAACCTTTTCGATTAGCAAGATCCCCTTTGAGGAATTAGCCAATGACTCGTCTGAATTGACTTCCAAACCAGACAAAGGAGTGCATACTGAAAGAGTCACACGGGCCTTACAAGATTGTACTATAGAACCGGAATCAGGTCAATTAGTACCAATCTTTGTAGGAGATCTTATTGGTGACCAATGGATAGTCGAGGGAGTTGTCTTACAGAACCACGATGGGAGTAAACTAGCTGCTCCCACCACCACCATCTCTAGGGAACGTGCCGCGATACCTCTCGCTAATCCCTCTCTGATGCCAAGAATCATCAGACGAGGGGAAACCGATGGATTAATTCACGACGTGAACAAATGGGCCCAGACTCCTAGATCTTCGACTGAGAAAGCATCGATGCAGTCAACGGCAACTAAGATCACCCATCTCGTTGAGAGTCTATCAAAAATAGAAGAGGAGCGTGTCCTTAATCCTCAATCCTCCGGACTGCCCCCAGAATGGGAACTCGCAGACAATTTCGACCCGGCAGGTCCTAAAATGTCAGAGGTTGCCACCACGGAAACGTTTTGTGTGGAAGATCTGCATAATCTGGTTAACTTAGGACCTGACATCCCTACTGATGTCTCCTCCCGCTTGGAGTTGGTATTAACTAAGAATGTCCTAGCCTTCGGAGTAGACGGGCGACTGGGACAAGTGAATGTCAAGGTCAATGTCCCATTGAAAGAGGGCGTGCAACCTATTTCAATGTCAATGTTCCCAACCTCCCCAGCTAATAGGAAAGTCATTGATAAACAAATGGATACTTGGTTCCAACAGGGAGTAATCGAACCGTTCAAGAGTCCTTGGGGGGCACCAGCCTTTGTCATCTATTGCAACGGGAAACCATGAGTAGTGATCGACTATAGAAAGTTGAACAGTCTAACAGTTCCTGACAAATTCCCACTGCCACGCCAGTCAGAAATCATGCAAGCGCTTTCAGGCTCCAACATCTTATCTTCCTTCGATGTACTAGTCGGTTTTACCCAACTTGAAATGTTAGAGGAAGACAAGCCGAAGACCGCCTTCAGATCCCATCGAGGACTGTGGCAATTCAGGAGAATGCCCTTTGGACTTCGTAATGGACCTTCTATATTCCAAAGGGTTATGCAAACTGTACTTGCACCTTACTTATGGATATTCTGCCTGGTTTATATTGACAACATCGTGATCTTTTCTAAGACATGGGACGATCATCTAGAACATTTAGATCAGGTTTTACAAGCCATAATTGCTGCGGGAATCACTCTCTCGCCCAAAAAGTGCTATGTGGGGTATAATTCGATTCTACTACTAGGACATAAGGTGTCTAGACTCGGCTTTTCGACCCATCAAGAAAAGGTCACCGCTATATTAGAATTGGCGATGCCCTCTAAGATAGCAGATCTTCAACGTTTTCTAGGAATGGTTCTGTACTTCTCCGCGTACATACCATTTTACTCCTGGACAGTCGCTCCACTTTTCAACCTCTTGAAGAAAGGAGTTCATTGGAATTGGGATTCTGAACACGCCCGAGCTTTTGAGGACATCAAGGCTGCATTGAGCTCAGCTCCAGTACTCGGACACCCCGCGAGCGGTATGCCTTATCGGTTATACACAGACACTTCGGACTTTGCGCTAGGATGTTGTCTCCAACAAATACAGACAATGACGCTTAAAGACCTTAAGGATACAAAAATTTATGCCCAAGCACGAGCAGCCTTCGATCAATCACGAGACGTGCCCATCTTCATTACTCGTTATAAAACCAAGGAGCCAGAATTCACCTGGACAGATTCCTGGGCCGCAGATTTTGACGACACCAGTGTCACGGTCGAACGTGTTATCGCCTATTGGAGCCGTACGCTCAAGAAAGCAGAATGTAACTATTCAGCCACAGAGCGAGAAGTGTTAGCCGCTAAAGAAGGATTAGTCCATTTCCAGCCCTTTATCGAAGGCGAACATATCCTTCTGATCACTGACCATGCGGCGTTACAATGGGCCAAACCCAAGTTCCCCAACTTCAAAAGAATACCGCGACCTCAACCTATTAATACCTCTACCACGCTGTCTCGTACTGAACAAGTCGAGCACTCCACGAGTAATTCTGGAATGCCTTTGCCAATACCCTCCGCTGTGCAGGGCGACATCGCAGGAATGTCCACCAACTCGGGGAATGGAACTGCCTTTACTCCATACGCTCCTCTTCCCAGACCCCGATTTCCCAATTTTAAAAGAATACCTCGACCTCAAACTACAGTTCCTTCTGCCCCATCACCTTGAACAGAAACTGTCGAGCATGTGGAGGAGACCTCATCGTCCACAAATCCTACGTGGACGGACTGGACTCCGTTTCAAAAGCTGCACCATGGTCCTCTAATACTTGGGGGGCTCCCTCAGGAACATGGAGCGAAACCCCACCACCTTCTCGTAGTATTTTCCCTTCTACCGAAGAGGAGATCAAAAAGAAACAGCAGTCTGAGGCTTTCTCTGCGCAGGTTCAGGAGGAATTGAAAACGCTTAAACGGAAGAGGAGAGAGGAGTACTTGGAAGGACAGCGGAGGATGGGGGCTAGGGATAATGTCCCTTCAAGGTGGAGGAGAATGGAAGGGCACAATAATCCTTCTATCATCACTCCCCCTTCGGGTCATAAATGGACGGATTTCGCTGAAACGGATTGCAGCGACGGGGGCACGCCATGTGTTCAGAGTGTAGGACAAAATAGTAGGAAAGGAAAAGATGGGGTCACCTTCTACGATTGGGACAAAGTACAAAGGATCAAATTACAAAGCATTTCATTGCGACGTGGAGATGGAGTTGCACTACCTCCCAGACCCCCTTCACAACATGGACCTCAGGAACGGACCTACCGGATGGGGCCCAGTGATCTTTCATCTGACTCGGAGGACGACCAATCTCGCTACCCCGCCTACGACAGCAAGTACCTCGGTGCTGACTGCCATGAAGGTTTCCTACTCCCTGACAACATTCACTTCTTCACGAGTGATCCTAACCAACGACGAAAGCTACCAACTTCCGTCAGAGTTTGGAGAGGGTATCGTCCAGCAGACTCTGTGAACCCATCCTGTTCCTCTCATCTCCCTCCACCTCTGCCCGTCTCTTCTGTACCCACATTACAGCGCTTTACACCCTTTTTGGAGTTACCGGGAAGTCTTGTACCATCCTCCGAGCTGCCTTCTCTTCCCCCTATACCACTACCCCTCCCCTTCGCAGGACATTCTCTTATATCACTGTCCTCATCCATACCCAAGCCTCCTCCAGCGCCGCAGCCAATCTCACCCCTCTGCACATCACCTGACCCTCTCGTCACCTCCCACTCTACTCCGACACCTTTGGTCCCTGCGGTATCTAACATTCCCCTCACTTCCTTGACAACGTGGAGTCCACCGCCCACCTCTCCCTACTCCCCTTGCATTTCTCTGGGAAGCCCCATTCAGCATCCTAACGATACATTAATGGATATTGATCACCCTATCCTGGAAGTTCTCACAACGCCTATGGAGGAAGTCCTCGAAGCGCCTCTCTCAGCCACAGACGTCTCCAAGGAACCCCCCCCCGGCAATGGAAGCCTTCGAGGAGCCTCCCCCCTTAAGCGAAAAAGCAAAAGGGAAACGAAGAACTGATACTCAGGCCGACGAGCCCCTTGTCATGGACCCCCCCCGGCCCACCCCATTCACAGCCCCCGCTGCAGCTGTCCTCTCCCCTCCACTCTGAGGATACGGCTGGCCCCTCCTGTCCCTTCCAGTCAAGTTGGATGCGCGTGTCCATTAATTACCCCTCCGACATCTTCACTGTGGGATGCACATTAACGCGACTGGGACCAACCCTGCGGCACCCCCTGCTTAAGGGGCATATCCAGGGATATAGTGGGTCTCTCACATTGTCGGATCGCATGAGTGCATTTTATTTATGTGTCAACGACCCTAAGGAACAGCTGCGTTTAGCGGAGGATATCGAATGGGTGGAACTCTACATGTTTCGGTCCTTACTTGTCAACTCTTCTTGTGTTCTTCCTGACCACACACCAACCCACTCTGCAGTGGACTTCGTTGACTTGTTGGAGCAACTGTTGCCGGATTCGGACACCTCGAGAGGAATCCCCCCTGGGGGAGACATGAGCTCCACACCGCTCATCACTCCTACCCCGCCATCACTACACCCTCGACCCCCTCTCATTGCCCATATTACTGATGCTTCCGCTGATTGCATTCACGCCATAATTTGAATGCGCCAGAAGGCCTACGGTCGTTGGGTCTCGTCAATCCAAAAACTGGATGGGTTGATATCCGCCAATGACGCTTCGAGGCGGGAGGACATCGCTCTTTCCTTTTGTGCCAAGCGTCTCGCCTGGGGCAATGCTATCCTACACCTTGGGGGTTCATCGCAGGACGCATGGGGAGGAGTTCCAAGTGTCCTTCGACATCTTCTTTGATATAGCTCTTCGACCTGGGGGGCACTGTGAGAGGTATGGCGAAATACACTCAGGAAATATAGTCAGATGAGCTCTTACTATATTTCCTTTATTATTTCTATTTTCTCTCTTTTATTATATCTATAATTAGTTCGACGACCTATGTATGTGGTACATCGACTCTTGTGGGTGCACACACGCCAGACTTATGTATTCTAGCGCCCGTAGTTTAGAACTCAGACACTTTTTACACTGCAACCACGACTTACCCAGACACCCATTAGTGTCCTGTAAGTTGTGTCTACTCTATCAGAGTTTCGAACTGTACCAGTCGAAATTCAATCCTTATCGCAACTCGCGTGGACCACATCCACGCTATTCTATTATTCGACTCTCTAGTACTCTACTTTACTCTCGAGCAGTCGTTCAAAATCGCACTTGACAGTCGATTCTACTTATTCATTTAGCTCTCTACCTTATTCTAGATAGCTACTTCCTTCTACCGTATTGAACTAAGTAGTCAATATGCGTTCATTCTGTATTAGACTTCGACAGTCAATACATCTTAGTGTCGTACCTAAATGGTCGATATTCTTCGTATATAGAACAGTTAGAACTTCCACTACTCTTCACAGCCAGAATGTGAATTCCTCACTGCTATTCATCAAGGAAATGAGAAGGGTGAACAGGAGGAAGCAGTGACCACAGCAGTGAAGGAGCTCCGGAAATCTGGTGGCTGATCCATCAGATTAATGGAATGGTCAGAGGAGGATGGACTGGTATTGTATTGGGGAAACATATATGTACCAACTGTCCCAGAACTGAGGCATAGAATTGTGGAACAGCATCATGACTCTCCGGTTGCTGGCCACGCAGGACGATGGAAGACCTTAGAGCTGATCAGTCACAATTTTTGGTGGCCAGGCATATCGCGATATATAGGGCAGTATGTCAAGACCTGTGCCATTTGTATGTGCACCAAGTTCTAGCATTGAATGCCAATTGGGGAATTACACCCAAATGCCACACCAGAAGATCGATGGGATACAACTAGTGTTGACTTCATAGTTGACCTACCTGAATCCCAAGGGTACGATTCAGTGATATGACAAAGCGTGGACACTTCCTACCTACACATAAGACTGTTGACTCTATTGGTGCAGATTGGATCTTTTCCAAGGATGTGTGGAAGCATCATGGACTTCCACAGCGAGTTATCTTAGATTGTGGATCACACTTTGCAAGTCAATTCACTCGGGAATTATACCAACTCCTTGGTATTCAACCAGTCTATTCCACAGCCTACCACCCTCAGGCTGATGGGCAGACTGAATGAGTCAACCAAGAGTTGGAGACATATCTACGGATTTTTGTAAATCAGCACCAATCAGACTGGGTTGATCTTCTCCCACTTGCAGAATTCCAATATAACAACCATATCCATGCATCTACACAACAGACACCATTCATGTTAGACTGTGGATGTCATCCACAAATGGGTTTTGAACCAGACCTTCAATCCAACAAGGTAGAATCAGTATATGATTTTCGAGATCGAATGGCTGAAACTCTTGAAGAGGCAAAAGCAGCACTGGCTAAAGCAAAGGATGAGATGACAAAGTACTATAACCGTCAACGAACCCCAGCACCAAACTTCAAGGCAGGAGACCAAGCTTTCCTAGATGCCAGTGACATTCAAATGGCCCAGCCCTCAAAGAAGCTTTCACACCTTCGATTAGGGCCATTTAAGGTACTTTAACAAGTCTCACCAATTGCCTATAGATTAGAACTGCCTAGGTCAATGAATAGACTTCACCCAGTCTTCAATGTGGTGAAACTGATACCAAAGATTGAGGATCCGATCATTGGCCGCAATGCTAAACCACCACCAGATCCAATAGTGGTAGAAGGAGAGATTGAGTATGAGGTTGAGAAGGTATTGGACAGTAGATGGAGATATGGGAGAATTGAATACCTCATAAAATGGCAAGGTTTCGGCATGGAACATAATCGCTGGGAACCAGGACATAAAGTATTCGCCCCTGCCTTGACAGCAGACTTCCACACACAACATCCAGAGGCAGTAACAATCCAGGGCCCTATTCAAGGATCAAGGCAACCTCCAACCACCACAGTACGAGTGACCCAGATTCCAGGGTTTCGAAAGGTCAAGCCTGGACTCTACTGGCAGTACCCCAACTCAGTCATAGTGCGAGTTAGTGCGGTCTAGAGAGTCGCCGTTACACCTAAGGAAATGAGAGACAAACTCGGATCCACGATCAGATGTGACATGTAATGGAACACCATGCTTGGAAAATACATGGGTGACAAATAATTCAGCTAACTGTACAGATGTTATTGTGTCATATGTTGGAATGAAAATACTTTGCTTTGTGAGCCAATCCACAACAACTAGAATTGCTGTATGACTTTCAGATGCCAGTAGGTGCTCGATGAAATCCATAGAAATTGAGTTCCAGGGTTTTTCCGGTATTGGTAATTGTTTCAGTAAGGCATATGGTTTGTGTCACTGTGATTTAGAGCATAAACACATTGTATAGGATTTGCAATAGTGCTGAACAAAATCTCAGATGCCAGGCCATGTATATTCTCTTCTAATGAGTGAAAGAATTTTATTGAGGCCAAAATGTCCCGAGATCGGGTGGTCATGCTTATGTTGTAGGATTCACAGCCAAAGGGTGTCAGAATCCGGTACATAGATGTGGTTGTCAAGTCTAATGAAACCTTGTGAGTCTAGTGACCATTGGGACTGATCGGGGTCGGACAGGTTATTGAGATGTGCTGTGGTGACTGGGTCTAATGGAATTGCCGATAGTATATCTTGATGTAACTTTTCAGTATCCATAAGGATAACACTTTGCAAGACTGGATGAATGAGGTAAGTGGCTTGGATAGATGTGGTCAGTTGTTCTGATGAAAACATAGGCTTGAAATTATGCAGATTAACTGTGGCATAGTCGCTACTCCCCTCTTTAGGATAGACATCCCATCATCTAGTCATAGTGTTGGGTTTTCCACCAAGGTGGCCAGGACAGAAGCCGATTACCATATTGAAAGCAGAGAGGAATTCGGACCATCAGGCTTGCCGATGGGTGAGGAGTTTTGTGGTAGAAAAGTAAACCAAATTTTTGTGGTCAGTAATAACATCTATCAGGTGAGCCAATCCTTCCAAATAATGTTGCCATGTTTTGAAAGCTTCAAATATCACGAGTAGTTATCTATCGTGAACAACATAGTTGAGTACGGGTGCTGAAAAAGTGTGAGACAAAAAAGCTACTGGGTGGACTTCACCATTGGTGTCCAGAATGGACAATATCGCAGCAAGCGCATAATCCAAGGCATCAGTTTCCACAATGAGTTGAACATCAGGCTTCCAGTGTGACAAAATAAGGGAAGATGTAAACACACTTTTCAATTCTCAGAATGTCATTCAGCATTCTTCAGAGAACTTCCATGGGGTGTCTTTATGAGTAAGATGAGTGAGCGGAATGATAATTTTTGAGTAGTTGTGAATGAAACAACAATAAAAATTGGCAAAGCCTAAAAAGGACTGAATGTCCTTAACCTTTCAGAGTTCTGGCGAATCTTGAATAACTTGAATTTTAGTGTCATCCATGTGGAGACTGTTGGGTCCCATCATGAAACCTAAATATTCAACTGTGTTGACATCAAAAGAACATTTTTTACCATTCGCAAAAAGACCATGTTTTCAGAGTCTTTGGAGAACTTCATGGACATGTTCATCATGAAGTGTAGGATCTTCAGAGAATATGAGGATGTCGTCTAAGTACACAATGACAAAGACATTGAGGAGGTCAGAAAAGATGTCATTGATAAAACATTGAAAGACCGATGGAGCGTTGGTGAGGCCGAAAGGCATCACTAACCATTCAAAGGAGCCATAGCGAGTGTGAAAAGCTCTTTTCCATTCGTCACCTTCGGTGATCTGAACCAAATGATAGGTGTGTTTAAGATCTATCTTTGTATAGATTCAGGCCTTCTGAGAGGCATCAAGTAAATCAGATATTAGTGATAACAGGTACTTATCTTTTCAGGTGATTGCATTTAGTCCTCGAAAGTCAATGCAAAGCCAAAGGGAACCGTCTTTTTTCCAAATGAATAGGACAGGGGGTTCCATAAGGAGGCTTTGAGGGTCGGATAAAACCTATAGCCAAGTGTTCGTTCAGGACATCTCGGATAGCTGATAATTCAGAATGTGAGAGAGGATAAACTGGGCCTAAGGGTGGATGTGAACCTTCTTCAATATCAATTTTCAAATTGTAGGGGCCTGTGAGGGGCAAGTCGATCAGCTTTTTGTTTACTGAAGACCTCTGTAAATTCATGGTATTTTTCTGGAACACCTTCCAAATCTGTGATCAGTTCAGCCACCAGGGATGCAAAGCAACCAGTGACTTCGTCAACTTTAAGATTGACTGTAAATGCTCAGGAGCCATCCAACTTGATGGCTCTCATAAAAGCTGTGGCATTTATTAGAGAGATGGGCAGCGGAGAGCTCGGATTTACCATGGGGCCAGAGATGCTGTAGAGGCCATATTTGCCAAAACAGGTGGAAACAGACCAGTCATATTGGGTGCCAGCAGGATTTGGAAATGGATACTGCCCAATACCCAATCAATCAACAGATTGTAGTGGGTGAGCCAGTTATGTCCTAGAACCACAGAGCAGCTCGAGTCCAACTGTGTTACAAAAAATGTAACTGTCTGAAAGGTTCCACATGGGAACCGAAGTCAGAGTTCACAGGCTTGTGAGATTACAGAGTTTGAGGTACCATCAAAGAGTCAGAGTAGAATCAGATCTATTGCATAAGTTTTTAACTGATTTTTTCAGGAAAAACTTGTATCTATAAAACAATGGGTTGAACCTGAATCTACGAGAGTTTGAAAAGAAAGACTCCCGAGGGGTTCTGAAGTAAGATTTATAAACAAAGAATTGGGATCATACAGAGTGGATGTGTTAAGATGCAATTTTCTGGTGTGCGGGGAGATTCAAAGCAACTCTCCAACTGCACAGAATCCAGAGAGTTGCTTAATATTTTTTTGACTCAGCAGCTGGCTTAGCTGGGTGTGAAGTTGTGACCATATTGGCTGATCAGGTTTTTGTGGCCTTTGGGGATGTGGCGACTCAGTGTCCGGGATCTGTGCACAAAAAACAAAGATTGTTGTCCATTTGACATTGCTTTTCCTGTGGTAGGAGCTTGCCGTTGGAGCTGAGTTTGCCAGTTAAGTCAGGTTTGTCTTTGTTTGTCTTGAGACTTATTTGACTGTTTTCCCTTGCCTTTTTTGTTGTTAGAACCCTTGTTGTTGGACTTCTTATTGGAGTTCAAGTTGCCACTATTGTTGGTGTTTTGTTTACCAGACTTGTTGGCATTCTTATAGATTATTTGGGCTAACCTAGATTATTTGGGTTAACCTAGACCATTTGGGTTAAAGAAGATCATTTGGGTTAAACAAGATTATTTGGGTTATGACTTAATCTCTGGGTTATGATGTATCCTGTTGTATACAAGCAAACTTTCAAATATATTTCATATAATTTAAATTTAGTTGGTTTAGAGAGTTAACCAGAACTATCTGGAGTACCAATCCCCATTGTGCAATTTATTCCAAAAGAATAATCTACAGATGATTGTTTGACTAAATTTTGTCAGATATACAGTGACTCAAAAAACCCTTCCAATGTTTGGTACTTCAGATGTATATCCTTGATAGCTCAGAGGATAAAAATGCAGAAATATCAAAAATATTTGTGAGCATGCTCTATCATATATAGATTGTGGAAATACAATTTCATTACATAAGCTCCAAATATGGAAATACTACAAATATATATATACAGGAGGCTCATTGGAAGGGTTTTTTGGTTGGCAGCATTGATGACTATAAATGGTTATAGTCATGTGACCTTGTTGATTGTTCACCTCCAACTGGGTCCTATCAACAAAATCACATGATGTCACATGATGTCACATGACCACATTGTGCTGCAGTATAAATACACGGCCTTTAGCAACTAGCAATATCCCAATTCCCAAAATGTGCACTTTGTCTCTTGCCAGCCAGAATCATATCCTCTCACTGCTTGATGCTTGCCATACAGCTAGCCACATTTTAGCTCCTACTGGTTATGGCATTGGCACAGTCTTTAGACTTTACTCCAAGCATTGTTGTCATCTCTCTAAGTCCATTGGTGGTCACCCCTCCAAGCTTTCCCCTACCAATATTCACTATGCACAGCATCTCATCAGCTCTGGGAAGGCCAACACTGCTTTTGATGTGGCCAAAGCTCTTAATAATGTCACCAACCAGTCCATCTGTACCCAAACTGTGTGCAATAGTCTCAATATGGTTGGGGGTCAATAACCCTTCCAATGTTTGGTACTTCAGATTTACATCCCTGATAACTCAGAGAATAAAAATGCAAAAATATCAAAGATATTTGTGAATATGCTCTATCATATCTATATTATGGAAATACAGTGCCATTACAGAAGCTCCAAATATGGAAATACTACAAATATTTATATATAGGAGCCCCATTGGAAGGAACTTTTTGTGATGTTTGGAGAAGGATTTGTGATATTACAGGGCTACATGCTGTGGGAAGGACCTGGGTATTCTTTCAAGATAGATGAGAGGATGGATGGGTACCTTTCCCTCAAGATTATGGAGGAGAACCTTCAAGCCAGCCTCAACTATTATGGAAAATATGTGGGTAATGTCATCTTTCAGCAAGATCATGACCCTGAACACACCTGCAAGAAGGCCCAGACTTGGTTTCAAGATAATGATTTTAATGTCCTCCCATGGCCAGCACAGTTTCCAGACCTCAACCCCATTGAATACTTGTGGAATCATAAAAAGAGGGGGATAAGGGATACTGAAGTTGTGGGAGAAGGTGGAGGAGGAGTGGAACAAGATTGATGTAGAGGTGTATCAGAATTTGATTGAGAGTATGCCTAGAAGGGTTGCAGGTGTGTTGAAGGCAAAGGATAGCCATACTCAGTACTGAATATTAGTAGTTTTGTGGGTCAGAGTTGTTGGCCAAAAAACCCTTCCAATGAGTCTCCTGTATATATATATTTGGAGTATTTCCATATTTGGAGCTTATGTAATGGCATTGTATTTCAACAATCTTGGTATGATAGAGCATATTCACAAATATTTTCGATATTTTTGCAATTTTCTCCTCTGAGCTATCAAGGATATACATCTGAAGTACCAAACATTGGAAGGGTTTTTTGAGTCACTGTAGGATAAATATTAATATTTTTGCATTCTTCAGAGTGATACCTAATCAACTGAATTTGATTAAATATTAATTTTACAACAAACAATATAAATATATATACTTTAGTGGATAAATAACTTTTAAAGTTTTGGGTTATCCTCCTCATGAGATAGTAGCATCCAATTTCAAACTGGTGGATGGGAAACCTGGGGAGTCTGGGGGTAGTTGATAGGTTGGGAGGACAGTCGGAAATCCCATGGGCTCTGACGAGGTCATTAGCATTGTGCTTCAAAGATGAGAGGTGGTAATTGAGTGGGATATATGCAATGTTACTGGGGGAGAACTTAGTTGATTTTTTGACTGGATTGTATATACAACATTAGCTAGACTATATAGACTGTGGAATGTATGCAATACCAAATCCAGTAATAATGAAGATCAAAACAAGTAATCATGAAACAAGACTAGTAAAGACTACACTAGGTGTTAGGGACAGAATGGAGTGGAGTAGGGTGCAAAATGTGACAGGTCATTTGACCATAATGGGAATGGAGCATAGTTAGAGAGCTGATGGGTTGTCCAGGCAGAGTATGGTTACTGGTGCGTGAAACAGAGTCAGATATAGACAGGTCTTGACATATGTGGGTCCCAGCAGGCACTCCAGTTGTGACTGTGCTTAAGTACCATATAGTGGGTTGGGTACATATGGGGTGGGGTCCGGAGCCTGGTGGGTTTTCCGGTCTGTAACCTGGTAGGTATAGAGAGTCAGGTGCATGTAGGATAGGGTCCAGAGCCTGGCAGGCTTTCCCATCCTAACACTGTGGAGCTTTACACTGGATGGATGAGTGTCTGACAGTTAGCTCTCAGACAACACTAAAGGTTTGGCAAGTGTTGCAAGCAAGGAAAGATAACCCTTCCAATACTTGAACCAGTCCCTCACAATGTAAGGTCTCTTCTTCAGAATAATACAGACAATGCCATGAGTCTGTCTTGCAAGGTGGATGGAGCCCATATGTCTTTAAAATACATGGTGGATTATATCACCAACATGGTTCCTTGATCCTATATATGGGAGGTGTATCACCCAGTTTTGCTCAGCTTTACATCCATGATCCTGCACAGGGGCATACATTACAGATAAGGCAGAATCACCGAGCAACTCAAAATCTAAACAATCAAACCTTTTCTGACTTGCAGGACATGATGGAGCAATATAATCCCTTTATAGCACTCTATCTCCAGGCATATGAGCAATTGAGGAGACTCCAAGGTTACATGTTAGACTGATCTACAGACTTGTACTGATCCCTGACAGTACAACTTTCTGACCAGTGATAAACTTGCAGTCATTGTGCCTGGAGATGGTGATACAGGCCATGGTGACCAAAGGGATATTATCATTCAGAGAAGGGGAGGGTCTTGTTAGAATTTGCAGGTTCGGAATATGCTTGACTCGGTTTGGGTACAAAGAACACATTGCAAATGTATGAAGTGTAGAGTACAAGTACCTAGTTTAAGTACCTACTACTGGTAATACTATACCCGGTTACCCATCAATCACATGCTACATTGTTCACAAACCCAAAAAATCTGATACTTGGAGTGTTGAATGAGTAATGGTTGACCTGGATATATTAATATCTTACTGATGACTAATCATCTCAGTAGTAACTGGTTCTTAATAGAACTACTCTTAATGGCCTGATAGCTCAGGGGTTAAGAGCACTAGACATGTAATCCAAAATTAGTGGTCACTGGTTCAAATCCAGCTCAGGTCAATATTTTCACCCTGATTATGTATTTATTACAGGTCTTTCCATTGATTGCATGATGGACAGGCCATTTTTACACCCTTAAATATGTCATACTCTTTTCCAGAGGTGAGCATGGTTGGTTATGGGACATTTCCTATGAAAATAACAATTGGCAGCCCCAGGCTGCATAACAGAATTACCAAGCTGAAGAAGAAAACAAAAGTTGAAAGGTGACCCAGTAATGAATATTATGCCTATTGCCTATTTCTTAAAGAAAATGAAGCCAAAACCATTTTTTATACACAAACACTATTCCAGCAGTACATCATCGATGCCTGGGCAGTCACAGAACAGAGCAGATTGAAATTTCTAGAGTGAAAATCAACCAAGGATATGTGTAGAACTCTACAACCAGGTTGTTAATGCTTTTTTAAATAATACTATTACCCAATAGTATCAGTCAGAGAGTCATACTCCCTTCTTCATTTACTGGCAGTTCACAAGATATGAGGCAAAGTCTGCAAAGTTCTTTTCAATTGCATGTGTAAGTATTGAAATGCTAGCTGCTTCATTACCATGACTGCCAATCCCAATTGGGAAAGATGCTGAAAATGACTACAGAGGGCCATATCTTTGGTAAAATGGTAGCACATATCCATGTCATTGAATTCCAAAAGTGGGGTCTCCCACACATGCACTATCTTATATAGTTTGAGGAGCAGGATAAGCCAAGGACACCTGCAGACATTGATTCAATTATTTCTGCCTGTTTTCCAGATCCTGAAACATATCCCAGACTATTTAATTTAGTAGGTCATGACCCATCATCCCTGTGGTCCTGATCATCCAAATGCTGCCTGTATAGCCAATGGTACATGCGGTAAATTCTTCCCAAAGGATTGGTGTGAAGCCACCTTGTCAATCAAGAAGGTTATCCATCCTACCTTCATCCCAACAATGGAAGGGTTTATCAAACTCCCAAGTTTACATATGATAACAGATATGTTGTTCCTTACTCTCCTATTCTGCTTCTCACCTTTGAGTGCCATATCAATGTTGAGTTGGTCTTTACCAATAGATCAATGAAGTATGTACATGCATAAATACTGTTACAAGGGCCCCGATTGCACAACTATGGAGGTTGGAAAGACACCAGATGAGATTAAACAGTATCTTGAGACATGATACATTAGTGCATATGAGTCTGTCTCGTGATTAATGCAAAATGAACTCCACACCCAGGTTCCTGCAGTAATGCCACTTCATGTCCACCACCCTAGGGAAAACACTGTCATTTTTGATGCTGATCAAGGCCCTGTTGAGGCTTTACAAAGAACAGAGTGTACTGGCACAACTCTAATGGCTTATTTTGAAGCTAATGCCAAGGATCTCATTGGGTACAATGGTTTCTGTGCCAGGGACACATTGTATATGGATTTTCCCAAGTATTTTATATTTGTAGCCAGGTAAATCATGGAAGCCATGTCAAAGTGGTTTTTCCATAGGATGCATCCATTTTGTCAATGCTTCCAGTGGTGAAATATTAAGGTGCCACCTCATTTGAAAACCTCAGGACTTTTCAGGATAAGACCCATCCCATCCCAAATTTCAATAAGCCTGTGTTGCATGTGATTTGCTTGAAGATGATCACCAGTGGAACATGTGTCTCAGAGAAGCCAGTTGCATACAGCCTGGTCTTCAACATTACAGGTTGTTCGTCATCATTTTGACTATGTCTTCCCCTGCACAACCCCAAGATCTGTGAAATAAGTTCAAAGAATTTATCTGTGATGATTTGGACTGGATCCTGAGGGTTAAATATGACATTCACAATGCAGCACCTGACACAATTTATGACTTTGGTCTCTATGAGATTGATAGAATTCTCCACTATTCTGGAAAGTCCTTTCACTCTATCCAACCATACCACAAATCACTCAGAATTGGGATCAGTTCATTGGAAATTGTCTCATTAAGGAGCAGAAGGATTATAATATTGATCATGAGCATGCCAATGCCCAAGCCAATCTTGAGAAGTTCAATCCTGAAATATTTTGGATCATTGTCCTGTTGAAAGTAATGTTTGGCCCCTTCCATTTCTAGCATTCCAAAGCTTTCTACCACTCCATCCTCCAAAATCTCCACAAATCATCCCACACCATTCCACCCTATAGAACCCCATACCATGAGATTATTTCCTCCTCCATACTTGACAGTTGGTGTTGTTGTTCAGTCAGATGTTGGTTCCTCCCATTCTTTCCAAACATACATCTTTCCATCAGATCCAATTCAGTTAATCTTAGTCTCACCTGTCTACAACACCCTTTTGAAGTCCTCCACAGTCCATTTTTCATAGTACTGAGCAAACTCAAGTCACTTCTGATGATGGGTCTTCTTCAACATGCATACATTCTTCTTTATTGCAGAGTAAAGTGGGAGTCCAGAAAGACCCAAAGATAATTGAGTCAGAAGACCTGGGGTTTTTGTTATGACCGTGTCACAACCTGACGGTCCCCAAGGTTATCACCACCTATTGACAATTCAGGTCATCGCTCAAGTCCTCACATCGGAAGCCGTTGGTTCCCCGACACTGACGTATGCCTTCGCGGTGATCAAACTCCATTTACACCCCCATCAAAATATACTCATACTATCTGGTTAAACTCTGATATGTCCCTTTTCATTATGATGATCTGTTCTACTCTATGTTTCACACATGTCTAAATATACTTGTAACTCTCGGACTTTTTTCCTTTTCTCATAATCCCGCTCTCGGTTAATGTACAGTCTCCGAACTAATCGTAACCATCCTGTTTCTAGTCAAGCTTATTTGTCAATACCGCTTTCCGCTCTTCTCCTAGTTAGTGTTTGTTAGATGCCTGATACTTGTATATGAACCCACTGTAGTCATAGTTGCTAGGAAATCAGAATATCGACTCAGAATACCCTCTTACATCTACAGAAGTCTCATACTAAGTACTCCACTATCCACCTTCGTGTGTGCTCACCCACTCTCAGTCCCCGACCCCTTGGCCCGACACTCAACTTATCCCTCAATTCGGATCAGTAGTTTCACCGAGAGGTATTCGTTAGGACTAGTCTTCGCCCGCCTGACATTTAAGGACACCCAATGGATAACTGCGAGGGCACAGCACATAAGCTGAAGCCAAGTCCTTCCGATCGGTCCCTGTTGGTCTACCGACATTAGTCAGTTTTTGGTTCTTAACAGTTTTCAAGAATACAGTATGCTATGTTGTTAAGTTTGAATCCCCACAGGCTCTGAGAATAGATAGATGCAATTGAAAGAACAGAGGTAGATATTGAGCTGGAGATAGTTGGATACTACATTGGGTGCTAAGTTGGTACTAAGTCGATATTCTGGTTGTAATATAAGTAGAAACAGGTCTCGGACAATATAGGACTAATGATTATTGTACAACTGATACAGTAAGACAAAAGGATAGAACAGGTGAACAAGAATGATACAGGATAGGCTTTATTGGGAATCAGGATTTAAGATACAAATAACACAATAAGATAACAAATGAATCCATGTTAACCAGACCAAAGGGGTAGATCAGAACAAGGGATCTTCTAGCATTTAGAGGGTCCAGGATGTCTGAGTGGAGTCTTGGTAATAGACAATCCTAAAATAGAGAGATGTACTTATGGGATAGGATCTGGAGCCCAGTGGGTTTCCCAATCCTAACAAATGGATTTGTAGTAATATATCCTTATATCCTATCTAAGTTCGAATTATTTGTTTTTTCATTGTTATTAAATATATAGAATAGAATAGAATACATAACAATAACTTTCATGGTATTTTAATGCAAAATAATAAAATATTTTATACACTAAAATGACAAGCTTTTGTCATACACATGGTTCAGAGATGAGATCTATTAGAAAACCACCCAAACACAGTAAAATAAGCACATATCCAAATAAGGAAAATATATTTAAGTTTATAAAAGATCATGAAGGAAAATCACTAGAATGGAAACAATGCAGCTTCATTCTCGGAACTTCAAGCTACCTTGCACTACTCTGCATGTGGTACTAGGAATATGATTGGACAGCCTTGCTCAACTACCATTTTACCTTCCATTCAAAGTTCGACCTGCAAGAGCAATACCTTCTCAACCACCCCCACCCAACAAATCTTCCACCACATGTAGTGGGTCTGATTCATCCAAAGCTTTGTATTGTTTTGACGGAAGCAAGGGCTAAGAAAGCAGAGACGCTGTAAGTTGCTTTTCATATATGACGTCGGTCCACATGCTCACACCTGGTGATTCTGTCGATTGTTATATGACCGACCTGAACCTTGTGCTGCTTCCTTGTTTACACTCCATTAGTGCCTATTGCACACGTCTCCTGTACTCCACGTGGGACCCCACTGTGGATTGTTATTATTAATCGGAATACTGAGGAAGGATTCATATTCGCTTTGTTTGTCTGTTTTTCTTTTTATTTCTTATAATATTCTTTAAAATGGGAAGGGATACGGACATGCATTATCAGATCATATCATATTGCCAACAACAAATGCCATGACAAGCACATCCCACACTCCATCCACTCTTTCTCCTCTCCCATTCAAACACAAGCCCAAGCCCAAGCCCAGCACCCATGCCCGAATACAAATCAGCCAGCTTTACATCCTCCACATAGACACAGATGAAAATACAATGCTCCCACCCCCATCCCAATCACAACCCCAATTCTCCACAAATAATCCATGACCCCACTCCCAGGGGATGCATACAAGGAGTTGTAGCGTGGGGGCACAGCTGTGGAAAAGTGCACCTTTGGATTTCGATTTGCATTCACAGGGGCTGGGACACGGACACAGGTGGAAGAAGGAGGGTCTGACGTTCAAGTGTGAGAGCTGTGCCAAGGTGTGTGTTTTATTAATACATACCGACATTAAAAGGTTTGCCGGCACCCGAGCTGTCTCGTCAAATACCCCTAGTGTGAAGAGTCAATAGATTCTGACTGCTCAATATATGAAGAATAGTGTTTATCCAACTACTATTAGAGAGATAATCAGTGAAAGACTGAATATCTAGGGTAGAGAGATAGCAGCGCGAGTCGACTACAGTGTCGACGAGCGCAAAGACTTGAGAGTGGGACTCGACCTTCGCGGTTTGAGTCCAAAGACTATTAGTATGCGAGAAGACACTACCTTTATAGGTAACTGAGATGTTACCCTTGACACCTCTCACTATTCGACCTCTGGGTTGTTACGGGTCTGCTGGGTAAAAAAGTGTCTGTTCTCTTGGCGCCGAGTGTGCCCACAGGTATACACAATGCTTCGAACTAAGAAATAAAGGTACGCTCGAAATGTAAAAGGAAGTAGAGAAAGGAAATAATACTAGATAATAATGTACTATAATATGTCTAATATTAAACAGCCTGATCATGATATATACATACCCTTCACACCTAGGAACACTCCCCATACTGGCACAAAATCAGAATTCGACGTCACAATAGCATGGGTATCATCCGCATGTGTCAGTTGCTGGACCTCGTCCATTACCCCAGCCCATACACAGTCGCAGTTGCATCATCAACATAACATGCCCACCCCCATGCCCCCCCCATACATATGCATACACATTGCCGACACATATGCCTATGTCGGGATATGGATACCCCATGACTACTGCAAGTACAATGGCTGTTGCGGCTTTGAGCGGTGGTGCAGGTGCAGATATTGATGTGGATAATATAGATGATGTGCATATGAATGATATGGATGATGTGCATGTGGAGATTGATGATGTGTCACTCGATGGGCTTGCGGACAGGACTGCAAATGGGGGTGGGAAGGTGGAGGATGAGTTGGAGATGAAGATGGAGGTTTGAGTGCTTCATGTTGGGTGTTGGTCTGATGTGAGAGATTCATATCACTTAGAAGCAATGGGTGCCAGTTTACATGGTGTACGTTTTACTATTCATGGACCACTTTTCTTTCCCATTCCTTTGCTGTCCTCATCATGTTTTGTTTTAAAACACTGCACACACGTGTTGTGGGCTGTTTTTGTACTACCTCTTGTTTTGTTTTGTCAAGGTGGGGGGGCGTTCGGTTGAGTTTTGAGTGAAACTCACTCGACACATGATTGGACTTTTTACTACTGCTTTGGTGGGAATATATTTGTATATTTTGTATACATATGTGGCTTTGTTGGTTTAAGGCTGCATTTTTGTACGTGTCTATTCTATCTATGGTATGGCCGCATTGCAATTTGAAGATTAAAAAGTCCCTAGTGGTCTTGATGTTTTAAAATCAATCAAGTCGTACACAATTGTTTCAAAAATAAAGATCATCACACTGGCAGGTGATGTGAAAAATATTTGTGTATGTCCTAGAATTGAACCAATGCCTACGGTGAAAATACGATACTATGATTTACTAAATACTTTATTGTTAACTTAGTGGGTAAGCTTTTCACTTATTTATATCATAATAATTTCTAGAAGAAATTAAATAATAGGTTTTGTGACAATACTTTTGAATGATGGATTATGGGCATATCATTCATTACCTTTTCTATTTTTCTATTTTCTTTCTATTTTTCTGTCCATTTCATTAATTTCTCGCCATTATATATTGTGTGAGTTCAGAAACCACATGTGATGCATGACATGGGGTTAAATTTGTTGGCATTTAGACCACCAAGTAATTGAAACTCAACAGAGTGTTTTATGAACTGATTAAATGTCCCGAAAATGTCCTGAATATCAGGTAATTTTCTTTATTTACTCAAGTGTTCATTATTATATAGATGTACTCAGTGCCAGGTAATTAAATAGAGAGATGTCATACTGGTAATGGCAAATCTTTGACCTTTTGGTATATTGGCTCACAGTGTATAGATCAATCCACCTTAGTCCAAATGCAAATGTGGTTATATCCTAATAAATCTACCTTAGTCTGTTAGAATATGGGAATAGAATAATTAGTTAATCCCATATCTCATCTTGTGACTGCATAGATTCGACTAGTTCATAAACCATGTGATAGTTATATTTAGTTTAGTGTTTACTAGTTCCATAGTACACACAAATGTGCAGTGCACAAACCAGTACACAGATCATGTATTCTAGAATATAGTCTAGTCCAGTTGAGGAGTAGGATCCTCATCTGGAAGCCTAGTTATATCACCAGTTTTATATTCTATACTGCTCTACTCTAAGTGGCTATGTGTTAAGTGCCATGTTGGGAACTTATTCCGGAACTATTGGAAAGTCACTGGGAAGTTGGGAACTATCGGATAGGGTCAGGATGTCGGCTTCAGCTTTTGTGCTGCACCTCTACGCAAACGCTCAAAGTCCTTAATTTCAGAAGTGAGACTTACGATGGAAGATATAGATATTCAGAGTTCCGAAGAGTTCTGAATATCGAGCGTACAGAAAGATGGGAGAAGGAATAAGAAACTAAGTCGATATCAGATCTAAGGTAAAGTACAAATTCGTGGAAACTAATATAAGTCTTCTCGTTATTGTACTACAAACTAAGACCATAATAAGACAGAAACGGAAGTATTCTTAAAACAGAAATACAATAAGACATATCAGGGAGACAATATTCCGAAATGGAAATATAATAAACAAACGAGTGAATACTTGTCAATGGACAAATTACCAAATGCGGAACAAGGGAAAAATGCGGAAGATACGGTAACTATGATGTTCCGTAGTCAGAGATCGGAAGTCGGATATTGAAACATCCAGGGACGGGTCGTAACAGTGAGACTTACAATGGAAGATACAGATATACAGAGTTCTGAAGAGTTCTGAATATTGAGCATACAGAAAGATGGAAGAGGGAATAAGAAACTAATTTGATATCAGATCTAAAGTAAAGTACAAATTTGCAGAAACTAATATAAGTCTTCTCGTTATTGTACTACAAACCAAGACCACAATAAGAAGGAAATGAGAGTATTCTGAAATGGGAATACAATAAGACAAATCGGGGAGACAATATTCCAAAACGGAAATATAATAGACAAACGAGTGAATACTTGTCAACAGACAAATTACCAAATGTGGAACAAGGGAAGAATGCGGAAGATATGGTAACTATGATGTTCCGTAGTCAGAGGTCGGAAGTCGGAAGTCGGAGGTCAGAAGTCGGAAGTCGAAGGTCAGAAGTCGGATATTGAAACATCTGGGAACGGGTCATAACACTACACTCCAACAGTAGAGAGTCCTCGTACTGTGATTCCCCTGGCTTGCAGATTATTTTAGCATAGTCCAAATGCAAACCTGGTTTCATCATGATAAATCTATTAGAACAAATGAATAGAAAGCTGAAGATCATCCAGAACATTGTGAGGGATGAGATAAAAGCTAGCTAGGTTTTATTCAACTATAACTACATCCCTGTGAGGATGAGATGAAATCAAAGGCATGCCATTCAAGAACTCAAGACAAGGGATGAAACATGTGGTGTCACACATATTGATGACACAATCACAATAGGTTTGATTCCCTATCAAGATGCATTTGGGAAGATAAAGAAAGGTCCAGTAGATGTTAGAGTTACTTAGACTCAAAGTGTAGTGTCAATAGTGAGCTTGAGGGTGATCATTGACCGTTGACCTTTATGGTGTGAGGTCAATGGAAGGGTTGAAAGATGTTGATGTGTGGATGCTGTCTGTGATAGCAGAGACAATGCCTACACCACAACTTGCACAATATTACACAGTGTGATTTCTAGGTAAAAAGGTCTGTCTGTAGTGTCTGGTGTACCCACAAGTATACATAACACTTCAAGCTAAATATGGTCTAAGATGTTTGAGGACTATCTTAGTTGAAATGTGTTAGGGAGGACTTGGCTTCAGCTTATTTATAGGCTGCACCCTCACTAGATCGTGTTGTCCAATTTCAGACAGGTGGATGGGCACCCTGGGGAGTCCAGGCAGAGGTTGTGAGTCAAGATAGGTGAGAGAGATAGATGTGCCGGAGCCCGTGGGCTCTGACTAGTGTGAGCAGTGTAATTCAAGTAGGAGTTTAGAGCGGAAAATGTATTAGATTACTGGGGGGAATCTAAGCCAATTTTCTGACTGGATTATATGTACAACATCTGCCAGTTTAAATAGACCATGGAGTGAATGACATATTAAATCCAGTAATGATGAAATGAAACGAGCAAAACATAAAACAGGAATAGTAAACACCAAGTTTGGTGTTAGGAATGGGACGGAACGGAGCGGAGTCCGAATAGTGACATATCATAAACCATAACGGGAAATGGAGTGGGAGTGGAGTCCAAATCATGACAGGTCATTTGACTAAAATGTAAAATGGGAATGGGGCTCTGTTAGAAGGAAGACGGGTATTCCAAGCGGGGTCCAGTGACTGATGTGTGGGACGAGGTCAAACATAGACAGGGATGGAGTCTGGTGGGTTTTCTGGTGACTGAAACACAACGTAATAAAGTCAAACGTAGACAAGTCTGATGTACAGAGTCCAGTGGGAATTCTGGTAAACTGATAATGGGTGTGTATAAGTTAGTGCCCGGAGTCTGGTGGGATTTCCAGTCGTAACAGTACCCTCCCTTTATACTGAAGTCCCAAAGAGGCTTTAGACCTCGATAAGGTTCTTGTCGGCTACACGTATATGTCAAAAGTCATGTCGGTTACACATATGTGTCAAAGAGACAGGTGATCTGGAAGGTAAGGTTCAGACATGATGAGCCTGTATAAAAATTTGAAAAAATGAAATTTCTTCTTCTTTATTACCCCCATCTTCGCAATAATGGGACCAAAACCAACACCAAGACAAGTTATGCTGACTGCTGGGCCCTCCATGGGCACTCCGTATCAGGCGCCTTTCAGCGTGGCCCAACTTTTGGTGCAGCGAGACAAGCAGCACTGTTTTTGTGAAGAAGCAGAGAAGGAGGCCAGGGAGGCTGAGGAGGCCTTGGACAGGGCGTATGAGGCGGCATTGGCTGTGGAGGAAGAGGCTGTGAGGCAGAAGAGAAAAGAGGAGGAAGAGGCTGCATGGGTGGCCGTGGAGAAAGTGCAGGTGGCTGCAGACAGGGCTGCAGTAGTTGCGGGAAAGGTAAGTCCCAAATTCCAACGTGTTGTTTTTTTTCAGTCATGATGAAGCAAAACATACATAAAACAGGAATAGTAAACACCAAGTTTGGTGTTAGGAACGGGATGGAATGGAGCAGAGTCCGAATAGTGATAAATCATAAACCATAACAGGAAATGGAGTGGGAGTGGGTCCAAATCATGACAGGTCATTTGACTAAAACGGGAATGGGGCTCTGTTAGAGGGAAGATGGGTATTCCGAGCGGGGTCCAGTGACTGATGTGTGGGACGAGCTTGGACATAGACAGGGATGGAGTCCGGTGGGTTTTCTGGTGACTGAAACACAACATAATGAAGTCGAACGTAGACAAGTCTGAAAGTACAGAGTCCGGCAGGAATTCCAGTAAACTGATAATGGGTGTGTATAAGTTAGTGCCCGGAGTCCAGTGGGATTTCCAGTCATAACAAAATGTATAAAATAAAAAATATAGTATAATTTAGAATAAAATATTAAATGTCACAGGGTGAAGGAGGAAGCATAAGAGAAAATTACACTGTCCCCTTTAAAATCCTTCATGGCCTAATACATAATTTAATATCACCAGATATGTATGTAATCCAGACATAGTGGTTACTGGCTCAAATCCAGCTCAGGCCAATACTTTTCACCCTACTTATGTAATCTTTCCTTCTATAGTAAGATATCCAAACTTTCCTTTTTCCATGAAATCATAAGACTTCAAATCACTTAGAGGTCTAAGTAGAAATACACTCATTTGTTGCTGGCCACATGATAACTGGTTGTCCCTTTCTATTAGATTCGAGCCAGTGTTCAAACCTTTAGGGGAGCTTTTTTCAGATATATTTTGCATTGATAGACCAAAACCCTTTCATCACTACAACCGTGTTGGAATATGAGCGTTACATAAGCTCGTAACACATATCCCTTTGTTCTATCCCATTTGTTGCCCCATTTAGTATTCTATTGTTTAGCAGACATATATAAGTAGCCTAGTGTTTATATATCTACCCATTCGTTTGCCTAATATTACTACAAGATATACGCACAAATGAAATTTATATACTGCTCTCATATGTAGTTCATTTGGAGCTTCTATATTTTATCTTAACAAACCACCCGTTATTTTACACAAGCAACCTTGAGATATTATATTAATGTTATATAATTTGTAAACTTCCACAGATGAACACCATCATGGGACACAATGTGTAAGGCTGTCATCAATTGCAGCCTCACTGAGTCTCAGTCCAAATGTTGATAGGACTTGAGTATATTTGTCTATGAATGGAGACGGCAGTACACGATAGTGACGGTAGGTAAAACGAGGATGATAAAAAAGTACTATGCGCATTTATCCGAATTAAGGTAGGCATCACTTTAGTTCAGCACCTTATGTAATCATATTACTAAGTGCCAAGAGTGGCCAAATTTGCGAATCAAATTTTTGAAAAATTTATTATGAAGTCAAAAAATGAATTGGAGGGTCACTATACAGAGAGTTCTTGAATCTCTGGGTAATAATCTCTAGGATTTTCATCATTTTCATCATCTGAGTCCAAATCAGGAGCAAGATCTGGTAGAGGTTCTTCCTCAAAGTCATCAAAAAAGCCCACCAAGGTGAGAGATCCATCTTCTTCATCCACAATAAATGCTTTCTCATACATCCTTTCATTGCTTTGATCTAGATTGAGAGAAACTGGTTTGCAATTGAACTCATCATCATCTGGGACATCCTTGATTGTCACTGAGGGCTTTTTTTGTGCCTTGGATCCAAGGTTTTTGATGTGAGATTGTGCAGCTTTAGACTTCTGAGGCATGGTAGTAGAAATGTGCAACTGCACGTTTGCTACTGTGCTGCTTATGTAATGTGGCCTGTGATCAAGTGCACAGCTTACTGCACAAGTACATGTGCAACTATACCCTCTTTTTCTTAGGAGAATTTTTATGTAAGTAATATAGGTACATATATTTGAATTTAATACAACTATGTACTAATTTAATACAGTTTTCTTTTCCAATTTTAGGCCTTGAAACAAGGCTGCCCAATATATCACATGATGATTATGTAAGTGGCCAATACTGACACTGTCGAAATTTTGAAAATCTCAGAATCACATGGAAATGCATTTTTAAGCATTCAGAGACTCAAAAAAAAAGTCAAAATTTGTAAGTCCTACTACTGGGCAAAGGTGAATTATTTTTCAAGTTTTAAACCTGAGAACTGGAGGAATGGATCCCAACTCCACTTCCCTGGGCTTTAATTACAGATTATCTTTGTTGTGGAAGCACAGAAAGGAGTGCAAGCAGGTCACTCTTTTGCTTACATAAACAGGTGCCAAACTAAAGTGACGCCTACCTTACCTAAGGAAGCGGACACTAAATATTAAAGGTCCATCGTGGTAAGCCTCACAAGGCTTACACAATGGATAATCCACCTTACTGTTACTAGTCGATTTCCTTCAATTTTGTTCAACAAGTCAGCTGTTCAAGTCGTGTGGCAAGCAGCAACCAATAAAACACCAGTTCCTGATATTTATATGAGGGACATCATTCAAATTGCATGCACTCTATGAAGTCACGTTACTAAGTCACCACCGTGGACTTAACATGCCTTATCACGGATACACACTATTTCCAACTATGCTTCCCACCTCATATTGTTGATGCTCATGTACATTCTAGTCGTTACATTGACCAACCAGCCTGATTAGAGGTGAGCGATGTTGGGTCTTGGGACAGAACGCTTATTGTACCATTTACGGACAGAAACACAAGACAAATGGTGTTTGCTGATTGCCAACCACCTTCCAGGCTTCTATCGGTGACAGATTCGAAATATTAGCCTACAGGTGCCCTGCAATTAAATAATCCCATTACCTCAATGGAAAAGAGCATCCAAAATGGGCCGCATTCGGCGCCCATGGCTTCCACAGAACTGTGAACTATATATAAAATACATCTGCGACATCGCCCTACTACTTGTCATCTCCTCATCTCCCCTCTTGTTACCAAGAATGCAATATAAAGACTTCGCCATTGTACTCCTCATCCCCAAAGGGTCAGTCGGCACCCCCCACTCCAGAACCCCCCATTACTGCTCCTGTACTCCCGCCCTTACCACGGACTGAACAGCTTGGCTCCAAATCTTCCCTGGATTTGTCGGACTGGGGATTGGACGATTCCAATTATACCTCGTATCTTCCACGAGGTGAAGACGATTCAGTGGATATTTTTCGTGAGTTTGTCGAGTCTTGCAATGTCCATAACCATATTTAGTTATGCATTTAGGTTACTTGAACTTGGCGATGATAGAGTCATCACTGGCGTTCCTGTGGAACGCTTGTGCCGATACTCCAATCATCGAGCGATCTGATCATGCTAAGAACTCATGCCCACCTCGGGAGACCGCTCAGCCCAACCCTACTCCCAACGGAGCTCATATACCGATCAAGCCCTACAACCCAAAGAGAAAAAGGGTGGATGACTATCCTGAGTCTGAGCCGTCAAAGCGGAAAAAGACAGCAGATCTGCTCACTCCACAGCAACAGAAAGTAACACACGCAGTTACTCCACCTCATTCCACCTCTCCAAATTGCGATGCAGTTTGGTGGTCTTCTGGTCCTCCCCGTCGACAGGCAGCAATAGCAGCTGATGATGCTCTGAGGCAATATCACACTGAGCTTGTGCCGCATTCTGGGCCCTCCAATGCTCGCTCGTACCAACCAGCTTCCAGAGCTGGAAAACGACAACATATTGATGATAATGGTCCTTCCTCCCGACAAGCTGGACCAGAATCTCTGTGGAATAAATGGCCAAAAATCTGCACTAAGGAGACGCAACGCCCTCAGGAGCACCATGAAAAGCATCGTCTCATGTGTAGCATTTGCATAAGAAGTTTTAGTAGGGAAAGTGATTTGTATTGTCACCTAACAACAACAAAGCAACACAAGGACCATGCCGATTGTTTTTGTTCGTTTCCCAGATGTAACGCGGTATTCTCTCGCAAAGACGCATTTCAGAGGCATTGGAATAAATGCCACGGGTAGTTTAAAGTAACATCTGCCACGTGTGGTCCGTGGAAATAGTTCAGATCAATCCAGTGGATTGTTGGTACATTGAATTTTCATCTGGTGTCTCTTATATTTCAACTTACATCCATTTTCCATCAAGACAATCAACTTACACCATCACACGGCCTCAAGAATCTATGCTTCCTGTCATTCATACATATAGATGCCTATTCCTCATTTTGTATTTTTTTTTGTTTCCTCACATTTTATCATCATTTCCCTTGTATGTTGGTACATAGTCTATTTACATCCATTTAAAATTAAAATGCACTGAATGCCTCCAGTGAGAATATAAACTCGATTTATAACAACGGTAGCATCTGTTTCCACACAAGAACATCTGGACTGAAAGCTTCTGAAGCGAACTAGGGCCGTTTTTCCATTAGGGTGAAACTTCATGATACTCCGGAAATCTATCGCAAAAAATAGTAGTCTCTATACTTCATTCTTTTCATTGTAATAAGTATCGGTCAACATCCTGTATATGACATAACATTTACCGTTTGAAAAACTGATTGGTGAACCTATGGAGATAGGATCGATATAATTAAGGCTGGGCGTGGCTGATTCAATGCGGGATCACCCGGTTTAAGCTTTGGAGCCTGGATCTAGAAGCCCAAAATGCTTCTTCTGGCATTTTGATGGCGCTTAATGTGACATACTGGGTGTCTAACAACCAAGATGGATGGCTATTGGTTGGTATATTGGGAATGTTTTTGAAGATAGAATGTTGGTCATCGGAGACCGTGGCTGTGAAATATGACTCATGTGTAGTAGTATGGTGGATTGTCGGATGTCTCAGGGTTTATATTATTTTTAATGGTTCAGGCTGCCTACTGAGTGTTGCTGGTCCTCCTCTCAATTTTTATTTTGAGGAATAACTTTCTCCTTATATTTATCCTGGATTCCATACCTACAAGATATATTACGGCATGGTCATAATCCTGTGGCACTTAGAACACCATCAAAAGGTATGGGATCGCCAGTAGGCTCAAAACAGTGGGTATAAATGGCTTGACTGACTGCACCAAATCAATAAAGGATAGTTATATATTAGTTTCCATATTGAAATGGTAGAGAAGTACAAAGAGATCATACCTCCAGGTAAGTAGATCCGTTGAATGATTTTTGGCTGTTTACTCTCCCTCCTGCCTTCGGGCTGGTATGGCACCGGCAATATATTTACTGCATAAAAATGACATATCCCACACGATACACAATACAAAGTGGAAATAAAAAGTCATGGTGGAAGTTGTATGCAATCACGGCGCTGTGACGTTGAACAGGTCAGCACCATGGTGGTGACCCTGCCCGATACCTTTTCCTGGTCGACATTGGCAGATACATCAGACATGATATAATGTGTGTAATAAAACATATAATTATTAGGTAGCACTATTAAGTCAATTCCATCGTGGCTTTGTTAAGTATATTCCCTTTGTATATCAGTTGAGTGGGTTTATTCAACCATTATTGTCTGCAACTTATTCTTTAATTGCTGAAGAACTCCAGCATTGAAAGTAAAGTTGGGTGTGGCACGTTACCTTGGGGCTAATATGCATGCCATGGTAGAATTATGGAATGTAACTGAGGGGGACAGTTTCTGACATCGTCTGGGTAAATGTCTAGTCACCTTTCAAGAAGGAATATGAACTATTTCTCATCAGAATCCCATATATAGTGTCGCTATTTATCCATTAAATGTGCTTGCCAACCAAATGAGGAGCTGGAATAGATTCTGATTTTATGAGTGTGACAGCGGCACTTGCTGGGGTAAGTAATCATTGCATATTTTATTTCAAACGAGACAACCTTTTTGTCAGTTCAGTGTACCTGTTCAGTCCATCATTTAATCGACCCGTTGCTCTTAAGTTATTCCTCGCTGACACCACATCATCCAAAAACTCCATCTTTAATCCCTCAAGGACCTCTAACTCAGCTAGCAGATGGAAGTAAATCCTGGCCAACCAAAAGCAAAGCACCAATATTATATTTTCCATATTGTCAAGATTTGTGTAGTAATGATTCTGAAACTCAAATTTATATGTTTTATGATTATTCTCGCATGATTTCCTGTAAAGATTCAGCTAGGACAACCAGGAATGCCACACTTCGGAGTTTGCCTTGATTGCATTTTATTCCCTGCCCTCTCTCTTTGGCTCCTGGATGCCAGCACCGGGGTTCTTCAAAACATTGACTAATAGGGTAGCACCAAGTTGGCAACTTTGGACCTCACAGTATTACTATCAATTAGTGTAACCAGGGAAGAGTTCATATTCACATTGATTGTGTGGTTTATTCTATCTCATATTTGCGTTCATAATCATACAGTTTTCAGACATGCATTAGAATATCACCCACAACGCCATGACAAGCACATCCGGCCCACTCTCCCTCCTCTCCCTTTTAAACCCCAAAGCAACAACCGAGCCTACATCAAAATAATTTTGGTCCACATCCATAAAGGTACAGACTAAGACACAGACACAGGTACAGAGCCTCACAGCCACCCCTCCCACTCACATGCCAACCACAACCCCAGTCCCCCACGAAAGCATATCCACCAATCTCCCTCTCCTTTTCAAACCCCAACCACAACCCGACAATGACGCCCATATCGAAATTATTTCAGCCCACATACTCGACACAAGTACAGAGCCGCACAGCCACCACCTCTCACCCACATCCCAACCACATCCCCAGTGCCCCATGAACAATCTATGACATGGCCCGCTCCAGCCACTAGCCCCATTTCCATCCACATCCAATGGCGGCACTCCACTCTTTAGCCAGATCTGTAGATGCAGACTGATATATGCCACTCTGAAACTTCAATGTGCGGTGCTGGCATCAGTGTGGAATCTCCTTCTATATATGTGGCAGGCTGGAGGCTCAGGCATGGGGGTTCACATCTATATCCATTCCAGCAATCATCCACCACTCAAGTTCCATAATCACCCTGAGGACAGGGATCATCTCAAGTCGACAGTGCTGGCCTTGTCGCTACTTGGGATGCGGGTGAAGAGTCCACGGGAGCCGACGAGGAGGACACAGACGAAAAGGAACAAGCTAACCAACCTAGGGTTGAAGTGGTATCCCTGAGGTGTCACAGGATTGTTCCCCTTCCATTCATTCCTGTTCCCCGATACCCCACTGTTTCCAAATTAAAACATCATATTTAGGATCCGAGGAGACTTACCATGAGCAGGGCCCTCCTCAAAGAGAAGGTTCAGAGCAGTGTTGCACACGTCATAGTTGCACATGAGAGTCATGTGGGCCATGGGAAAGTGCCGCGCAGTCGCAACTGCTGCGAACACCTCAAAATGCCCTCAAAGACACATTTACCTAGCATAAAATAGATATAGTTTTGTATATATTCTTCATAATATATCAATCTGTGTACTGGGGTCTTGTTACTTTACTTTAAGACTGTGTTTTGATGTTTAAAATTGTAAATTAACTCCTTTTCTAAGAGCATATATAATTTAAACTGGTATTTTGAGTATTACCATTTAAAATATAGCTATGTTTTAGTTTAAAGCCAAAATGTATATTCGCAGCAATTGTTCACTTTTTGTGGCACCCCTCACAGCAGTGAGATTCAATTTTGGCGTCTCAAACAATTTCAAGCTTCAACAGTCAACCTCTACAATTCGGGAGCCAAACCACACTATCTTTTGGTGACACTCTGATCAACATCCAGTGTTATTGAGCATTGTTTCTTTCCAGTTATTCCACACTTCTGTAAAAGTTTTGGGAATCTCTTGCTTTGGAAAGATACTATCCTTCCTTTTAGATGGCTGCCTCTTTTTTTTCTTTTTATAGCTTGCTCTTTGATTAGGTTGGGAGTACCTGGCTGATAGATCACAACTATTAACTAAGAAGTACACCTGCAAGGTCTTAGTGTGCTGTAGCCTTGTACCTTTTTCACTTATACAGTGCAAGTGGCTTAAACTCTAGACTCTAAGATGTAGGTTTAATCTTTATCTGCTTTAGTCACTTCCATAGCAACAGAAGTTTTAATACCAGCCAGGGATATATAAGATCTATATCCTTATACTGTTCTGTCTGATTTCTCTAATGGTATATTCTTATAATACTCTTTTGAACTAATTCTTATATACTATTTATATAATTTCTGTTCCACTATTTTCACAAATTATTTGGGCTTCACCCCAGACCTGATATTGTCAATCCCAAAGACTATGAACCAACAATATCTATTCCCGGAAAAGGTATTAGGGCGACCTTTGATGAACTCACCCATTTAGATCCTTTTTCTCATATCATCAGTGAACAGCCAGACTCTTCCTATGTCATCATGCATCACGGTAACGACAAGGATCAAGGGCATTGCTGGCAATTTGGGTTCGCAAGGTCACATGAGGGTGGGATGACTACCTTTGCAGCTGGAGTGCGACTGCGACCACGCCTTCCGTGGCCTTGAATCTGGAGTCCTTTGTGTAACCGGATTATACGGACCAAGTCTGGTCCCTCTCTGTGGATGCCCGCCAAACGAGGTTCGATAGTAGGAAGAGGAATGCTAATCCCCCCAAGCATTGGTTGATATTCATTTGTCTGTCAGTATCGTATGGGTGAGGGTGACACCAGGAAAATCAACACCACGCAACACCACGAGTAGACATCTTATATTAGCAAGATGCCTCCATGGTGCGCTTCGAGTGGATCTCGTATACATTTGACTTCTTCACACTCGGTAGGAAACTCACACCAAAGAGTGGCATACATCCGTGTCAAGTCTGTTCGCGGCAAGGAAAGGAAACATCTTGTGCTCGGAGGGGTTGGGCAACCGACCATTGGCGATCGATCCAAATGTGTGTGATTTGTTTGGTCCCTGAGAAGAGCACAGTATGGAACTAGAGCGTTCTCAAGTGTAAGGAAGAGTCATCTTCGCCCAAAGTATTGAGGAACACTTCTTGTCCAAAGTGGAGTGAGCAATCAGGCGAACTTCGGTTGAAACAGCGGCAGGGGAAGAGTAACGTCTGCTATTGTGGTAAAGAGAAGAAGAATTTCTTTATGGCCTTAATACCATCCCTGAGATCTATGTCGAGAGGTGTATTCGCTTCGTCCAGAATAAACTGGATACGCGGCTAGACCTCGAAGACACGAATCTTTATGATGTACCAGCAATCCACTGTGACGTAAATCCAATACCCGACGTGGGATAGCAACCACCACGCCGACTGCTCTTGAAGTCGGGCATATGGATTACTAACTAATGCCACCTGTGAAGAGCCTAACTTAAAGTCATCCGTAATGACCTAAAGGAAGAGATTTGCTGGCAATTTTGGTCACGCATGAGTGAGAGGATTAACTTGTGCAGCCTGAGTGCGACTGAAAACACGCCTTTCCCGCCTTCAATCGTGCCGTCTCCGAGCAGATTTTCGCCCCTCACTAGTCTAGTAGTTCATGAGGAATTAACTCGTTCTTTTTAACATGCGTATGCGGTCGGAAATAACATTGGGGGCAGGGAACTGTAGAGTGGACGGGTGTCAAATGGACGTTTGACAATAATCGGCTGAGTGTTTAGTATTGATACGGGATGACACAGGTTTACAAATCGTATTATCGTAACGGCGGCGGCGGTTGCTTGATCATGAGAGAACACTGGAACATAATACTATTAAAGCTAACGCAAATTTTAAGTAGGCTGGAGAAGTAGAAAGGTAGAAAGGGGACATACGAGGTGACGTCAATGACGTGGTAGCTTTCAATGCAACGCTGCAGCCTGGATGCCTTGCATCCTACACAAGGCTGATGCTATCGGGAGCGAAGAAAGGCAAATGTTAAGAGCGAATCCCCAGAGAGTTGGGAGTTTCTGTAGTATCCGACTGATCTATTAGTTTTATTGCAGCCACTGCTGAATAAGAAATAGCTTTCGGCGGCCAAGCCGTGACTTGGTGAAACAGAGTGGGAGGAGGCTAGAGAGGCTATGTCGCGTACTTGTAGGTGCCAGTGCAATAAAACATTATTGAGAACTAGCCAGTGGGCAGATATGTGAAGAAAAGCAGCAAGAGTGGAAGGTAATATAGAGAAAAGTATGTCATAAGTGCTGACGATACAGCCGTCATGCAGCGCCGGAGCGACGAGAAGGACGCAGACGAAAAGGAACGAGCTAATCGGGTGGACTCTGCGGTGTTCCCGTGGGCAGCGGGAACGTTCTAAGGACAATGGGTGTGGGTGGAAGAGGAAGAGAACGAGTTGAATGAGAAGCCTGGGATGCGCCCACACCGCAAACAAGAGAGATGCGACGTTATTGGCTTGGAAAGCGCCGTCGACATCTACTCTACAACACCAACGATAAATTGGAAAGACCTGCATCGTGGAAGATAGATAATGTCCTTCTGCCAGCATCTGGTTCACTATTTCCGGAACGAACACATGCTGTTTCCAGTAAATGGTTGACCCAGAGTATGCCAGGATTGACCATTAGGGTCGACAATCGGCAGGCTGGCAACAAAGTCAAAAGCTCAGCCATTGAGAGTTTCGGGAGGATGGTGAACGATAGGTCGGTCAATGGTATCCATCCTGCATGTTATTGCTACTATGGCATTGGTTGAAAGGGCGCTTACCTTTGATGCAGGATGATGGCCGGAGATCGCCGACATCATGAAAGCATTTAAGGGTTGATAAGAATTTATGAATATTAAGCCTCATGGCTTCATTTCAGTTCAAGGCTCAGACCGGTATCCCTGAGGTGTCACGGGATTGTTCCCGTTCCATTCGTCCCTGTTCCCCGATACCCTGCAGTTTCCAAATTAAAACATCATATTTAGAATCGGAAGAGACTTACCATGAGCAGGGCCCTCCATATCTGATTCGAAGAGAAGGTTCAGAGCAGTGTTGCACACGTCATAGTTACACGTGAGAGTCACGTGTTTTTCAGTCTCACCAACGCGTTGTTACCCGGCATTGTCATCATTTCATCGTTTTGTCTCCTCGACGTTTGCTGGCGGATCATCAAATTCTTGCATTGTAGTTGTCATGGCGGTTTCACACAACATCTGAACTGCTGGTAACATGTCATTGGGTTTGCCGTTTTCTATGTTTTGCACGTCTGATTGGTCCTCCTGACACTGGAGTTGGGTGGTGTGCTCAAGACATTCCATCCCTGCATGTGGGAGTTGTGCGGGTGTGTCGGTCAACGTGTTTGCACAACGTGTTGGGTGCTCATAGGGTCCTTCCCTCCTGCAACCGGCGCGTCGTTCAAAGTGATGATGACTGATTCATTGAACTTCATGTTGGGCTCTATGGCGATGTGTTGTTTCCAGGCCAATAACCGTGGTACACTTTGTTTTTGCTGCTGAAACCTACCTGGTGCCCTTTGTTGGCCTTGGGTTCTAGTCTCCTGTGGTATTCTTTGACGGTGGGAAATTGATGGTAATTGGATGGCATGTCATTTGATGGTGCTGAATCATATACATCAGTTTAAGTGTCCTTGTGTGGACTTGTTTCCTGAAATAAGGTGAATCTTGGGAATCTTGTTATTAATACAAAATCCATACTTGACATAGTGATATTTGCATTTTTGTCTATATTATTATTTATATTATTATCTCTTTTGTTGCATTTTTCTTAGTTTGCAACAGTTGGCTGTGAAGTGGCCTATCCTTTCACAGTTCTAGCATACAATGTTCTCAGATCATCTCTCTAGCCTTTTGTAGTTTCTGAGCTTACCATGACCTTTCAATACTGCCATTGCCATCTCTGAAGCTTTTGTCCTCTTCTTGTTGATAGTGATATGTTCATATACCTCAATTATAGCATTAACAACTTTGGCTATTTTTAGAGATATAGCCAAGAAATTTGCTGATATTGATATGATGCTAATGAATAGACAGCACAACTTACAGAAGGTAGTGATCTAAGGACAATAGTAACCAAATTATCATTTGAGAGTTTGGTACCCATGCCTTTGAGTTGAGCCTGCATTTTCATCAACTCATTAAGTTGTCTTGACTGCTGAATCATCCTCACATTTCATTCTGTACATTTGACATCTAATATCTATCTATACAGATAGTGGCTTCTCTTTATACTCAGTGTATAATACATTCCCACTTCTTTTGCCATTTGAAACTTTTAAATTTCAATCTGAAAGATTGGTTCCATAGATCTGAATATTAAACTTTGATATACATACACCTCATATTGTTCAAATTCATCCTGCCATTACTCTGCAACTTTGATCTTTGATGAGTCATCTTCTGTAATGACATGTCTCACTCAGAAAGTCAGTGGTGGCAGCAGTTTACTTGCAGTTCCTTCAAAATGTTGTTTTGGATCTTTGCCAATGTCAGTACCATTGTGTCTGGCTCTTCCAGGTAACCCAGTTTGATCTATCTTGATCAGGTTTTGGGATAAAAAAAACTCTTGATCCTAAGGCTCTGTGGAGTCCATAACCTGTTGAATTTATTTGCACAGTTCTAAATATAGCCTCTCAATGAGTTATAAACCTTTGTTGAATGGCTACATAGTTGGTTTCCATTCCATATAGTTCAGCAATGACCAGTGAACTATATAGTCATTAAATGTTGTAGCTTACCAAATGTACCTTCTTTAATGCTTATACTTCAAAAGAAACAAGCCTGAATATAATCAATACAGAAAATGACTCATTGAATCATCATCATGAATAGTGATCTGGAGAATGATCCAATCAAAGAAACAGTGGAACAGTGGATAACCACTTATATCCCAATATTACTATCCATCAGGTTGTCAAAAAGTGTTAGGATCAACATAAGATTGAGCATTGAGTGTAGAAGTGAGAAGAGAAGGGTAGTTGTTGAGAAGACAGATCTGACCACCATATTTGATTTAATGACCTCCTCAATGATAGATCCCAGGATCTGTGTCCTTGAACCTCTATGGTTGACTTCATGCTGGCCAGTACAGCATTCACTGGGCAAAGCCCTTGCACCAAAATTTTTTGGGATCTTCAGTAAAGGGTTATTTTATATAAACTCCGCCAATCACTCATCGTATCCTTTACCCATTTAAAATCGGTTAAGGATCCAACATGTGATTGGTGGGTTTAGGATCCTTAAAAGATCCTTAATCAATTTTAACTCTTATAAAGATTCAATGGATAACTATTGGACTTTATATAAAATACAGCTCTACTAAGGATCCTAAAGTTTGTTAGAGAGGAGGATATCCCAGTGATTAGAGCCTCGACACACTTTTATTCAGATATTCCATAAGGCTACAAAGACGGTTGGGGCTTGATCTGTCATTCAATATTGGTTGTGAGTTGAACAGACACCGGGTGTGTGAGTGCCCAAAACAGTCGTTCACAATCATGCTCTATGGACCTTTCTAAGGCATACTGAGCAGGCTGTTGTGGATCAAGACTTATGTATGTGTACCTGAAAGAGTCTGAGGATCTCAGAGGAAAATGAGGTGACTATTGATTGTGCATCAGACCCATTGTTACATTCTTTTCTTTGTTCTTCTTTTTTTGTCCCAATCTCTCATCGCCACTTAGACTTGTCTTCGTTTTTTTTCCCTTTTTAGTGTTTTTCTTTGACATAAGTACTCAGGTTTCTTTTGACATCTAATACCTCAGTTGATTTGATTCTCTATTCACATCAACTGAGGTACATTTTCTTCATGCTCAGTATTTCCGATAGCACATTAACACTTTGGTAGACATTATATCTGCTATTGGTACAGCAGTCAATTCTAGTTGATTCTCTCTTTGTATCGACTGAGATGTTATATTTACTATACAGGTCTGGATATATTTTGAGGCATTGTACCTTCTTCCACTCGTGAATCTCTTTCTACATTTATTATTACTATAGGGGACGGAACGTTAGGAACCTGAATGAGCTACTAAGGAATGGATAATGGTGAAATGGTTATTCAATCGGACTTTCAAATTATTTTGTCTCTTTTCTGTATTGGTATATCCCTCAGGTATCGAACAGTGAAAAATCTGTGGTTTCCCCTGTCCGATTCAGGTTGTGGGGTACCTCCCAAATGGGCTGCAGCGTGACACCCTTACTAAGGGGTTCCCTTTTGGACTAACCACAACGTGTCGTGTCATGTCGAATCACATTGACTTCTACAACAATTCATCTACTCATACACAGCGACTAGATCAAAGATATGTGGAGGTGATTCTAACTTTTTTTTATCTTTTGATATTCATTGTCCTTGATCTAAGCAGAACTGTACCAACATGTCAACACATCATGTCGAATTGTGTTGACTTCTACAGCAATCAAACTACTCATACACAGCTACTAGATCAAAGGTACATAGAGTTAATTGTAACTTCCTTTCATCTTTTTGATATTTTTATTGTCCTTGATCTAGATAGAACCCCACCAACTACTTGTAACTATGCAGCATCCAGAGATGATCACAAAGGCACCCAGAGTGAAACAGGTCTGTGAAACTCTGTCTTGTAATGAATTCTCTTATATATCTGTCATAATTATTTAGATTAAGCATTGTCGATATTGCCATGAGGCTGGACAAGGAGAATTACCTCTTGCTGGGCACTCTTGTCCATACAACTAAAGATCCAAGGTATCCAAGGCCCCTGACATCATGAGGAGCCCTCTTTCAACATTAGCAAATGGACCCAAGACACAGTCTGATGGGCTACCACCACCTAGGAGCCCTCCTCATCTTGATCAAGTTCGTTCTATCCCCTTAGGGATGCTGGATGTTTGTCTTTCACCTGCACATGTATTTGAGACACAGGGTGCACAAATATCAACTGAAGGTATGTATGAATTAGTTTTGTTATTAATAAAGTAGCTGAATGGTAGTAGCTGCTCCACTGGCTCAGATTTATCCTTCATACACACCACCCTGCACGTTGGCACCCTTCCCTTCCCTACCCATACCCAATATTGACCCAACCCTTATCTCTACTGACACTGGGACATTATCCCCTAATTCTAGTGATTTCTATGTTTTATCTGCCATCTGAAATCACCCTCCTGCCCCCCCACCTTTCCAGGTTCTTGCTCCTCATCACCATGCAGTCCTGCAATCTCTTTCCCCCTCCTCAGTGGCTCCTTCAAACACCCAACAAATAGTGGAAGATATCCACATACACTCCAACAGTACCAGAAGCCAGGGGGACAACTCTGCCAGATGAGAGAGATCTTGGAGGATCAATGATTGTAGGTCCTTTGAACCCTTCCAGTGAGTATTTCTCTTTCTGAACATTAACAGGAGTCTCATACTTTGTTAATCTCGCAGTAAAAGATGGTCAATCAGTGTCTGTAGGTGCAGGAGAGCTTCTACTACCTCCAGAAAGCAGCACACAAGGATCTATCAGCAGGGAGTTTTCTGTGACCTCTGAAATCATTAGATCAAGGTATGTTTGTATCCCAATTATTCACTAATGATACTTATATTCCCTTTACAGCGGTTACTACAGGCTCCAGACATTCTTCTATATTACCTCACTGCACACCAGCCCCTCCAACTAGTGCATTTATCCCTTCCAACTATTAAATGATGTTTACATTCTTCAGCCAATACAGGCAATCCTCAGCTCCATTCCAGAACAACCCAACTACCTGTAGCACCTCCTGCAGATGACGAAAAGTGAAAACGCACAGCAGACGAAGATGGGGAAATACAGGCAACAGATGTGGGGCTTGCATCGAAAAAGAGGAAGGGGTTTATTGATAAGAAAGGTATGAATCAATTCTACTCTTTCTAGCTCTTTCTGATTACCTTTTGTATTTAATTTTATATTAAATGACCAAGATCGGACAAATACTTACTACAAAAGAGCAGGAATAATCATATCAAAGGTATTAAACCATTATCCTTTCTTTAGTCATTCTAACATGCTTTGAAAGTGCCGAGAGCTTACAGAAGTCACATGAGCATATGTAGTGACAATTATTGCCTGGTGAGTAATATTAAATTCCTATTTTCAATTCTTCTAACATCAACTTAGTCCAGGGACACTGGGACAGGGGAATTCAAAGTTTTTAGTGTCTGATAACCTCAAAATTGACCAGGATACAGTTGAAGACATCAAAACTTCAATGGAACATTTAGGAGCAATATTTTTATGGGTCCGGGATGCTGGTCAGTCAGGCTCACTTTGGCAGATTGCTGAACAGTAGGAGAGAGCTGATCAGGCAGAAAGAGAAAGAGAGATTGCTAGAAAAGAGAAAGAAGAGGTAGAGGTTTCCCTGATGTGAGAGCAGGAGCTTCACAAGGAGTTGGAATGGAAAATAGAACTTCTCTGCTCAAAATAAGATATATTTGATCGATTTATGTAGATATTCTAAAATACTATTTTCTTTTCTTCTCTAAATAAATTGTTCGAGAACGATTCATAATATCCATATATACTTTGATATACTAGATAGCATGGTGTTGAGTCATATACATTAGCTAACACTTTTTCGAAATTTTGAAGCTCCAGAATTCCCAACTTCAGTGGCACTGGTATTGATAGCTTGTAATTGGAGATCATACTACATGACAAAACCAGCATGGGATGCTCTACTGCACTTGGTATGATCAGAAGCATGAAATTCATCAACCACAAAGTGGGTTTGTCCAAAATAACAAGGTTCACAAATAAGACAATATGGTGCCAATTGACATGCAAAATCATATACAATTATTTTAGGGGCAACTGGCCAGTGAGTATAAATTGCTGAGAAGACATCATTGTTGCCCTCTGCCTTGGACATAATATGAAAACCTAGCCCAATTGAATGGGTGCACCAGAGAATCGTCAGGCCTCCAGTTAAACGAGCCTTTTTGTATTGGCCATAATATTTTCCACATTCAGTCTCCTCCTTCATAATTTCTGCCTCTGTCAAACCATCCCTTGGTATCCCTGGATAAGATGGTCACACCCGAATTGGTGGGCCACCATTCCAGCTTCCAGAGACTCTCCAGTCTAGATGACTTGCTATATTTGTGGGAGGAGAGGGTGTGTGAAGTGAAAGGCTGCTATAAACCTGATGTGCACGGTCAGAAAGCCACTGAGCAATCTTGAACAAGGGTTCTGGAAACTGCTCCCCAGTGTATGACAATATAATGTTCCCCATTGCTGGACACCATAATTGTAAATGTGGTGGGAGGATCTTTTTCACAACTAATTCTTGTAGAAGAGAAACTGCTATGAGAGGAACAAGCTGAAATATGATATCTTCTGCAGCAATATTCAGCTTGTCAGTTCATAGTATTTGTGCCAGAAATGTTAGGATACACACACAGGCCAGGTCTCCAGAGAAACCCGCGGGATATCCGGTAGGACTTGGCTTCAGCTTATAGGCTGCACCCTCGCTAGATCGTGTTGTCCAATTTCAAATGAACGGACAGGAATCCTGGGGAGAGTCCGGGCGGGGTTCATGGGTCGTAGGTCGTAAGTCGGGGGTCGTGAGTCGTGATTTGGAGGTCGTGGGTCGTGAGTCGAGTTGGTTGAGGGAGATAGATGCGCCGGAGCCCGTGGGCTCCAACTAGTGAAAGCGATGTGAATCAAGTAAGGTTTTAGAGCGGAAAATGTTATTAGATTACTGGGGGGAATCTAAGCTAATTTTCTGACTGGATTGTATGTACAACATCTGCCAGTTTATATAGACCATGGAGTGAATGACATACCAAATCCAGTAATGGCAAAATGAAACTAACAAAACATGAAACGGGAATAGTAAACACCAAATTGGTGTTAGGAACAGAACGGAACGGAGCGGAGTCCGAATCGTGACAAAGCATAACCCATAATGGGAAATGGAGCGGGAGCGGAGTCCTAAATCATGACAGGTCATTTGACTAAAACGGGAACGGGGCTCGATTAGAGCGGTGATGGGATTCTAAGTGGGGTCCAGTGACTGATGCGTGGGATGAAGATGGACATAGACAGAGACGGAGTCTGGGGGAAGTCCGGTGACTGATATGTGTTGTAATGAGGTCGAATGTAACGAGTCTTGACGTGACGGAGTCTGGGCGGGAAATCCTACAAACAGACGATTGGTGCTTGTAGCGCGTGGGGGCGTACGGGTTAGTGCCCGGAGTCCGGCGGGATTGTCCGGTCGTAACAAGAAACCATGAAAGAAACCCACCTGGCATAATAGTTCTCTGACTGGAAGAATTCTTTTAGAATTAGATAATGAGATGTAGAATTTCAAAAATTCTGAAATAACAGGATATAACTCTTGTTGCTAGAATGTGAGGTTGACAGATGCTGGGGGATTTTGGTGGCAGTTAGCTCCTTTATTACTTTGTGAACACTGGGATTTGGACTGGCCATCCTGGATGGCTTTAAATTAACTCCAGATACCTTTGGAGAATCCTTTGAAATCAAGCTTGGAGGATGAAGGCCAGAGGTGCATTTTGTCACTGAATATCCAATGCTTACCCCATCAGCAATAACAATATCTGGACGAGGTCCACATATTGGACATTTCATACCAGATTCTAACTGCTGAAGATCTGTAAAGGCAAACAAGACACGGGTGAAGGTTTCTGTAGAACAGAGAGGGGTTGGAGAATCTGCAGAAAGGTAAAGACAACGAGTTGCAAGTACAAATGCACTGAAAGGATTCTCTGCTGTAGTAAAAGTATTAGTGTACTGATTAAGAAGCTCATGGGTGAATCCGAATGCATTATTCCAGTTGAAAATTCCAAGGTCTCCAAGGTCAGGCCCATAATATCTTTGATTGTGTTTACAAATAATACACCGTTGGAGTTCAATTTTGCCAATATATGCTCTCCATAGCCCAAATATAACAATTCAATTCCTTGGGTTGTGGTTTCTCTTGGTAGATCTTCTGGTAAAATATTTTCACATTGGCATCTTGACATTGAATTAAATGGGAAATATTCAGGTGGGATTTCAGGAAGTTGACATGGGTAGTCAAGTTTATCTTCAGGAAGTCATGCCCAATGGGGGACAGGAATTGGCAAATAAGATATAGGTTTTTACATATAGTTAGGGACATTATTGGTTCTCCTATTGATTCTTCTTCAACATCTTCTATCCCTTTCTGCTGAAATTAATTGGTGGGCTTCATTGATTATCCCTGCACTGTGAACATATCCCTGAGCTAGTGATTTGTGGTGACAAAAGCCCCTTGTAGTGCAGGAACAACAATGCCATGACACATCTCTTGTTAACAACACAAAGACCTGCTTTCCACCAGTTTGTGCTTCACCAGATGAACCATGGATTGAGAAAATAAAGTGGTCCTTCCCCTTTGTCTCAGTTACAAGATATGCAGTGGGGTAAGGTATATTGGACTCAGGTTCCATAGATAGAATGAAATTTATGTGCTGAGAGAGAATAGTACAATTATTGGCTTCACAGTCACAGGATAATGTGGCTTCTGATCCAGATATAGGTAAATATCGGACATGGAAGTATCTATCAGTCTTAATTATTAATAAAACATTATACAGTGAAATGGAAGACCATACCTTTAGCATTTCAAGTTTTGGGTCCCAGTCTTGAAGAATAAAAGTTGAATAATCTAACTGGTTCAACCCATCCTCTCCTAAGCAACACTCCCAATAAACAATATCCTGTTCCTGTAATTGAGAATTTTGGTTTAATTTTGAATTATTTTCTTCACCATTTTTGAAGGGATTCAGTGTCACTGTGAAGATCTCCTGCCATTCTCCTATATCCCCACTGAGTTCTGTTTCCCTCTCCTCCACTACTCCATTTCCAATACTGGGGGCTTTCCTTCTTCACTTGGATGTAGTATTACTGTCCTGAATTACCTGCTTTGGTTTTGAAGGATTCCTCGAAGTTGTTTTTGCTTCTTTGGCTGTAGGCAAATGCACACAGCCACTACTAAGACCAATCACAGGGATATTGAAGGTTAAGGATGGAGAATCCTTTACACAAGGGCCTGGAGACTGGTTCACAACAGATATATCAAAGGATGGCATTCATCCTGCATTCTTTTTCCTGCCATTTTGGCCTGCAGCAGTCATTTCTTTCAGCATGGGAATATTGAGGGAAGGCTGTCACTGCACATCCCGTTTGGGAGGTACCATACACCCACATTTTGAGTCTCAATACTTCCCATATTTCATCATATGATGCCTCATATCCCTTGTGGTCAATGTCAATAGCCATTTAACTTTTACTATTCCAATACACTTTACCCACTTAGTCAATCAATATCATTTCTTTCAGTAAAGCATCATCAAAATGTGGAGTGTCACAACAGACCCAGGTCTTCATATTTACCCCTTTGTCTCGACACCATTCAGAAATTAGAAATGAATATCCCTATGTTCAAGAATATGCATGCAATGGATTCAAAGCCTTGAACTGATTACCAAGAATGATGAATCTCCCAGTATGAAGGACACTGGTGACCATGGCGCCTATTCTACCATGAGGCTGCCTGTGTAATGGGAGCAGACGTGGTGGCGGACTTTGAATTGGGGAGGCCACTGCCATTGTCTTAGACGATAAAGGGTACGAGAGAAGGTACTATAATTTTCCAACCACTACAGTGTTTCAAACCTATTATTCATTGTCAGGGACTTAGTCTAATATTGCTAGCATAAATAGGTGTGTTGAAATATTAGCATTATGTAAGCTACCTTTGGTATGCTGGAATGCAGTGTAGGGTAACTGTACAGTTACATTACGCTTCTGGACTTTATTAGTATAGAGACTGATCGCATAGCCTCTCAGTGAAGGTTTATCACTCACTGAGAGGTATGCAATTTTCCCTAGTTCTACATTAATAGTTTACTTACTATTAATTCAGTATTATTTAGGTAGATAACAATAGATGTTATAGTGAAGGTTTATCACTCACTGAGAGTATTATTTAGAACTGCACAAATAATCTCAACAGGTTATGGGCCCCGCAGAACCTAGTTTCAAGAGTTATGTTGTCCCGAAACTCAACCGTGATTGATTGAATTGGGGTACCTGGAAGAACCAGATGCTGATGGTACTCAGCACCGGTAGAGGTCTAAAACATCATCTTGAGGGAACTGTGAGGGAGCCGCTACCGCCACCAACGTTTGGGGCGAAGCACATAATGACGGAAGATAATTGGGCCAAGGTCAAAGCTGCGGAGCAATGACAGGACGAATTTGAACAATGCGAGGCATGTATCAAATCCCACATCTTCATGACTATTGAACCGAGCCTTCAGATCGAAATTCAGAAGTTCTGAACCACGAAAGAAGTTTGGGACGCACTGTGCACTAAGCACGAAGGCAAATCACTGTCTGTAAAGATCAATATCAGACACCAAATGTACGGAATGAAATGCGAGGATGATTCAGCAGTCAAGACACAGAATAAGAAAACTTTTAGAAAACCCTGTATTTTATTAGGACTTTTCCACCTAACAAAATCCTATGAAAACTGTAATAATGTGCCTAGAGAAATCAATTGAAAACCACATATTTCTACTTAATTTTGCCCCTGAGGGAATTCAGTGAAAACTATGGTTTTCTGCCTGAAAAAATCTCAAGCCAAGACAAAGTTTTTTTAATGTTTTGTCAAGGGGAAAACCATGATGAAATTTACAATTTAATTATACATAAAATCATTGAATAATTATATATTTCAACAAAATTTTCCTTGGTCACAAACACTATGGAAATTCAAAAAATCTTTTTGTGAAATCATGAAGAAATTGATGATTTTCCATGAGTTTCTTAGAGGTTTTTTAAGGTGAGAAACCCTGAACCGATGTTTTGCAATTTAGCACAATTCGCAAATATTTGAAAGGATACAGTGCGATTCAGTGCGATTCGCAAATATTTGAAAAGATACAGTGTGATTCATTACAATTGGCAAGTGTTTGGGAATATTCAATGCGATTTGCAAGTTTTCAGGAAGCTAGAGTGCGCCTTCTTTAGACTTTTTGCGACTATTCTAGACTCTTTGTGATTGTTTGCAACTGTTTGCGACTCTGATAGACTGTTTGCAACTCTTTTGGACTTTTTGTGACTCTTTTGGACTTTTTGCGACTCTTTTAGACTCTTTGTGACTCTTATAGACTCATTATGACTGTTATAGACTCTTTGTGACACATGTAGACTCTTTGTGACTTTTTGTGACTCATTTAGATTCTTTGCGACTCTTTTAGACTCTTTGCAACTCTTTTAGACTCTTTGCAACTCTTTTAGACTCTTTGCAACTCTTTTAGACTCTTTGCAACTCTTTTAGACTCTTTGCGACTTACTCTTTGTGACTCTTTGAAAAGTTGCAAAGTTGCAAAGTGTCACATAAAGTCACAAAGTCGCACAAAGTCACAAAGTGTCGCACAAAGTCGCAAAGTATCACAAAAAAAGTCGTGTTGCAAAAAGTCGCAAAAGTGTCACAAATCATAGCACACACAATAATAATCTATGTAAAAAGCCTCCAAAATTTCTATTATCCTCTCTTCTCTATGACCACAAACAATGATACACTATACACACAGCACATGGACAAAGGGAGGAAAAAAAGCATCACTATCAATTATATACATAATCTATGTTAAGAAGAAGCCACAGCAAACCTGATATACAGTAGGAGGTACACATCGCATGTGAATTTGAAGCTGGGGATGATGGCATGGAACAAGAAAATGAGGCTTGGGCAGGCAGTATCCAAGATGGCGGCAGCGGCAGGGGGCAGGCTGGGGTGATGGTGGGTAGGTACAGGTAGTTGAGTATTGATACCAGTATCATCAGGCGCAGGATATAAACGAGACATTGGTTATATTAAGTAGAATATACTTTTTACTTGAATAAATCTTGAAAGCTGGCGCAGTGCTGGCCGGAGCGGGGTGACAAGGCGGGGAGAGGTGGTGTGGGCGTGATGGTGTGATATAATATGCTGAGCAAGAAAAAGGGAATCCAACTCCAAGTCTAGCTGGAGAGGATAGCAATAGAAGTGGGGGGGATAACCAAAGGGAGCCGGCCAGAGGAGACGATGGCGAAATGTGATCACTCATCCATCCTATTCATATCTCCGTTTTCATCGTCCGCATACTGCTCCACAGACTGCCATGGTGCACATTTGCGGGGGACAGCGCAAGTGTGGTCCCCAGGTCCGACGGGTGCTGGTACGACTGGCGCGTCGTCGCCGTGGGCGGGTGATGCAAGCCAGTATACGATGTGTGGTGCGAGTCGCACGCCTCCCCGCAAGAAATGGCCTGGCCCCACCTCTGTGCCGGATCCACCCCCGCCGCACTGCTCGAGCTGGTTGTGGTGGTGCTCGGCGAGCCCCCAGGGCCCTGCAGGAAAAACGGCGCCGTCAGCGTCCCAAGCCCCAGCGTGCTGCCCCCACCCCCTCCACCGCTGCCGCCCCTACTCGCGTTCCCCGCACCACTGCCGCTCCCGCTGAGGCTGCCGTATCCGCTCCCGCCGTTCCCCGCAGCACCACTACCAAGCCCAGGTGGGAAGCCCCCAAAGTCCGCGCTCGAGCCGGTCTCGTCGGACCAGTTCTGCACGTGGTACGGGGGTGCGCACCGCCGTGTGCGATCGCGTGCAGCGGCGCGGGGTGCAGCGTGTCGTAGGGCCCGTTCCCGTGTCCATGTCCATCACCGCCGCTGCTGTGCGGCCCGTGCCCATGCCCATGTCCCTGTCCATGGTCGTGTGGCCCATACCCGTGTCCTTGCGGCCCGTGGGGCCGGTGGCCACCGTGCGTGTGCCCCAGCTTGGGGAAGGCGGGGTGCCATGTCGCGGCGGGGGGGAAGTGGTCGTCGGGGTGTGGACGGCGGGTCCGTTCAGCGCGGGCACGGCATCAGCGTAGTGGCTGCTGCTGGAGTAGTAGGCCGTGGCGAGCCCGTAGGGGAGGCGGTAGGGTGCGCCGTCGACGGAGACGCTGCCGTACTCATCGGCGGGGAAGTTGTGTGGCGAGATGGAGGTGTCGTAGGGCGAGGCATTGGTGCGGCGCATCTTGCAGCTGTTGTTGGGGCGGGGGCGGTAGATGTATCGGGGTACTTGGAGTTGAAGTTTTCCTTCAACTTTTTTGGCTTGGTCGAGCTCCTTGTGACACTTTGCAACTTTGTGACACTATGCAACTTTTTGTGTTTGTGACACTGTGCCACTGTTTGCGACACTTTGTGACATTGTGTGACACTCTGCGACTTTGTGTGACACTTTTTGCAACACAATGGGTCAAGTCACAAAGTCACAAAGTGTCACACAAAGTTGCAGAGCGTCAGCACTTATCAAAAACTTTGCTCTATATTACCTTCCACTCTTGCTGCTTTTCTTCCCATATCTGCCCACTGCCTAGTTCTCAATAATGTTTTATTGCACTAGCACCCACAAACGCGACATAGCCTCCAACTCTGTTTCCCCAAGTCACGGCTTGGCCATCGAAAGCTATTTTCTTATTCAGCAGTGGCTGCAATAAAACCAATAGATCAGTCGCATACTACAGAAATTCCCAACTCTCTGGGGATTCGCTCTTCACATTTGCCTTTCGTCGCCCCTGATAGCATCAGCCTTGTGTAGGATGCAAGACATACAGACTGCAGCGTTGCATTGAAAGCCACGACGTCATTGACGTCATCTCGTATGTCCCCTTTCTACCTTTCTATTTCTCTAGCCTACTTAAAATTTGTGTTAGCTTTAATAGTATTATTTTCCAGTGTTCTCTCATGATCAAGCAACCGCCGCCGCCGTTACGATAATATGATTTGTAAACTTGTGTCATCCCGTATCAATACTAAACACTCAGCCGATTATTGTCAAACTTCCATTTGACACCCATCCAGTCTACAGTTCCCTGCCCCCAATCTTATCTCCGACCGCATACGCATGTTAAAAAACACGAGTTAATTCCTCATGAACTACAAGACTAGTGAGGGGCGGCCGTAAAATCTGCTCGGAGACGGCACGATTGAAGGCCGGGAAAGGCGTGTTTTCAGTCGCACTCAGGCTGCACAAGTTAATCCTCTCACTCACGCGTGACCAAAATTGCCAGCAAACTGATCATACCAAGTGCAGTAGAGCATCCCATGCTGGTTTTGTCATGTAGTATGATCTCCAATTACAAGCTATCAATGCCAGTGCCACTGAAGTTGGGAATTCTGGAGCTTCAAATTTTTGAAAAAGTGTTAGCTAATGTATATGACTCAACACCATGCTATCTAGTATATCAAAATATATATGGATATTATGAATCGTTCTCGAACAATTTATTTAGAGAAGAAAAGAAAATAGTATTTTAGAATATCTACATAAATAGATCAAATATATCTTATTTTGAGCAGAGAAGTTCTATTTTCCATTCCAACTCCTTGTGAAGCTCCTGCTCTCACATCAGGGAAACCTCTACCTCTTCTTTCTCTTTTCTAGCAATCTCTCTTTCTCTTTCTGCCTGATCAGCTCTCTCCTACTGTTCAGCAATCTGCCAAAGTGAGCCTGACTGACCAGCATCCCGGACCCATAAAAATATTGCTCCTAAATGTTCCATTGAAGTTTTGATGTCTTCAACTGTATCCTGGTCAATTTTGAGGTTATCAGACACTAAAAACTTTGAATTCCCCTGTCCCAGTGTCCCTGGACTAAGTTGATGTTAGAAGAATTGAAAATAGGAATTTAATATTACTCACCAGGCAATAATTGTCACTACATATGCTCATGTGACTTCTGTAAGCTCTCGGCACTTTCAAAGCATGTTAGAATGACTAAAGAAAGGATAATGGTTTAATACCTTTGATATGATTATTCCTGCTCTTTTGTAGTAAGTATTTGTCCGATCTTGGTCATTTAATATAAAATTAAATACAAAAGGTAATCAGAAAGAGCTAGAAAGAGTAGAATTGATTCATACCTTTCTTATCAATAAACCCCTTCCTCTTTTTCGATGCAAGCCCCACATCTGTTGCCTGTATTTCCCCATCTTCGTCTGCTGTGCGTTTTCACTTTTCGTCATCTGCAGGGGGTGCTACAGGTAGTTGGGTTGTTCTGGAATGGAGCTGAGGATTGCCTGTATTGGCTGAAGAATGTAAACATCATTTAATAGTTGGAAGGGATAAATGCACTAGTTGGAGGGGCTGGTGTGCAGTGAGGTAATATAGAAGAATGTCTGGAGCCTGTAGTAACCGCTGTAAAGGGAATATAAGTATCATTAGTGAATAATTGGGATACAAACATACCTTGATCTAATGATTTCAGAGGTCACAGAAAACTCCCTGCTGATAGATCCTTGTGTGCTGCTTTCTGGAGGTAGTAGAAGCTCTCCTGCACCTACAGACACTGATTGACCATCTTTTACTGCGAGATTAACAAAGTATGAGACTCCTGTTAATGTTCAGAAAGAGAAATACTCACTGGAAGGGTTCAAAGGACCTACAATCATTGATCCTCCAAGATCTCTCTCATCTGGCAGAGTTGTCCCCCTGGCTTCTGGTACTGTTGGAGTGTATGTGGATATCTTCCACTATTTGTTGGGTGTTTGAAGGAGCCACTGAGGAGGGGGAAAGAGATTGCAGGACTGCATGGTGATGAGGAGCAAGAACCTGGAAAGGTGGGGGGGCAGGAGGGTGATTTCAGATGGCAGATAAAACATAGAAATCACTAGAATTAGGGGATAATGTCCCAGTGTCAGTAGAGATAAGGGTTGGGTCAATATTGGGTATGGGTAGGGAAGGGAAGGGTGCCAACGTGCAGGGTGGTGTGTATGAAGGATAAATCTGAGCCAGTGGAGCAGCTACTACCATTCAGCTACTTTATTAATAACAAAACTAATTCATACATACCTTCAGTTGATATTTGTGCACCCTGTGTCTCAAATACATGTGCAGGTGAAAGACAAACATCCAGCATCCCTAAGGGGATAGAACGAACTTGATCAAGATGAGGAGGGCTCCTAGGTGGTGGTAGCCCATCAGACTGTGTCTTGGGTCCATTTGCTAATGTTGAAAGAGGGCTCCTCATGATGTCAGGGGCCTTGGATACCTTGGATCTTTAGTTGTATGGACAAGAGTGCCCAGCAAGAGGTAATTCTCCTTGTCCAGCCTCATGGCAATATCGACAATGCTTAATCTAAATAATTATGACAGATATATAAGAGAATTCATTACAAGACAGAGTTTCACAGACCTGTTTCACTCTGGGTGCCTTTGTGATCATCTCTGGATGCTGCATAGTTACAAGTAGTTGGTGGGGTTCTATCTAGATCAAGGACAATAAAAATATCAAAAAGATGAAAGGAAGTTACAATTAACTCTATGTACCTTTGATCTAGTAGCTGTGTATGAGTAGTTTGATTGCTGTAGAAGTCAACACAATTCGACATGATGTGTTGACATGTTGGTACAGTTCTGCTTAGATCAAGGACAATGAATATCAAAAGATAAAAAAAAGTTAGAATCACCTCCACATATCTTTGATCTAGTCGCTGTGTATGAGTAGATGAATTGTTGTAGAAGTCAATGTGATTCGACATGACACGACACGTTGTGGTTAGTCCAAAAGGGAACCCCTTAGTAAGGGTGTCACGCTGCAGCCCATTTGGGAGGTACCCCACAACCTGAATCGGACAGGGGAAACCACAGATTTTTCACTGTTCGATACCTGAGGGATATACCAATACAGAAAAGAGACAAAATAATTTGAAAGTCCGATTGAATAACCATTTCACCATTATCCATTCCTTAGTAGCTCATTCAGGTTCCTAACGTTCCATCCCCTATAGTAATAATAAATGTAGAAAGAGATTCACGAGTGGAAGAAGGTACAATGCCTCAAAATATATCCAGACCTGTATAGTAAATATAACATCTCAGTCGATACAAAGAGAGAATCAACTAGAATTGACTGCTGTACCAATAGCAGATATAATGTCTACCAAAGTGTTAATGTGCTATCGGAAATACTGAGCATGAAGAAAATGTACCTCAGTTGATGTGAATAGAGAATCAAATCAACTGAGGTATTAGATGTCAAAAGAAACCTGAGTACTTATGTCAAAGAAAAACACTAAAAAGGGAAAAAAAACGAAGACAAGTCTAAGTGGCGATGAGAGATTGGGACAAAAAAAGAAGAACAAAGAAAAGAATGTAACAATGGGTCTGATGCACAATCAATAGTCACCTCATTTTCCTCTGAGATCCTCAGACTCTTTCAGGTACACATACATAAGTCTTGATCCACAACAGCCTGCTCAGTATGCCTTAGAAAGGTCCATAGAGCATGATTGTGAACGACTGTTTTGGGCACTCACACACCCGGTGTCTGTTCAACTCACAACCAATATTGAATGACAGATCAAGCCCCAACCGTCTTTGTAGCCTTATGGAATATCTGAATAAAAGTGTGTCGAGGCTCTAATCACTGGGATATCCTCCTCTCTAACAAACTTTAGGATCCTTAGTAGAGCTGTATTTTATATAAAGTCCAATAGTTATCCATTGAATCTTTATAAGAGTTAAAATTGATTAAGGATCTTTTAAGGATCCTAAACCCACCAATCACATGTTGGATCCTTAACCGATTTTAAATGGGTAAAGGATACGATGAGTGATTGGCGGAGTTTATATAAAATAACCCTTTACTGAAGATCCCAAAAAATTTTGGTGCAAGGGCTTTGCCCAGTGAATGCTGTACTGGCCAGCATGAAGTCAACCATAGAGGTTCAAGGACACAGATCCTGGGATCTATCATTGAGGAGGTCATTAAATCAAATATGGTGGTCAGATCTGTCTTCTCAACAACTACCCTTCTCTTCTCACTTCTACACTCAATGCTCAATCTTATGTTGATCCTAACACTTTTTGACAACCTGATGGATAGTAATATTGGGATATAAGTGGTTATCCACTGTTCCACTGTTTCTTTGATTGGATCATTCTCCAGATCACTATTCATGATGATGATTCAATGAGTCATTTTCTGTATTGATTATATTCAGGCTTGTTTCTTTTGAAGTATAAGCATTAAAGAAGGTACATTTGGTAAGCTACAACATTTAATGACTATATAGTTCACTGGTCATTGCTGAACTATATGGAATGGAAACCAACTATGTAGCCATTCAACAAAGGTTTATAACTCATTGAGAGGCTATATTTAGAACTGTGCAAATAAATTCAACAGGTTATGGACTCCACAGAGCCTTAGGATCAAGAGTTTTTTTTATCCCAAAACCTGATCAAGATAGATCAAACTGGGTTACCTGGAAGAGCCAGACACAATGGTACTGACATTGGCAAAGATCCAAAACAACATTTTGAAGGAACTGCAAGTAAACTGCTGCCACCACTGACTTTCTGAGTGAGACATGTCATTACAGAAGATGACTCATCAAAGATCAAAGTTGCAGAGTAATGGCAGGATGAATTTGAACAATATGAGGTGTATGTATATCAAAGTTTAATATTCAGATCTATGGAACCAATCTTTCAGATTGAAATTTAAAAGTTTCAAATGGCAAAAGAAGTGGGAATGTATTATACACTGAGTATAAAGAGAAGCCACTATCTGTATAGATAGATATTAGATGTCAAATGTACAGAATGAAATGTGAGGATGATTCAGCAGTCAAGACAACTTAATGAGTTGATGAAAATGCAGGCTCAACTCAAAGGCATGGGTACCAAACTCTCAAATGATAATTTGGTTACTATTGTCCTTAGATCACTACCTTCTGTAAGTTGTGCTGTCTATTCATTAGCATCATATCAATATCAGCAAATTTCTTGGCTATATCTCTAAAAATAGCCAAAGTTGTTAATGCTATAATTGAGGTATATGAACATATCACTATCAACAAGAAGAGGACAAAAGCTTCAGAGATGGCAATGGCAGTATTGAAAGGTCATGGTAAGCTCAGAAACTACAAAAGGCTAGAGAGATGATCTGAGAACATTGTATGCTAGAACTGTGAAAGGATAGGCCACTTCACAGCCAACTGTTGCAAACTAAGAAAAATGCAACAAAAGAGATAATAATATAAATAATAATATAGACAAAAATGCAAATATCACTATGTCAAGTATGGATTTTGTATTAATAACAAGATTCCCAAGATTCACCTTATTTCAGGAAACAAGTCCACACAAGGACACTTAAACTGATGTATATGATTCAGCACCATCAAATGACATGCCATCCAATTACCATCAATTTCCCACCGTCAAAGAATACCACAGGAGACTAGAACCCAAGGCCAACAAAGGGCACCAGGTAGGTTTCAGCAGCAAAAACAAAGTGTACCACGGTTATTGGCCTGGAAACAACACATCGCCATAGAGCCCAACATGAAGTTCAATGAATCAGTCATCATCACTTTGAACGACGCGCCGGTTGCAGGAGGGAAGGACCCTATGAGCACCCAACACGTTGTGCAAACACGTTGACCGACACACCCGCACAACTCCCACATGCAGGGATGGAATGTCTTGAGCACACCACCCAACTCCAGTGTCAGGAGGACCAATCAGACGTGCAAAACATAGAAAACGGCAAACCCAATGACATGTTACCAGCAGTTCAGATGTTGTGTGAAACCGCCATGACAACTACAATGCAAGAATTTGATGATCCGCCAGCAAACGTCGAGGAGACAAAACGATGAAATGATGACAATGCCGGGTAACAACGCGTTGGTGAGACTGAAAAACACGTGACTCTCACGTGTAACTATGACGTGTGCAACACTGCTCTGAACCTTCTCTTCGAATCAGATATGGAGGGCCCTGCTCATGGTAAGTCTCTTCCGATTCTAAATATGATGTTTTAATTTGGAAACTGCAGGGTATCGGGGAACAGGGACGAATGGAACGGGAACAATCCCGTGACACCTCAGGGATACCGGTCTGAGCCTTGAACTGAAATGAAGCCATGAGGCTTAATATTCATAAATTCTTATCAACCCTTAAATGCTTTCATGATGTCGGCGATCTCCGGCCATCATCCTGCATCAAAGGTAAGCGCCCTTTCAACCAATGCCATAGTAGCAATAACATGCAGGATGGATACCATTGACCGACCTATCGTTCACCATCCTCCCGAAACTCTCAATGGCTGAGCTTTTGACTTTGTTGCCAGCCTGCCGATTGTCGACCCTAATGGTCAATCCTGGCATACTCTGGGTCAACCATTTACTGGAAACAGCATGTGTTCGTTCCGGAAATAGTGAACCAGATGCTGGCAGAAGGACATTATCTATCTTCCACGATGCAGGTCTTTCCAATTTATCGTTGGTGTTGTAGAGTAGATGTCGACGGCGCTTTCCAAGCCAATAACGTCGCATCTCTCTTGTTTGCGGTGTGGGCGCATCCCAGGCTTCTCATTCAACTCGTTCTCTTCCTCTTCCACCCACACCCATTGTCCTTAGAACGTTCCCGCTGCCCACGGGAACACCGCAGAGTCCACCCGATTAGCTCGTTCCTTTTCGTCTGCGTCCTTCTCGTCGCTCCGGCGCTGCATGACGGCTGTATCGTCAGCACTTATGACATACTTTTCTCTATATTACCTTCCACTCTTGCTGCTTTTCTTCACATATCTGCCCACTGGCTAGTTCTCAATAATGTTTTATTGCACTGGCACCTACAAGTACGCGACATAGCCTCTCTAGCCTCCTCCCACTCTGTTTCACCAAGTCACGGCTTGGCCGCCGAAAGCTATTTCTTATTCAGCAGTGGCTGCAATAAAACTAATAGATCAGTCGGATACTACAGAAACTCCCAACTCTCTGGGGATTCGCTCTTAACATTTGCCTTTCTTCGCTCCCGATAGCATCAGCCTTGTGTAGGATGCAAGGCATCCAGGCTGCAGCGTTGCATTGAAAGCTACCACGTCATTGACGTCACCTCGTATGTCCCCTTTCTACCTTTCTACTTCTCCAGCCTACTTAAAATTTGCGTTAGCTTTAATAGTATTATGTTCCAGTGTTCTCTCATGATCAAGCAACCGCCGCCGCCGTTACGATAATACGATTTGTAAACCTGTGTCATCCCGTATCAATACTAAACACTCAGCCGATTATTGTCAAACGTCCATTTGACACCCGTCCACTCTACAGTTCCCTGCCCCCAATGTTATTTCCGACCGCATACGCATGTTAAAAAGAACGAGTTAATTCCTCATGAACTACTAGACTAGTGAGGGGCGAAAATCTGCTCGGAGACGGCACGATTGAAGGCGGGAAAGGCGTGTTTTCAGTCGCACTCAGGCTGCACAAGTTAATCCTCTCACTCATGCGTGACCAAAATTGCCAGCAAATCTCTTCCTTTAGGTCATTACGGATGACTTTAAGTTAGGCTCTTCACAGGTGGCATTAGTTAGTAATCCATATGCCCGACTTCAAGAGCAGTCGGCGTGGTGGTTGCTATCCCACGTCGGGTATTGGATTTACGTCACAGTGGATTGCTGGTACATCATAAAGATTCGTGTCTTCGAGGTCTAGCCGCGTATCCAGTTTATTCTGGACGAAGCGAATACACCTCTCGACATAGATCTCAGGGATGGTATTAAGGCCATAAAGAAATTCTTCTTCTCTTTACCACAATAGCAGACGTTACTCTTCCCCTGCCGCTGTTTCAACCGAAGTTCGCCTGATTGCTCACTCCACTTTGGACAAGAAGTGTTCCTCAATACTTTGGGCGAAGATGACTCTTCCTTACACTTGAGAACGCTCTAGTTCCATACTGTGCTCTTCTCAGGGACCAAACAAATCACACACATTTGGATCGATCGCCAATGGTCGGTTGCCCAACCCCTCCGAGCACAAGATGTTTCCTTTCCTTGCCGCGAACAGACTTGACACGGATGTATGCCACTCTTTGGTGTGAGTTTCCTACCGAGTGTGAAGAAGTCAAATGTATACGAGATCCACTCGAAGCGCACCATGGAGGCATCTTGCTAATATAAGATGTCTACTCGTGGTGTTGCGTGGTGTTGATTTTCCTGGTGTCACCCTCACCCATACGATACTGACAGACAAATGAATATCAACTGATGCTTGCGGGGGATTAGCATTCCTCTTCCTACTATCGAACCTCGTTTGGCGGGCATCCAAAGAGAGGGACCAGACTTAGTCCGTATAATCTGGTTGCACAAAGGACTCCAGATTCAAGGCCACGGATGGCGTGGTCGCGGTCGCACTCCAGCTGCAAAGGTAGTCATCCCACCCTGATGTGACCTTGCGACCCAAATTCCCAGCAATGCCCTTGATCCTTGTCGTTACCGTGATGCATGATGACATAGGAGAAGTCTGGCTGGTCACTGATGATATGAGAAAAAGGATCTAAATTGGCGAGTTCATCAAAGGTCGACCTAATATCAGTGTCCCTCTCTCCACCGTCCTTTTCTCAGTGCTAAACAGATTATATGTAAACTTGGGTTGATCACTTATGATCAATTGACCAGCCAAGTCCAATATCATCCTTTCCCTTGTTAAAATGATGTTTCTACAGCTCTAAGCCACTTCACTGTGACCTTGGAAAATTTCCCAGTGAATTTGAAACAGAAATAAACAAGAGGAAGGCACTATGCACAATTATTCAGTTTAGCTACCTTTGATGAACCAGGTTCTTTCACCTTGTTGATGGCATTGATTAACCTGCAGTGGAGTGTGTTATATGGCTGGGCAGCTCTGAAGGAACCGAAAAGTACAGCCAAGAGCTGTTTGTACAAGATATGTTGGAGCTATGGACATGGTCACCTCGTCATTTTCCCATCTTATACAGAAAGTGGACTCTACTCTCTTAAATTATTTCCAATGAATGAATTAATCACTAGCCCACCCATTTTCAGCTTGATATGAGACAGACCTAAACTTCTCAGTCAGATCAAGATTGTTCCCTAATATGTTACTAGGCAGCCCAATCCTGCAAAAGCAGAAGGGTAACAAAACTGCCATTGGAAGTGGTGACCTCAGGGTGGTCAGGAAGACATTACCTATAACTTTATAATGAATGTGGAAGGTATCCTTGTTTGATAATGAAGCCATCAAGGAGATTTTTGTATGCAACCTCAGATATTACACGTCTACCTTACTGAAATTTTGGATCTGTTCTATTGGGTAAAGATGCAAGTACTGGGGTGCTGATGCCTACAAACTGCTGGTCCCCCTCCCCCCCATGTAGTTGCTCAATTCCTGGAATGATTAAGCTTTTCAGGTAGATACAAGAAGTGGTTCTAACTGGCACATTTACTAGAGGGCTCAATGTGGTGAAGAAATCTTTGAATATAAAACCTGTATGCTCACAGGATATGTTCCCATAGTCTGTCTGTTTGTGATTCTGCCACATCACCTATTCACTTAGGTCAGAGTTGTGCCATACGCTTGTTATGACATCTGTCCAGCATAGGTTTCCCACCTTAACTCTTTATGTTGCTGTTATCTCTCCACAAGTCACTGATGCGACATGAGTCCATACTTATTCATAAAATGTAGACAAGTTAATGGCCAGACTGGGAATTGAACCCAGGATCTTTCACATATATGTATAGTAAGGATGTTACCACTACACCACCTGACCTTATGTAGATCCCATGTTACACTGTATTCAAGGACATAACCTCAAGTGCCTTCCTATTAAATTATATATGTACACACTGAACTCAGAGCTGTATACAATATACATGTAGAACAGTGGTTGGTATTGCAGTGATTCACAAAATGCTTCCAATGTTTGGCAGTGTCAACATACATACTGTACATGTATACTTTATAACTCAATGGAAGATGGTCACACTTTATTGAATATACAAAATTTTACTGAATAATCCTCATATTTTCCAAGTGAGACTATTCTTTCTAGCCATGACAACTTATTCTATGAGTTTATATTTAATTACCTGAAATTTCATCTTTAAAATATGTATGCCCTTTTAAAATATATACAAATGATATAGTTACACAAAATTATTTGGGTTTAACCTGGATTATTTGGGTTAAACAAGATTATTTGGGTTATGACTTAATCTTTGGGTTATGATGTATTCTCTTGTATACAAGCAAACTTTCAAATATATTTTATATAATTTGAATTTAGTTGGTTTAGAGAGTTAACCAGAACTATCTGGGATACCAATCCCTATTGTGCAATTTATTCCAAAAGAATAATCTACAGATGATTGTTTGACTAAATTGTGTCAGATATAGGATAAATATTAATATTTTTGCATTCTTCAGAGTGATACCTAATCAACTGAATTTGATTAAATATTAATTTTACAACAAACAATATAAATATATACACTTTAGTGGATAAATAACTTTTAAAGTTTTGGGTTATCCTCCAATAGAGAAAATATGTCTGGTGATATTTTAAGTGTACATGGATGAAATCATGCATTAGCCTCACTGAGTATAGCCACAATATACATTTTCAAGAATTTTGTTAAAGGAGAAAGGTGAGCTACCTCTAGAGAGGTGGGTGTGTCATCACCATTTATAATGAGTGCTATGTTGGATGAATTCAAATCCATTCCTTTCATAATGGTATGCAAACAATAACACACATGTAATGTATTCAGGGGTTTCTCTTAGATAGCTCAATATATGCTATAGTGTCACAGAGCTTCAATAATAAAACAAGCAAAGGTACAGTAATTTAAATACTGATAAATTAATCAGCTGCGCTATTAAGCTTAAACAACTCAAATCAATGCTTATTTTGATTATTGAAAGGTTCAATAGAACAATATATGACTCTTTTAGCAAATAAAAGAACTATTCCTTGAGAATAGAGGCTAGAAGGTGAGGATATATGCAGTAACTTAGCAGAGACTTGATATAAAGCTTTGGATTCTTGTATGCTTATTTGTAACTATTAATAGTTATTTAACAAGGTGCTAAATAATTTATTAATAGAGAGAATAAATACAACTGGATTAATTGAAAGCTTGTACTTGATTAATTCAATAAACTTATGTTGGACCTTGAATAATCTAGTATTGGCAGGGATTTCAGTAAGGATATTATTTTAGGTTTACTATGTATTTAGCAAGCCTAAGGGTAGCTGTGAGGCTGGGGAAACTTAGATGATTACCTAAGTTTAAGAGTTGCTGTTACGACCGGACAAATCCCGCTGGACTCCGGGCACTAACTCGTACGCCCCCACGCGCTACAAGCACCAATCGTCTGTTTATAGGATTTCCCACCCGGACTCCGTTACATCAAGACTCGTTACGTTCGACCTCATTAAGACACATATCAGTCACCGGACTTCCCCCGCATCCCGTCTCTGTCTATGTCCGTCTTCGTCCCACACATCAGTCACCGGAACCCGCTCAGAATCCCGTCACTGCTCTAATCGAGCCCCGTTCCCATTTTAGTCAAATGACCTGTCACGATTTAGGACTCTGCTCCCGCTCCATTTCCCGTTATGGGTTATGCTTTGTCACGATTCGGACTCCGCTCCGTTCCGTTCCATTCCTAACACCAATTTGGTGTTTACTATTCCCGTTTCATGTTTTGTTAGTTTCGTTTTGCCATTACTGGATTTGGTATGTCATTCACTCCATGGTCTATATAAACTGGCAGATGTTGTACATACAATCCAGTCAGAAAATTAGCTTAGATTCCCCCCAGTAATCTAATAATATTTTCCGCTCTAAAACCTTACTCGATTCACATCGCTCGCACTAGTCGGAGCCCACGGGCTCCGGCGCATCTATCTCTCTCAACCAACTCGACTCACGACCCACGACCTCTGACTTACGACCCACGACCCGACTTACGACCTACGACCCACGAACCCCGCCCGGACTCCCCGGGATCCCTGTCTGTCCGTTTGAAATTGGACAACATGATCTAGCGAGGGCGCAGCCTATAAGCTGAAGCCAAGTCCTACTGGATATCCCGCGGGTTTCTCCGGAAACCCGGCCTGTGTGTGTATCCTAACAGTTGCTGACAAAGATTCAAGATTCTGCAAGTGTAGGTGCCTGCAGTTAGTGTATTAGACTAAGGCTATTATTGTCCTTAGGATGATTAGATAAGCTTCTGAGCTGTGTAGTAAAATGTGTGTGATAGATGATTTTATTGGAAACTTGGCCCTCCTTATATACATTTTGATAACTAAATATTTAACTATTTATTTATTTTATGAGGTCATTATTTAGGTCATAATGACCTCATATTCTACTTAATTTTTACCCTTTATTTATCATGTGATTCCCCTCTCTGAGACAAGGGTTCCAATCTTTGGCTTGAATATGAAGGTTTAAGGCTGCAGTCCCAGGATGGAAGCAAATGCTGAGTCAGCGGAATCAATTAATGACTCAAGTCATTACAGTCACATCTGTGACTGAATGATATCCCGAGGTTGGAGGCTTATCTAATAGGTCACATGACTCCAAAAATGTGCACATTGGAGCAAACGATGTGCTGAAAAGCAATAACTAAGTAAATAAAATATAAATAATTAGTTAAAAATTATAATAAATTAACGAAGATATAATAGCATTATATAAGCTCATATATGCTATATTATGCGAAGTTAAAAGGAACTAGGCCTTATATTTCACAATAGAATATAATAAAAATACAATAAATTTGAGAGAATATTAAATAATTCAAAGAAAATTAAGAGAACTTTATGAGATTATGCTGATACCTCACAACACAGAAAACTGTTACTAAGAAAGAACACAAAAACTTTAGAGGAGGACAACTAATAAAAATAAAAGTGATTTACTCAATCAAGTATATATTGATATTGTTTGACATACAAATAATATAATATTTCATCAGATCCAGTCCATCAGGCAATAACATCCTGGAGAATAGGGAAATATTGATGTTTATCCCGCATCTGACAAAAATTATTCAAATAATCATTTTGTTGATTATCCTTTTGGAATAAAATGTAGTGGTAGGCCATGATAGTTCTGGTTAAGTTTCTGAATGAAATGAAGTTGAATTATATTAACTATTTTTGAAAAGTCAAATATATTCCATAAAATACATCTTATTCCATGAGATTTGTATATATTTCAATGTGAGGATTACTAATACAGGTCATAAAATCAGATTCCTATAAAACTCCATCTTTACACAGTGATATTGTTAAGAGTGTATACACAGAGGGTTTCCAGAGAAACCTGCAGGAAATCCAGTAGGACTTGGCTTCAGCTTATAGGCTGTGCCCTCAAGAGATCATGTTGTCCAATTTTAAATGGGCAGATGGGAATCCCGGGGAGTCCAGGTGGAGTTTGTGGGTCAAGAGGTCATGGATTGAGAGGTCAGGGAGTCAAGATAGATAAGTTGGAGGTTGAGTGATAGATGCATTGGAGCCCATGGACTCTGACTAGTGAGAGCGGTGTAATTCAAAGAGGAGTTTAGAGTGGAAAATATACTAGATTACTGGGAAGAATCTAAGCTGATTTTCTGACTGGATTGTATGTACAACATCTGCCAGACTATATAGACTGTGGAATGAATAACATACCAAATTCAGTAATAATGAAAACGAAACTAGCAAACATAAAACAAGATAAGTAAACACCAAACTTGGTGTTAGGAATGGGATGGAATGGAGCAGAGTCCAAATTGTGACAGGTCATTGACTAATGAGAATGGGGCTCAGTTAGAGGGATGACGGGTTTTCCAAGCAGGGTGCAGTAACTGATGTGTGGGACAGAGTCAGACATAGACAGGGATGGAGTCCAATGGGTGACTGATACATGAAGTAATGAAGTTGAATGTGGACAAGTCTGACATACAGAGTCCGGTGGGAATTCCGGTAAAATGACAATTGGTGCATATAGGGTGTGGGTGCATATAAGTTAGTGTCTGGAGTCCAGTGAGAATTCCAGTCATAACAGGTATCTATTCTGAGACTATTATTATATTGTTAAAAAACAATCATGGGAAATAGTTCTCCACATTATATTTTACAAAATTGACAGTCATTTAAATGATTCCATTGTATATAATTTCCTTCTTTTTATAGATTTTTGATGTTAAATACAGTGACTCCAAAAACCCTTTCCATGCTAACCCCAAATGCAGTGTGTGAAGTGCACCACCTTACAGTGTGGGAATTCCACTTAGCTTTGGTGGAGTCATACATAGTACATATCCTTGGCTACAGGATTGCTCCCTTGGTGACATGATTTGGGCCACATGTAGAGATATGATCAATTTAAAACAGCAATACCATGGAAAGGGGTTTTTCACTTTTGAACTGATAACTAGGATCTCGTCAAATCATAGAATAATGGCCATTATTTGTTAGTACAAACAAATATATACATGTAAATAGTATGTCTGAGTTTAAAATAGTTCCCACACTCCCACACTTCTTGATTCCTAACCACCATCATGGTCAGATCCCTCTCTCTTACTTAACAAAATACCATCCTTTCCTTGCTTGATTCTGGCCACTTGTTAAGTTCCAAACAAAGATCCACAGATAGTCCCGTGGAGGTTTCCAGTAATTAATTCCGAACACACTTTCTTCTGTGAATTGTCCCATGGAGTCCCCAGGTAATAAGTCCGGGGAAGTTCTGGGGATTAGTAGTACAAGACAGTGTATCAGAATAATTACCAGAAGTAGGTAACAGCTGAGATGGACTTAGCTTCAGCTTATGGGCTGCACCCTCATACTTTCTGGTTCCTGACAGTACCCTCCCCTTAAGGCTGAAGTCCCATAGAGGCCATAGGAACATGATACATTTGTTGGTTACACATATGTGTTAATGAGGTGTATGATCTGGAGGGGGGAGATTTGACCAAGACCAAGCAATGGTACAGACAGGTCTTGTGGTGGAAGTAGGGATGGCATGTAGAAAAGCCATGGGGCTTGAAGAAGGTCTTGGGCTTATTTGGATACTTGAAAGTAAGTTTAAACCTCTGAAAAGGTCCAAACTCCAAAATGTCGAGAACTCCAACCAGGTCCAAAAGTCCCAAAAAGTCCAGAACATAGTTTGGAAGTTCCAAGGGGTCTGGAGGTTCTGAGAGGTCTGACCCAAAAGGTCAGGGGGAGACAAAGATGCAAGGGGACAGGGTGATGAAAACATCCAGGGATGTCACAATGGACCAGGAGTTGCCCAAAGGGGCCAGAATGATGTACAAAGGCATGGTGGGGTGAGAGTGGTTAAAGGTTGCAATGTCCACAGGGAAAGCCATGGGGGTTCCAAGGGTAGATCAACCTTAAATCACAAGGAAGAAACATGTGGAAAAGCCACAGATATTCCGATGGCAAGCAGGACTTGTCCAAAACTTTGAATGGTCTGTATGTCACAGAATTGGGTTGTCCATGGGTTCCTGGATAAGACAGGGAAGTTCAGAGGTTCCGGGAACACACTGGATGAGAACCGGGAAGTCCTAGGGCTCCAAAATATGCTGGATGGAACAGGGAAGTCCACGGGTTCCAAGAATACATTGGTGACATCAAGAAGTTTGGATAGAACTGCAAACAGGCTGAATAGTCATACTGTAGATCTGGGAGGTCCGGGGGTTCCAGGAATACACTGATGAAAACCGGAAAACCAGATTCTGAGGATGTCCTGAATAAGCACCGGAAAGTCTGGGTACCCCGAGGATATATGACTGGCCAGAAGTTGAAATGCCCAAGGGCCACAGGTTGCCCAAAAGGGGCTAACATGTTGCCTAGAGGCAAGGAGATGACAAAGGAGTCCTTGGCAGGATTGCCACAAGACTGGAGGAGTGGACAACATCCCAAGAGCAAAGACAACTTGGAGGACAAGTCATCTAAGGGTCTATAGAGTCCGAGAGTTCCATGGACAATGACCAGTTGGGGAAGTCTGTGGGACCCGAGGAAGTAATGCTCTTACAACAAAGGGCATAAAGGGGAAAGGGAGTTGGGTCCCAGTGGAGTCTGAGTCATAACTGATGAGGTACTTGGATTCCAAGGGATAGCCCAGAGGTCATGAAAAGGACAGGGGTCATGAGGACAGAAACTAGACTCATCTGCCACTCAATGGACTGAGAGTCGAGTGTGGTACAAAGAGCTAGAAAGGCAAAGAGAGACATAGGGTGACAGGGAATGATGAAGTGAGTCCAAAGGTGTGGAGTCCACAGATAGTGTGGCTAGAGAGAGGTTAGTGGGTTTCAACTTATGCAGGTTTACTGTAGCATAGTCATTACTCCAACATTTACAGGGGTCTGTGGATAATGCAGCTAGAGAGAGGTTAGTGGATTTCAACTGATGCATGCAGGTTTACAATGGCATAGGCATTACTCCCCTCTTTGGGATAGACGTCCCATCGTCTAGACAAAATGTTGGGTTTGCCATGGTGGTGGCTGGGTTGAAAACAGCTGATCATATAAAAGGCAAGAGAAAAAAAAAGCACAATGCATTTTCAGACTCCAGAATTATCCGAAGATTTGGAATGTTCGAAAAAATCCGAAAATCTAAAAATTGAGTCAAAGGGTTGGTGCCAAAGGAGGCCAGGATTGCCGAAAGAAGGCAGTGGTTCCTGAAAAGGCCATGGATGCCTGAGGGTTGCCCAAAGGCCAAAAAATGCCTGAAAGGCAGGATTAACTGATCTTGCCAAATGAAAACTCAACAAATAGGTAGGATACAAATGGTCCGGAAATCTGAAGAATCTGAAAGGTCCAAGGGTTCCAGAAAGTTCAGAAATATCCACGGAATCCGAAATTAAGTGAAAGAGTTGAAAGCCAAAAGACCAAAGATGCCGAAAAGGTCAGAGATGCCCAGAAGGGCCATGGGTGCCAGAAAGGCCATGGGTGCTGGAAAGGCCATGGGTGCCATGTGGATCACAGGAGTCTTCGAGACTGCAGGTGCCATTTTAGCCGGGGAAGTCTGAAAAGACTCATAGCAGATGAAACAGTCAAATAAGAGGCTTTGGAAATTCCAGAAAATTTACTGCTCATTACCCGGAAATCAACAGATTTATAGTGGGTGAGACAGTGGTGTCCTAGAAATGCCAAGCAACTTATCTAATGCTAGTCAAGGTGACGTCCAGATTTGTTCCACAAGAAAAGAAATAAAAGCTCCTCAGAGAAACTGAAAAGAGCCAGAAAATGTCCCGGAAGGGAACTGGAAAGTAGATTGCAGTTTGGAGTGTATCCAGGTTGCAAAAACAATGTTGCATGAAATCTTCTTGACTTGGAATCTGATCTGACAGGAAACTGGAAATTCCAGAGAGTCATTGTAGGAAAACACAGCAGGGCAGAGAGAGTCTGACAGGTCGGAAAATGGTCAGAGAATGAGTTGGAAAACAGAGAGATGAAAAGGAACATGCATGGGACAGGCATGGACCAAAGGGTCAGTCAGAAAAGAAAAAAAGTTTGGAAAGGGTCCGGGAAGGTCCAGGACCCAGAAAAGGTCTGAGGACAAGGCAGATGGCAAGGGTAAGCAAGGTTTGAGCAATGGTTTAGGAGGTATATCTGTAAAGAAAACCAAGTATGAGGTGATCAACACATTGCACACTTGAATCCATAGTATACTATCAAGGTAACTGGCAGACAGAGCGCAATTCCGGGGGCCGGGGGAAATCCGACACTATGGTTACTAGTAGGGAAATAGCCTATATAGAAAATCTGGAAGTAATTGGGAGCCGAGCAAACCAGGGGCAGGAAAAAAGCAAGGATCGAGGCAGGACAAAAGAGTGGATCTGAGTAAAACAGGATCAACTTCAGCCATTGACTTATCTCTGCATCTGGAAGTCAGAATGAAGTCAGAAAACACAAGTAATTCTGTAAAGTATAAGTAATGTGATGACAATGCAGAGCTGTGAACAAATGAATGGGGAAATTAAAACATGGTGTCAGATAAGGTAAACGAGTGACAAGTTGTTGTTTCAATCTACTGTTAAGTTCCGAACACAGAGGTAGTCTCTGAGGAATTCCCATGGAGTGTTTCCAGTAATTATTCTGAACACACACTTTCTTCCAGGAATTGTCCCATAAAGTCCCCAGGTAATATGTAAGTCTGGGGAATGTTCTGGGGATATTAGTACAAGGGAGTGTGGTATCAGAATAATTACCAGAAAGGTGTGGTACTGCTGAGATGGACTTGGCTTCAGCTTATGGGCTGCATCTTCATTTGTGTGTCCATATTTCAAGCTGACAGAATGAATACAAGGAGATGTAGATTCCGGTGTTCACATGGGAGGTCTGGGAATTGTGGGTCTCTGGGGAAACCTGTGGACATTCCAGGAAGGAGGCAGCTTCAGCTTATGTGCTGTGCCTTTGCAGATCACATTGTTCCAAATTCCATTAGGAGCAGACAGGGAACCTGTGGGTTCCAAGAATACACAGGGAGTACAAGACAAGTAGAAAGTAAGTCAAATTTCTGATCAGATTGTATGTACAAATAACTAGTGGACTATATAGATTAGTAGATTATTGTATTACTAACTTAGACATACAAAAGGACATATCAAGAGTACAATAACACAATAAACCAGATTTCAAATGAGCAAAGATGGATTGAGAACAAGGGGATCCAGAATATCGGGGCAGGGTCCAGTGCATAGTTCATATGATACAGAGAGTTGGCACATGTAGAATGAGGTTCAGTTTATGTATCCAGGTGGAGTCTGGTGCATGAGATTGTGCGATATACAGTGACTCACAAAATGTATCCAATGTTTTGCAGTTTCAACTTACATACCTTATACCTCATTAGATAAAATAGAAAAAATCACCAAAGTATTTTTCAACATGCTCTATCATACATAGTGGGATATAACATAATATCATTGTGTAATCTCCATATATGGTAACAATAAAAGGTTCCTTGGATACCTTTTGTTGCTGACAAGGTTAGGTGGAAAATTACTTGTATGTAGTGCTTGGTATAGCCACCCTTTGCCTTTAATGTATCTGAAACTTTCCTCTGTATATTTGAAATCAAATCCTGACACACCTTTGCATCAATCTTATACCACTCCTTCACCACCCTCTCCAAAAACTCTTCCATCCCCTGGAGTGCATTCTCATACCCTGCCAACCTCCTCTTCAGATGATCCCATAAGTGTTCAATGGGATTCAGGTCAGGAGACTGTGCTGGCCATGAGAGAACCCTGAAATCATTTATTGGAACCAATTCTGAGCTTTCTTGCAGGTGTGCTTGTGGGCATTATCCTGCTGGAAGCTGCAGATTTCATAGTCACTAAGGCTGGCTTGCAGATCATCCTCAAGAATCTGTATATACAGATCCCCATCCACCTTCCATCAATCCTGCATGTATACCCAACCCTCCCTCACAGAATACACCCCCATACCATCAAAGATCCACCACCAAACTTCAGGGGTTCCCTCAACCAGCCTGTCACTCAAGCCTTTCCCTACCCCTCCCCTGCCTTTTTCCACACCCACTTCCTACCATCTGACTCCAGCCTATGGATTTTTGTCTTATCAGAACCATACCACCTTCTTCCAGTCCTCCACAGTCCAATCCTGATATGCCAAAGCAAAGTCCATCCTCTCCTTTCTACGCTTCTTAGAAAGAAGAATCATTTTCTTCTTTACCACAGACTTCATCCCAGCCACCTTGAGTACACAATGCACTGTTTGAGGATAGAGTGACTGGTTGGTGATAGTTCAAAGTGCCTTTGTTGCATTTACAGCTGTGTCAGCCTTCCCAGAACTGATAAGGCATCATACAAGACAGATGTTGGCTATAGAGAGTTTGGAAGGGTGACCACCAGAGGCCTTAAAAAGGTGGGAATCATATTAAGAATGAAGTTTAGAGATAGTAGAAAATCCATAGCCAGTAGAAAGTGAAATATGTTTGGTAGAATAGCCAGCATCAAGTAGAGAAAGGATCTCATACTGGGCAGCAGGGGAAAGGAGATGCATAGTTGGAATTAGGAGAATCTTAGCTGTGAGAGCCCTTTGACTTATACTTCAGCAAAACATGATCACATAACATGTTGAAAAAAGATACACAAGTGCAAACAATCTACATAGTACATGATTTTCATACAAGAGCCTGTCAGCAACAAAAGGTATCCAATGAACCTTCTATATGAAAATATTCATATTGTTACCATATATGGAGATTACTCAATGTCATTATGTCATATCGGACTATGCATTGTAGAGCATATTGACAAATATTTGGGTGATTTCTACTATTTTATCTAATGAGGTATATGATACATATGTAAGTTGAAACTGCAAAACATTGGATACATTTTGTGAGTCACTGTAACGAGTTGGATACTTTTAGGGTATGTTCCAGGTCCCAGTGGGGTGCCTGGTCCTAACAATAGGTATAACCAGACCAACCATAATTGATTTTAGTTTGAGATTGAAGTCAGGACAGATATTTGATCTGATTTGATTTGATCTCTCATATTAAATATTGAAGCTCCAATAGCAATCTGCCCAAATTGAAATTCTGATAGTCTGAACCTGAAATATCTTTCATTGTTCCATGTCACATCCCTTTCATCATGGTCACCAAAAATGGATAATCATATAGAAGGCAGATAGATATTCAGACCAGTGGGCCTGCCAACAGGTCAAAAGTTTTGTAGTAGAAAAATATTCCAGGTTTTTGTGATCTGTTACAATGTCAATTGGAGTTCCCGAGCCTTCCAAATTGTGTTGCCATGCTTTGAAAGCTGAAAAGATTGCCAGGAGTTCCTTATCATGAACATCATAGTTGAGCTCTGCTCCAGTGAAAGTCTGGGACAGAAAAGCCATGGGGTGGACTTCTCCGTCGGAGTCCTGGATAGACAGAATGGCTCCAAGTGCATAATCCGAGGCGTCCATTTCAACGATGAGTGGGAAGTCCAGTTTCCAATGCAACAGAATAGGAGCTGAAGAAAAAGAATTTTTTAAAAGATTGAAAGCTTTTTGACACTTATCATTAAAATTCCATGGAGTATCCTTATGCGTAAGATGGGTAAGGGGAACCGTGATGCCGGAATATCTGTGGATAAACCATCGGTAAAAATTGGCAAAGCTGAGGAAAGATTGTATATCTTTAACATTTCAGGGTTCAGGCCAATCTTTGATGACTTGCACTTTAGTTTTGTCTATGCAGAGTCCGTCAGGTCCCATTATGAAACCTAGGTATTCCATGGAGTCTGTGTCAAAAGTACATTTTTTACCATTCATGAATAAACCATGTTGTCTGAGTCTCCAGACAACTTCACGGACCTGTTTGTCATGTTCCACGGGATCCTTGTAGTAGATAAGAATGTTGTTGTCCAAGTAAACAATGACACATACATCGAGCATGTCAGAGAAAATATCATTGATAAAATGCTGAAAAACAGATGGAGCATTGATGAGTCCAAAGGGCAGCACCAATCACTCAAAGGCCCCGTAGTGGGTTCTAAAAGTGGTTTTCCACTCGTCACCCACAGAGATCCAGACCAAATGATAGGTGTGTTTGAGATCTATTTTGGTGTAAATCTGTTATGACCTGTTCCTGGATGTTTCAATATCCGACTTCTGATCTCCGACTATGGAACATCATAGTTACCATATCATCCGCATTCTTCCCTTGTTCCGCATTTGGTAATTTGTCCATTGACAAGTATTCACTCGTTTGTTTGTTGTATTCCCGTTTTGGAATATTGTCTCCCTAATATGTCTTATTGTATTTCCATTTTAAGAACACTTCCGTTTCCGTCTTATTATGGTCTTAGTTTGTAGTACAATAACGAGTAGACTTATATTAGTTTCCGCGAATTTGTACTTTACCTTAGATCTGATATCGACTTAGTTTCTTATTCCTCCTCCGGTCTTTCTGTATGCTCGATATTCAGAACTCTTCGGAACTCTGAATATCCGTATCTTCCATCATAAGCCTTACTTCCAAAATTAAGGACTTTGAGCGTTTGTGTAGAGGCACAGCACATAAGCTGAAGCTGACATCCTGACCCTATCCACTAGTTTCTGACTTCCCGGTGACTTTCCAATAGTTCCGGAATAAGTTCCTGACACGGCACTTAACAGTATATCAGATCTGAACTTTGCGACTTGCTCATCATGGGTCCCAAACGCAAATCTGCCGAAGGACCATCCCAACTTCAATCCCCGTTGCGACTTTACACCACTCAACCCGAAACCCCTTTTCAGCCGACAACATCAGCTTCAGTCGAAGAAGTTACCGAGGAGGTCACCGAGGTAACGAAGGACACCAATGTTCCCCACACTTCCGACAACGAAGCAGAAGATCAGCCAGAGACATTGAAAAAGAAATCTTCCAACGAACCGACTGAAATGTTGTTCATCAACTCCATTGTGAAATTCGCTGACTACTTGAAATCCACTGAGGATAGTAAAGAATCATCCCACACCAGAGTCAAAGAACCCGAACCATTTACCGGCAAGGATCCGAAAAAATTGAAGAATTTCCTTCTTCAATGCCGTTTCAGTTTCCGTGATCGACCCTCTGCATTTAAATCTGACAGTTGAAAAGTCAATTTCACGCACTCTTATCTCAAGGATACCGCTCAAGATTGGTTCAAACCCGGACTATCTGGAATATCTGATGAGACACCCATATGGCTCAACGACTGGGACACTTTTGTGGAAGAACTGGAAACTAATTTCAGACCTTACGATCAATCTGGCGAAGCGGAAAATGAATTAATGACGCTCAAGATGAAGGATAATCAACGAGTTTCCGATTATCTCGTCAAGTTCAATACCCTCATGCACGATGTGGATGGGACAATTCCGCCCTCAGACACCATTTCTATATGGGACTTCCGTCACATCTTAAAGATGAGATCTGCAAAGATGGGAAGCTGAAAACTCTCCAACTCATGTGGATTAAAGCTCAAACATCCGATGCCCATTATTGGGAACAAAAAGCTGAGGTCTCTCAAGAGAACCCGACGGAACATTCTCAGAATAACAAGGTGTCAACTAGCAAGTCTTCTGGCAACAACTCAGGCAATAACACTGGCAACTCTGGCACGAATACTGGCAAATCAACCTCTGACTGGAAGAAAGACAAGAAATCCAACAAGGAAAAACAGTCAACTTCCGACAAACCTGACATTTCCCATTTGTTGGGTACTGACGGTAAACTCACCCCGAAGGAGAAACAACGACGTATGGAGAACGACCTCTGCCTTTTCTGCAGGAAAGGCAGACACAAGGTTTCTGACTGTACCGTTAAATCTAACTCTTCCAAGGCTCGTGCGGCAACTTCCACTACGACTACAACGTCTAAGGAAAAACCCACCACGGAGTCGAAAAAAGAGTAAGCAACCCTCCGGAATCTGCACGGACAGAGGGTTGCATTGACTCTCTCCGTGTTTCCGAGGTTATCCATCTCAATGTGTCCGCTCTCTCTAATCCCAATTCATTATTTGTAAAACTCATTTCTGACTTTCTTGAAAATTTAGTGTTCCAAGCTCTGATAGATTCCGGCTCCACACACTGTTTTGTAGATACCACCTTTGCCTCGAAACATAATCTGAAACTCCATTCTGTTCCCGCAATTTCCTTGCATCTGTTTGACGGCACTAGCAATACGGCAATTACCCAAGCCTGCGACATGTCTATCCGGTTCCCTTGTGGAACATCCCAGACAGTTACTTTTTTCGTAACACAGTTGGACTCTAGCTGTTCGGTAGTTCTTGGATACAAATGGCTCACCCGATATAATCTGTTGATTGACTGGGTATTGGGCAGTATTAATTTTTGAATTCCCGACACTTCGGTTCCTCCTGCAGCGTCTCTTCTGGCCAACACCTTTTCAGCATCTACGGTAACTCTGGCATTTACGGCACCTCCAGCTTCTACCGAAACCTCCATGCCTCCAAAAATCTCTCTCATCAACACTTCAGCATTTGTTAGGGCAAGTAAAGTGGATGGTTCACAGTGTTTTTCGATCAGCTTAAAAGTTGATGAAGCATCTGGACATTTTGCGACTCCAGAATTATCCGAGCTAAAAGCCAACCTGGAAGGAGTTCCCGAAAAATACCATGATTTCGCAGACATTTTCAGTAAGCAAAAAGCTGACAGACTTGCACCACATAGGCCCTACAACTTAAAAATTGTTATTGAGCCCGGTTCAAACCCTCCATTAGGACCTATTTACCCGTTATCCCAATCAGAACTTTCATCTATTCGGGAGTTCCTGGATGAACATTTGTCAATAGGTTTTATCCATCCCTCAAAGTCTCCATATGGAGCACCCGTCTTTTTCGTCCAAAAGAAGGATGGCTCCCTTCGACTCTGTGTCAATTTCAGAGGATTAAATTCCATCACACGGAAAGATAAGTATCCACTTCCACTCATTACCAATTTACTTGATGCCCCATGGAAAGCTCGGATCTACACCAAAATAGACCTCAAACATGCCTATCATTTGGTCCGAATTGCCGAGGGCGATGAATGGAAAACTGCTTTTCGAACTCACTATGGATCCTTTGAATGGTTGGTTATGCCGTTCGGCCTTACCAACGCCCCTTCCACTTTTCAACGTTTTGTTAATGATATATTTTCCGACATGCTTGACGTATGTGTCATAGTCTATTTGGATGACATTTTGGTATTTTCTGAGGATCCCACTCTCCATGATGAACAGGTCCATGAAGTCTTCCAAAGACTCCGTAAAAATGGTCTTTTCGCCAATGGTAAAAAATGCTACTTTGACATGGATTCTGTTGAATACTTAGGTTTCATTATCGGGCCTGATGGTCTCCACATGGATGAAACCAAGGTTCAAGTTGTCCGTGATTGGCCCGAACCACGGAAAGTCAAGGATATTCAATCATTTTTAGGTTTTGCCAACTTTTACTGTCGTTTTATTCAGAACTACTTGGATATTACAGTACCGCTCACTCGTCTTACCCATAAAACTCAACCATGGGTCTTTGACGACAAATGCCGCTCTGCTTTCCAGACTTTAAAAAATGCTTTCACTTCTGCCCCGATTCTTTCCCATTGGAAACCTGATGTTCCGATTATTGTGGAAACTGATGCTTCCGATTATGCAATTGCCGCGATTCTTTCCATTCAAGATTCCGAGGGTGAAATTCATCTGGTTGCATTCCTTTCTTGGACACTGAAAGTGTCCAAACTCAACTACGACGTTCATGATAAGGAACGTTTGGCAATTTTCGAAGCTTTCAAACATTGGCACCATTATCTTGAAGGTTCTGCAACTCCCGTTGACATTGTTACCGATCACAAAAATCTCGAATATTTTTCTACCACTAAACTTTTAACCCGCCGGCAGGCCCGCTGGTCTGAATTCCTTTCCGCTTTCAACATGATTATCCGTTTCCGACCCAGACGTCTTGGTGGAAAACCAGATGCCATGACTCGACAATGGGATGTCTATCCTAAAGAGGGGGAAAGTAACTATGCTGTTGTTAATCCACATAACTTGAAACCAGTTTTTACAATGCAACAACTTTCCGCATCTATTCAAGCAACTTCCCTCTACTATCCAATTATGCGTAGCGTCATGATTATGGACATTGAGCAATTACATCAAGATATCCTTTCCGCACTCAGTTCCGATCCGGCTCTCAAGCCACACCTAGAAGTTCCTGACAATCCAGACCAACCCCGATGGTCACAAGACTCTCAAGGTTTTATCTGTCTCAATGGATGTATCTACATTCCAGATTCCAACAATCTCCGACTCCGTGTACTTCAGTATAAACACGATCATCCAATCTCCGGACATTACGGCATTAACAATACTCTTGGTTTAATCTGTAGAGAATACACTTGGCCCAACCTCCAAGATTTTGTAACCCAGTTCTGTAAGTCATGCACCACCTGCTTACGCTCCAAAACCCAGAGGCATAAGCCGTACGGCCTTCTCAAGCAACTCCCGATACCAGAAAAACCCTGGAACTCAATTTCCATGGATTTTATTGAACAACTCCCGACTTCCGAAGGCTTTACATCCATTCTAGTTGTTGTGGATCGATTCTCGAAACAAGGCATTTTCATACCCACTCATGATACAATCACGTCCTTACAATTAGTGGAACTTTTCATTATTCACGTATTTTCCAAAAATGGAGTTCCGTCTCATGTAACTTCTGATCGAGGCTCTAAGTTCATCTCCCATTTCTTCCAGGCTCTCAGAAAAGCCCTCGACATGAAACTACACTTCACCTTGGGATATCACCCAGAAGGTGATGGACAAACGGAATGTGTAAATCAAACATTGGAACAATACCTCCACATCTATTGCAATTATCAACAGGACAACTGGAAATCCCTTCTCCCGATCGTGGAATTCACCTACAATAACTCTCCGAATGCAACTACTGGTGTATCTCCCTTTTTCGCCAACAAAGGCTATAATCTGAATCTCACTGTACATCCCGAACGAGATTTGGCTTCTGTCCGTGCTCAAGAATTTATTACCGACCTCAATGAATTACATCAAGAACTTCAGAAAGCTATTTCTTCTGCACAGGAATATTATCAATGTTCCGCGGACAAAAACAGGATCCTGCCTCCTAACTTTAAAATTGGTGATCAGGTTTTTGTAAAAGCTCAATTCTTCCGTACTACCCGACCTTCTAAAAAAACTCGCTGAGAAATTCTTAGGACCTTTTGAAATTATAGCACAAGCCGGTTCACTCTCATGGACTCTCCGACTTCCCGATAGTATGCGAGCAGTTCATCCCGTTTTCCACGTTTCCATGTTAGAACCCTGTGTTCCTAACAACATCCCGGAACGTATTCAACCTCCGTCCCCTCCAGTCATTATTGATGGAGAACATGAATTTGAAGTTTCTGAAATTTTGGATTCTAAAATCGACAATTGCCAACGTACTTGTAAATTACTCTATTTAGTCAAATGGGCAGGTTATGAAGGTACCGACGAGGAAACTTCATGGATATTGGCCACGGAACTAGGACACACTATGGAAATTGTTACTGATTTCCACACGGCTTATCCAAGTAAACCTGGACCTTTATCATCACTCTGACTCTTCGGTTTTTCTTTCTGTTCAGTTTCTGACACTTCTGCTATTTCCGATATCACACTCGTTTTTGAAATCATACAAGTCAAAATTTATTTTCATCTATTTTAAAGTCTCTGACACCACAAATCCTCCTTCCATTTCCACTCCCATATCATCTGCAATGTCCGCACTCTCCACCATATCCTGTACCTCTTCATCTTCACTTTCCGGCCCTTTCCCTGACTCCCATCTCTTTTGGACACATTCCACCAATGGATCGTTAGTTGCCTTATTGGAAAATCTTTCAGAAACTGCGATAATACCGATGCTAACCATTACCTTCTCCAGGAATTCGTTTTGTCTCCGGAAATTTTGGACCAACGAATGAAAACCTTTTTCCTGGATCTCATTATGGCAATATAGAGTATCCTGCATTTTCATAACTTCTATCCCGATAAAGACTAACACGTCAATGGTGTCCTTGAGGAGCTCCATGCCCATACTATCTGTTTGTGGTACCTCAGTTTCAACAGCTTTGGCAGCTCCCGAACTTTCCGCGTCGTTAGTTCTCTGAGGCTTCTCACCTTTTGGAACCCTTTTCGAGGTGAGAGTGCACAGAAGTTTAAGAACCGCGCAGGGATAGCAAGTTCCACCCCATTTTACCTTCTGTTTCCAACATGTCATACTCCGTATGGAACATCAATAACATGGATTTTCATGGACCACTTCCATCCGTTCCAGAGCCTTGACCTTTGGCTTCTGTTTCAGAAGTTAATCAATTACCAGTCTTTTGTAGATGTACTTACTTTAGGACTCGAAGGTCCAGCCTCTCCCTCTACTTCAACCTCCACGGCTTTTCGCTGTACCCAATAGTTGTCAGGGGACAATATCAAGTTTTCTAAATTCATCCCTGACCTCCCTTAATATAGTCTCATAAGTCAAGGATAAGAGTACCTTGTTTTTATCACATTTTCAAACTCAGCTGCACCTTTAGTTAGTCACTCGCTAGCCGAGGGTTCCTTAGACTTTTCTCTTCGGATTCCCTCTGCTAGGTAAGTAATAATGTACATTGTATGTATATAATAGATAGGTATAAAACTTACTTCGGATTCCCTCTGCTAGTGCCCCAACTCAGTCATAGTGCGAGTCAGTGTGGTCTAGAGAGTCGCCCTTACAATAGTTATCAGTTGAAACCACGGAAATTATGTTTGTCACTTACCTTTCCTTCCCTTATCTTCTCACATTTCTTTGCCGTTTTCCTCCTCCTCCTGTCATTGCTTCAACTCCTCCATCCTTTGTCATTTTTGTTGAAGTTCTGCAACCTTTGACATTTTTTGTAGCACGGCAATTTCGGTATCTGAATCTTCCGGGGTAGTGATGAATAGTGGCCGACGTATCGACATACAAGTTGTGGACAAAGAAACAACAACATTAATTCGAATATTTGGAGGTTTTTATACTCAGAACATCAGCCAAAACTCTCACCTCCAGAATTGCGTAAATTTCATGACACATAATAATCAGCCGTCACTTCAATCACTCAGTCCCTAATCGCCTCTATGGGATTTCGGCCTAACAGGGGGGTACTGTTACAACCCGTTCCCGGATGTTTCAATATCTGACTTCTGATCTCCCACTACAGAACATCATAGTTACCGTATCATCCGCATTCTTCCCTTGTTCTGCATTTGGTAATTTGTCCCTTGACAAGTATTCACTTGTTTGTTTGTTGTATTCCCATTTCGGAATATTGTCTCCCTAATATGTCTTATTGTATTTCCATTTTAAGAACACTCCCGTTTCCGTCTTATTATGGTCTTAGTTTGTAGTACAATAACGAGTAGACTTATATTAGTTTCCGCGAATTTGTACTTTACCTTAGATCTGATATCGACTTAGTTTCTTATTCCTCCTCCCGTCTTTCTGTATGCTCGATATTCAGAACTCTTCGGAACTCTGAATATCCGTATCTTCCATCGTAAGCCTTACTTCCAAAATTAAGGACTTTGAGCGTTTGCGTAGAGGCACAGCACATAAGCTGAAGCCGACGTCCTGACCCTATCCACTAGTTTCCGACTTCCTGGTGACTTTCCGATAGTTCCAGAATAAGTTCCCGACACGGCACTTAACAAAATCCAGGTGTTCCATGGAGCATCAAGCAGATCAGATATAAGTGGAAGTGGATACTTATCCTTTTTTGTGACAGCATTGAGTCCTCTGAAATCAACACATAGTCTAAGGGATCCATGCTTTTTTCTGACAAACAAAACAGGTGCTCCAAAAGGAGACTTTGAGGGTCTGATAAAACCTATGGACAAATGTTCATCCAGGAAATCGTGGATTGCAGAAAGTTCTGTGGACGAGAGTGGGTAAATATGTCCCAGGGGTGGCTAGGTGCCTTCTTCGAGATCGATTTTTAAGTCATACTCTCTATGGGGCAGAAGCCAGTCAGCTTTTCACTTGCTAGAAACATCCGTGAAGTCATGATATTTCTCTGGGATGCCTTCTAGGTCAGCGGCTTGCTCAGATGCAGATGCCAGGGTTGAAAAATGTCCAGTTGGTTCATAGTGAACGCCTGGGACCCGTCCATTTTTGTAACCCTAATAAAAGCCGCAGCATTAATCAGAGAAATAGATGGAGGTGCCATGGGTGCCGGGGAAGCCATGGGTGCCATAGGGATCACAGGAGTCCTCAAGACTGCAGGTGCTGGGAGCCATGGGTCCCGTGGAGGCGGTGTTGGGTGCAGTTTCCTCGGCTGCCACAGGGGTCTGGAATGTTATACTGTTAGCTATCCAGTCAATCAATGGATTGTAGCAAGTCAGCCAGTTGTGTCCTAGGACCACCAAGCAACCCGAGTCTAACTGGGTCACATAGAAAGTGACCAACTGAGATGTTCCATATGGGAAATAGATGGATAAATCACAAGCTTGGGTGACAACCGAATTACTTGTGCCATCGAAGAGGCAGAGGCTGTTGGGATTTATCGGATAAGTTGATAACAAATGTTTTTGCATGAATTTTGTATCTAAAAAACAATGAGTCGAGCTGGAATCTATAAGAGCTGAAAAAACAAATTTTGGAAAGAGGGGAGCAACGACTATGCTATGGTAAACCTGCACAAGTTGAAATGTATTTTCACGAATCAGCAACTTACTGCATTAGTATGCACAACTTTCCTTGTCAATCCCATTGTCCATGGAATTATCATTATGGATATTGAGAAGCTACATCAAGATATTTGATCGGCAATTCCGCTAGACCTGATAACTAAAGCACACCTTGACAATCCTGTGGACCCCAATCAACCCCGGTGGTCTCTTGATCAGCATGGTTTCATTAGACTTGATGATCGGATCTATATACTCGACTCTGACAGCCTCCACTCAGGATCCTTCAGTACAAACATGATCACCCACTCTCCGGACACTTCGGGTACAATAAAACTCTATCATTAATAAGAAGAGAATATACCTGGCCCGGACTCTGTGGATTCGTTAAGCACTATTGTAAATCTTGCACTGCTTGTCCCTGCTCAAAATCTCAGGGACACAAGCCATACAGCCTTTTGAAACACCTCCCAGTACTGGAACACCTGTGGAATTCTATCTCTATGGATTTCATGGAACACCTACTGGATTCCGAAGGCTTTTCCGCTATTCTAGTCATTGTTGACAGATTCTCAAAACAAGGTATATTCATCCCTACACATGATACAATAACGTCCGTGCAGTTAGTGGAACTTTTTATTATCCATGTATTTTCCAAGCACGGAGTTCATTCCATGTAACTTCTGACCGAGGATCAGAGTTCATATCTCACTTCTTTAGATCCCTCAGGAAATCCTTGGACATGAAACTGCATTTCACATCCAGACATCACCCAGAAGGTGACAGACAAACCGAACATGTCAACCAGACATTGGAACAATATCTCTGCATATATTGCAATTATCAACAGGACAATTGGAAATCCTTGTTACCACTGGCTGAATTTGCTTACAAAAATGCACCCTTGGCCACTACTGGCATTTCCCCATTCTTTGCAAATAAAGGATATAATCCAAATATTACAGTACATCCAGAATAAAATCTCACCTCCACACACGCAATCTCCACCTCCTCCGGTCATTATTGATGGAGAACCCAAGTTTGAAATCTCACAAATTTTAGATTCGAAAATTGACAAGCATCGATGCACTTGTAAACTGCTTTACTTGGTCAAGTGGGTGGGTTACAAGGGCACCAATGAAGAAACTTCATGGATTTTGGCCACGGAACTCGGTAATGCCATGGAAATCGTTACTGTCATACAGCTTACCCACTCAAACCGGGACCACTATCTTCTCTCTGACTGCACTCCACGGACCCTGTGTTATGTTTGGACTCATTTTCATTATTCCCTGTCACCCTATGTCTCTCTATGTCTCTCTTTGCTTTTACAGGTTCTGACATGTTTTCAAGTCCTCCAAGTGGATTCCCTGTGGACTTTTATTTTTATGTTTTTTCACTCTTTACTTTTATTTTCAACAAAAGAAATTATTAAACTTTTATTACTTTATTCATCTACACTTATGGGACTGTGTTTTTTCCCTGCATCAGCTTTCCCCGCCTCATTCATCTCCTGAGGGAACTCCACTACCTCCGTGGGAACCCCATCCTCATCTGAACTGGCATCCTCGGAACTCCTGACCTGCAGCTCTTCATAGATGTAGCTACCAAACTCTGCCAGGAATTTCCAAAACTCTGAGTGGAGCCTGTGGAGTTCATTTGCCACCACCACCTGCACCTTGTTGCTCTTCCTAAGCAACTCATTTTGGGCCTTGATGCCCTTGGTGATCCACCCCAAACCTCATACAATCCAGACATCTCATATGTCCCACTAATGTCCCATGCCCCAGACCCTGTGGGTTGCTTATCCAATCCAGATATCTCATCTGTCCCACTAATGTCCCATGCCCCAGACCCTGTGGGTTGCTCATGGACAAGCAAGCACCTCACCTTGAGGTGTGCACACTGATACCAGCCTGGTCCCCACCCAGACTTCCGATTGCACTCAGTGTTCCAGTCATTACAACCGGAACACCATGGGTCGTTCCATGTTGGTAGGTGGACTGGTGCCACCTTTGTTGCCTTCCATTGATATGGTTAGTTCCCCAGAATGTTCCACGGACCCAAGACTTACCTTCTGGGGGCTCTCTGGCTCCCCCTCGGACTCGGACTTGACCTCTGCTGCCTTGCACTGAAAATGCCAGAGTCAGTTAAGTTGTCATGTAGAACAATGGAACTGCTTTTCCCATGGCAACCACAGCCCTGTCCACAGCCACCCGGGCTTTTTCCACAGCCACCCAGGCTTTTTCCACAGCCACCCGCACAGCCTCCTCCTCATCTTTCTTCCTCTGCCTCTCAGCCTCTTCCTCTGTGGCCAATGCCACCTGGTACTCCCTCGACCTCCCTCACCTTCTTTTCCACCTCTTCACGTTGTCGGTGCTGTTCTTCTCGCTGCACCAGAATTTGGGCTGCACTGAGCAACACCCGATATGGAGTGCCCATGGAGGGCCCAGTGGTCAGCATCGTTCTTGTTGGTGTTGGCTTTGGACCCATTTTGGCGAAGATGGGGGAAATAAAGAAGAAGAAATTTCATTTTTTCAAATTTTTATATAGGCTCATCACATCTAAACCTTGCCTTCCAGATTACATGACTCTTTGACACATACATGTAACCGACATGACTTTTGTCATATGCGCATAGCCAACAAGAACCTTATCAAGGTCTAGAACCTCTTTGGGACTTCGGCATAAAGAGAGGGTACTGTTATGACTGGAATTCCTGCTGGACTCTAGGTACTAACTTATATGCACCCACGCCCTATATGCACCAATTCTCAGTTTACCGGAATTCCCACTGGACTCTGTACATCAGACTTCTCCACATTCGACTTTGTTATGTCATGGATCAGTCACCGGAATACCCGCTGGACTCCATCCCTGTCTACATATGTCCGACCTCATCCCACACATCAGTCACTGGACCCCACTCAGTAAACCCATCATCTCTCTAACTTAGCCCCATTCCCATTTTAGTCAAATGACCTGTCACGATTTGGACTCTGCTCCCACTCCATTTCCCATTATGGTTTATTATTTGTCACAATTCAGACTCTGCTCTGTTCCATCCCATTCCTAACACCAAATTTGGTGTTTACTATCCTCATTTTATCTTTTGCTAGTTTCATTTCATCATTACTGGATTTGGTATGTTATTCATTCCACGGTCTATATAGTCTGGCAGATGTTGTACATACAATCCAGTCAGAAAATCAGCTTAGATTCCCCCCAGTAATCTAATACATTTTCTGCTCTAAACTCCTCCTTGAATTACATAGTTGGAGCACACGGGCTCCAACACATCTATCTCTTATTTATCTCAACTCCCCGACCTCTCGACTCACGACCTCCGACCCACGACCCCTCGACCCACAAACCCCACCAAGACTCCCCGGGATTCCCATCTGCCTGTCTGAAATTGGACAACATGATCTTGCGAGGGTGCAGCCTATAAGCTGAAGCCAAGTCCTACTGGATTTCCCGCAGGTTTTGCCAGAAACCCACCATGTACGTACCCTAACAGTATCATACATTGCAAAAATTCTGACTGTGATATTGTGATTCGGCCTCAGACCAGAGATGCTGGTATTCAAAAGCAATTATACTGTGGTTGTGATTGTGGATGGAATTTACATCATGTGACATGCAATATATTGTCCAAGCTTATTCATTATAAGAATGCGATTATGTATCACAATGGTGGGACACATCTTCACCAACGACCCACCCATGAACTCCATCTTCTTCCTAATAAACACTTTCAGCTCCACAAAATATTTCACAAACATCCAAAAATGGGCTCACTACAATTAGCTGTTGGTATTCCTGGATTTTCTGGTCCAGGTAAATCTGTCACAGAGATATCTCCAGTACTAGTAAATGTGGATCATGTTCAGTATGAGAAGAAAATTGTTCACAAGGGAAATAAGATTATTGGAGGGACTACAGAATCAGCATTGGAACAGCTAGCTGAGTTTAAATCTCGTCATCCTGATTTTTTACATTATAGTGAGGTTGGCCCAACTACAATCCTTGTACTTCAAACTTCTTGGATGGAGCTACAAATAATGCTAGATGTTGTCCAGTATGATGCTGTCCGTGGATTTGTCTCTGATGCTGCACATGGCTATTGGAGAATGAGTGATTGGGTACTTATAGTATCATCTATATATTCTCGACATCTTTCTTGTTGGGTTCCAGTTCTCTTCTCAGCAGCTAATGGCACCACTTCCAATCGTTACAAAATACACTTTCTAATGCTGTTTCAAACCATTGCCTCTCAATGTCAGAAGCAGGGACACCAATTAACTGACATGTGTTGTTGATTTCAGTCAAGCTCAGGCAAATGGCTTTGTGGAGGCCTTTGTTCAGTTTTGGTCTACTATACATGAAATAATGAGGAATTAACTAAGGCAGAAAACTCACTTTTGAAAGGATGCTATCATCATTTTTGTACTGGCATCACTCGTCTCAAAAAGATTAGTGGTGTAGTACAGCCCCAGTTACAGGACATTTTTGAATCAAATGCTCTAGGTTTGTTAGAGGCTATCAATGCAGAGGCCTTTAAAGCACATGCTGCAGCACTTATACGTGACTTTCCAGGTATTAAAAACTGGATGGATTGGTGGCAGTAGGACAGAACTTCCCAAATGCTTTTTAAGCCATTTCGAACCATGAAAGAAGATCTCTGGAAGTGACTACCAGATACTACAAATGCTGAGGAAGCCATGCATTTTACACTATACAGTGGGCTTGGTCACAATTTGGGACTTATGGAAGGTCTAGAAGGATTATTTTCATTTGTGAATCTTCTAGAGATGCAGGGTATTTCCAAGCAATCAGGGATACCAGTGGCATATGGGACTATAAAACCTTGGACTAAGAATGCTCATCAGTTAGGACAAACTAAAGTCGACTGAAATCCAAATTTTAAAAGATTTCAAAATGATGGTCATCCACCAGATACTGCTAAGACTCTGATTCTTGGTACAAAAAGTAAGAAAAAGAGATCTGTCTTTATTCCAGGATACCAATAGAAGGAAAACTCTTGTTGGTTGGATACTTCACTTGAACTCATATACATACCAGGCAGTTCATCACCATTGGCCAGCATTACATCAAAATCTTTCATAACTGGATGCTCAGTTATTACTCTCATTTTTATACCATATTTTTGAAGAGTATTTAATTACTGTTGGTGAAGTATTCAATGGCCAAGAAAGCATATTAATTTGTGCCAAATGTGATTAATTATGTGAACAACTCTTTCAAAAGGGGTTTATCAAAGCAGTTAATGAGCCTGATGTTCTCATGGGTTGGTTTGAGATGGCTATTCAAGAGTTTCATAGCCATTCTTGTGATAATACAACACTCTCATTTCTTGAAGTCCAAATAATCCAACTCCGCTCTTGTAAAACCCAACAAGAGGCCCATTATCAACTTACCAGCCTGCCAAAGACATGAACAATTCACTACCTTCAACTCAAACACTACCAGATGGCAAATGGCAATTTACAATCATGGTTATACTCACAGGTTCTTCCAAGCTCAGATAATATAGAAGCTGGTTGGAAAAGGTGCAAAGGTGCAAAGGTGAACAGATATGCAAGAGTACACCCTCTATAATGGAAATCTGGATACATATTCCCATTATGCTTATTTTGTCTCTAGATTATGAGGACTTGACAAAGACATGGTGTCTGCCTAAAAAGCTTAAATTATTTCAGAATTCAAGCCATCTTGAAGGTCTCCACTACAACCTTGTAGGCAAAGCCATCTATTCACCATCTATTCAACACTTTACATCAAGGTTCCATAATGGCAAAGCTATCTATGAGCATGATAGTTTACATCATTCAGGATCCTCAGTAAAAATACAAAAAGGTACTATATCACAACACCTTGAAGAGAAGTTTCAGACAGTTTCACGCCCATCTTCATATACTAGTGCTGTTATATATATGTTACAAGGAGGAATTAACAAAACATTGGGATAGTTTTGGAAGCCACTGTACAGTATAGCCAGGTATCACCATTCCCTGCTATAGATGTTGACAAAGAAGTCATTGGATTACTTGAACATGAAATGTTTGAAACTTCAAAAGCACCAGGGCCTGCCAGCTGGCAACAGTGGGAATTGGATGCAGGTAACCATCAGAATAAATGGAGTCCTTATCCTTTTGTTCCCTACTCTTGGAATGAATGTGATATTCCTGAACCAGAGGAGACTGAATATCAGGTATTTTAATATCAATTTCAAAATCTGATATATATCAATGCTCATACTTTCATGTAGCATGGGCCAGAATTTAGTGAAGGCAGTGAACCAGAGACTCAAGAATCTTACATTTTCCCTCCAAATAGATCAAAATCCCAACCAGTTCAGAAGCGCGAAGCAGAGGGAATGTGTGAGGAAGCTCTGTTTGAGAAAAGTCTGAAAGAATACTCAGAAAACGACTCAGGTTGAATTATAAGGAGACTTAAAGGTATTAAAGTGTTTTAATACAAATAAAGAGGTTTTCTGTATATAATTTTCATTTTGAGAGCATATAAAACAATATAGAGCATTTCACACATGTATTTAACATTTTTTTGAGCATCTGTCATCCACAGGTAAAGTTATCTCATTGTTGCAGCAGTCACCTTCCTAATGAGGAAGTGTCGTGCAGTTTACCTTCCATGGCAGCATAACACCCTGTGTGGCACTTTCCTATAACCCAAGTCACATGTTTTTCAGATGTGTTGTTACCTGACATTGTCACCATTTCATTGTTTTGTCTCTTCGGCATTTGCTGGCGGATCATCAAATTGTTGCATTGTAGTTCTCATGGCGGTTTCACAACATTGAAACTGCTGGTAACATGTCATTGGGTTTGCCGTTTTCTGTGTTTTTCACATCTGATTGGTTCTCCTGACATGTCTGACTCTGGAGTTGAGGTTGTGTGCTCAAGACATTCCATCTCTGTGTTAGGATACACACACAGGCCGGGTTTCCAGAGAAACCCGCGGGATATCCAGTAGGACTTGGCTTCAGCTTATAGGCTGCGCCCTCGCTAGATCGTGTTGTCCAATTTCAAACGGACGGACGGGGATCCCGGGGAGTCCGGGCAGGGTTCGTGGGTCATAGGTCATAAGTCGGGGGTCGTGGGTCGTAAGTCGAGTTAGTTGAGAGAGGTAGATGCGCCGGAGCCCGTGGGCTCTGACTAGTGCGAGCGATGTGAATCAAGTAAGGTTTTAGAGTGGAAAATGTTATTAGATTGCTGGGGGGAATCTAAGCTAATTTTCTGACTGGATTGTATGTACAACATCTGCCAGTTTATATAGACCATGGAGTGAATGACATACCAAATCCAGTAATGGTGAAACGAAAGTAACAAAACATGAAATGGGAATAGTAAACACCAAATTGGTGTTAGGAACGGAACGGGACGGAGCGGAGTCTGAATCATGACAAAGCATAACCCATAATGGGAAATGGAGTGGGAGCGGAGTCCTAAATCGTGACAGGTCATTTGACTAAAATGGGAATGGGGCTCGATTAGAGCGGTGACGGGATTCTAAGCAGGGACCGGTGACTGATGTGTGGGACGAAGACGGACATAGATAGAGACAGAGTCCGGGGGAAGTCTGGTGACTGATATGTGTCATATTGAGGTCGAACGTAACGAGTCTTGACGTAACGGAGTCCAGGTGGGAAATCCTATAAACAGACGATTGGTGCTTGTAGTGCGTGGGGGCGTACGGGTTAGTGCCTGGAGTCCGGCGGGATTGTCCGGTCGTACTGTAACACCCTGCATGTGGGAGTTGTGCGGGTGTGTCAGTCAGCATGTTTGCACAATGTGTTGGGTGCTCATAGGGTTCTTCCCTCCTGCAACCGACACGTCATTCAAAGTGATGATGACTGATTCATTGAATTTCATGTTGGGCTCTATGGTGATGTGTTGTTTCCAGGGCAATAACCGTGGTACACTTTATTTTTGCTGCTGAAACCTACCTGGTGCCCTTTGTTGGCCTTGGATGTGGTATTCTTTGAAGGTGAAAAATTGATGGTAATTGGATGGCATGTTATTTAATGGTACTGAATCATATACATCAGTTTAAGTGTCTTTGTGTGGACTTGTTTCCTAAATAAGGTGAATCTTGTGAATCTTGTTATTAATACAAAATCCATACTTGACATAGTGATATTTGCATTCTTGTCTATATTATAATGTACATTATTATCTCTTTTGTTGCACTTTTTCTCACTTTGAAACAGTTGGCTGCCTTTCACAGTTTTAGCATACAATGTTCTCAGGTGATCTCTCTAGCCTTTTGTGGTTTCTGAGTTTACCATGATCTTTCAATACTGCCATTGCTATCTCTGAAGCTTTTGTCCTCTTCTTTTTGATAGTGACATGTTCATATACCTCAATTATAGCATTAACAACTTTGGCTGGTTGTAGAGATATAGCCAAGAGCTTTGCTAATGTTGATATGATGTTAATGAATAGACAGAACAACTTACAGAAGGTAGTGATCTGAGGACAATAGTAACCAAATCATCATTTGAGAGTTTGGCACCCATGCCTTTGAGTTGAGCCTGTATTTTCATCAACTCATTAAGTTGTCTTGCCTGCTAAATCATCCTCATATTTCATTCTGTACATTTGACACCTGATATCTATCTATACAGACAGTGGCTTCTCTTTATACTTAGTGTACAATACATACATCACCACTTCCTTTGCCATTTGAAACTTCTAAATTTCAATCTAAAAGATTGGTTCCATAGATCTGAATATTAAACTTTGATATACATGCACCTCATATTGTTCAAATTCATCCTTTCATTACTCTGCAACTTTGATCTTTGATGAGTCATCTTCTGTAATAACATGCCTTACTCAGAAAGTCAGTGGTGGCAGCAGTTTACTTGCAGTTCCTTCAAAATGTTGTTTTGGATCTTTGCCAATATCAGTACCATTGTGTCTGGCTCTTCCAGGTAACCCAGTTTGATCTATCTTGATCAGGTTTTGGGATAAAAAAAACTCTTGATCCTAAGGCTCTGTGGAGTCCATAACCTGTTGAATTTATTTGCACAGTTCTAAATATAGCCTCTCAATGAGTTATAAACCTTCATTGAAAGGCTACATAGTTGGTTTCCATTCCATATAGTTCAGCAATGACCAGTGAACTATACAGTCATTAAATATTCTAGCTTACCAAAGGTATCTTCTTTAATGCTTATACTTCAAAAGAAACAAGCCCGAATACAATCAATCCAGAAAATGACTTATTGAATCACCATCATGAATAGTGATCTGGAGAATGATCCAACCAAAGAAACAGCAGAACAGCAGGTAACCACTTATACCCCACTATTACTGTCCATCAGGTTGTCAAAAAGTGTTAGGATCAACATAGGATTGAGCATTGAGTGTGGCAGTGAGAAGAGAAGGGTAGTCATCTAGCAAACAGATCTGACCACCATATTTGATTTAATGACCTCCTCAAAGATAGATCCCAGGATCTGTGTCCCTGTAGCCTCTGTGGTGGACTTCATGCTGGCCAGTACAACATTCACTGGGCAAAGCCCTTGCTCCAAAATTTTTTAGGATTTTCAGTAGAGGCTTATTTTATATAAACTCCGCTAATCACTCATCAGATCCTTTACCCCATTTAAAGTCGGTTAAGGATCTAACATGTGATTGGTGGGTTTAGGATCCTTAGAAGATCCTTAATCAATTTTAACTCTTATAAAGATCCAATGGATAACTATTGGACTTTATATACAATACGGCTCTACTAAGGATCCTAAAGTTTGTTAGAGAGAGGGGTTATCCTGGTGATTAGAGCCTCAACACACTTTTATTCAGATATTCCATAAGGCTACAAAGACGGTTAGGGCTTGATCTGTCATTCAATATTTGTTGTGAGTCAAACAGACACCGGGTGTGTAAGCACCCAAAACAGTCATTTGCAATTATGCTCTATACCCTTCTAAGGCATACTGAGCAGGTTGTTGTGGATCAAGACTTACACATGCCTGAAAGAGTCTGAGGCTCTCAGAGGAAAATGAGGTGACTATTGATTGTGCATCAGACCCATTGTTACATTCTTTTCTTTGTTCTTCTTTTTTTGTCCTTCTTTCTTTGTCCCAATCCCTCATCGCCACTTAGAATTGTCTTGGTTTTTTTTCCCTTTCTGTTTTTCTTTGACATAAGTACTCAGGTTTCTTTTGACATCGAATACCTCAGTTGATTCTCTATTCACATCGACTGAGGTACATTTTATTCATGCTCAGTATTTCCGATAGCACATTAACACTTTGGTAGACATTATATCTGTTATTGGTACCACAGTCAATTCTAGTCAATTCTCTCTTCGCATCAACTGAGACGTTATATCTACTATACAGGTCTGGATATCTTTTGAGGCATTGTACCTTCTTTTACTTGTGAATCTTCTTCTACATTTATTATTAATATAGGGGACAGAATGTTAGGAACCTGGATGAGCTACTAAGGAATGGATAACAATGAAATGGTTATTCAATCAGACTTTCAAATTATTTTGTGTCTTTTCCATATTGGTATATCCCTCATGGTCAATATCAATAGCATTTAACTTTTACTATTCCAATACACTTTACCCGCTTAGTCAATTGATATCATTTCTTTCAGTAAAGCATCGTCAAAATGTGGAGTGTCACAACAGACCCGGGTCTTCATATTTACCCCTTTGTCTTGACACCATTCAGAAATTAGAAATGAATATCCCTATGTACAATAATACGGATGCAATGGATTCAAAGCCTTGAACTGATTGTACCAAGAATGATGAATCCCCCAGTATGAAGGACACTGGCGACTATGGCACCTATTCTACCATAAGGCCTAACAGGAGCAGACATGGTGGCGGACTTTGAATTTGGCAGGCCACCACCATTGTCTTAGACAATAAGGGGTAATGTTAAGTTTTCGTGGTGCTGTTCCTAGACTGTATAACTTTCCATTTGTCTGAGTGAGGTGGCAGTACTCGTTGAAAAACGGATAAGGACTAAACAAATACAAATAGACCTTATATAATCCAAAATATGTGGTGAATTCCCAACTGCAGCGACCTGAGCCCTAATGCTTGTGATCCCTCGCAAACCCAAATCCCAGCAAAGTCAACACACTCCCTCGAGCATAAGGGGCTCACAGTGACCATCCCCACTCCCTCAAACAGATATCCATACTGTCCAAGTCTCCCCACAGCCCGAGCACTTCCTGAAGTTCAGCAACTCCCAATCTGAACCAAAATGCCTCTACCGTGAATAGCAAGCCTCCCAGTCCAAGCTCCCTTGGGAAGTGTGATGGCAGATGGTGATGTCTAAACAGTGATCTGGGACAAACTTGACCTGACTCAGTATTCTGCACAGTCCTTCATGCCGGCAGTGAAAGTGGATTGTTTATGAGTGATAAGTCTTGTGTGGTGTGTGAGAATGATGGTGGTATGTGAGTGGTGGTATGTGAAGAGTGAAATCTGTGCAACGAATGACAGTGCGTGGAATGGTGATTTGTAGCAACAAGATCAAAGGTGGTCTGCACAGCACCTAGCTTTGGTTAACGGTAGCTAGCCATGATCTGTTTATGTTAAGTTTTTGTGGTGCTGTTCCTAGACCGTATAACTTTCCATTTGTCTGAGTGAGGTGGCAGTACTCGTTGTAAACGGATAAGGACTAAACAAATACAAATAGACCTTATATAATCCAAAATACGTGGTGAATTCCCAACCACAGTGACCTGAGCCCTAATGCTCGTGATCCCTTGCAAACCCAAATCCCAGAAAAGTCAACAGGTAAGAGAGAAGGTACTATAATTTTCCGATCACTACAGTGTTTCTGTTGAAAAAAAGGAACCTCAAGAACCTAATAGTAGTTTAACTCAGTCACGTTGTAGGTAAGGTAACGGACTGATATATTATGTACCTAATAGTAGTTTAACTAATAAACAACTATTAGTTACAGTAAGGCGAGTAGCTTAGGATCTTAACTCACCTCAGTCACGTTGTAGGTAAGGTAACGGACTGAGGTGTTTCTACTATGGTCGACTACCTTATATAGCAACCGGTCGGCTCCGAGTGAGTGACGCGTAAGCCTAAATTCAACAGTTTCAGACTACTACTATTATCAAAAATCCTTGAAGCTCATGGTTATGAATTATATTTTGGCCAACGACCTATTATTTGTTGTCAGGGGACTTAGTCTAATATTGCTAGCATAAATAGGTGAACTCCCCACTAGTCTTTGTCGAATTGGAGCCTTGTCCTACTCCGTGCATTCCTCTTTGTAAGAGCTCAAACGGAAGGATTACGCTATCTCCAAAACCTGACACTGTGCTTGATCGACTGTTTTAATTGCCGTTATTTCTCAGGTAGTCATAATATGTGGGATGCCTACTTCAAGTACTCTAAAGGATGTGAATACATTTCTTCTTTCTTCACCGGAGCCATACATCCTTCATGGATCTTGGCCGCACCGCTGACAACAGTTGGACTACCACACCCTTGGACGACTTCTATAATTCACACAATGCCGCTGAAGTTCAATGTCTACACGAGGAACATCCCGGTGAGGATGATCCTCTTGTTTCTGGGTCACTTGGGGTCACACAAAGTACGCACGCAACGCCAATGCGATACCATTTATAGTCTCACATTTCAGATGGCATGTTATAGCGTTTGGTGATGTGATCCACACTCCCCACAGCAACTATGATAACCATACTTTTGTTTATATTGGAGTTGACAGTGGAAACATAATCCATGTAAGTCATGGGAAGGAATATGAACCAGCAATAAAGCGCATTGGGGAACGGTAAAATGGACGAAATACATGTCTGGAACTAATCTGTGGAGAATCGGACCAAGGATTACGGTGTCTAAAATGGAAGGCATTTTATTAATGAAGCACAAAATGTAGCCGAGGGTTGGAAAGAATTATTCATTCAACGCTGCCTCCGTCCGATTCTGCGTATGACATCCCTGAGGTTCTTGTCCCTTGATATTATTGGTCGGACCACCGTGAGAATCCTCAGTGTACGAGGGCTCATGGTGTGATGTACGAGTCATTGTCTCACCACGAGAGTAAGGGTCTGAATGCTCATGTCGGATGCCGGTCTGTGTCGTGGATTGAAGAGAGCAAAGAAAGACTGTCTGTCCATTCCTGGTGACTGTCAAGGTTCACAGATAAGGGATGGCTGTTAGACCCGTCTACACAGCTGAATGTGGATGATAAGGCACATTGTCCCGTGGTCAGGTTGCCACCGCGAGTTATATTATTTATTAGCTCTAACTTAACAATGGCGAGCAAATTTAATTGAAAATGTTGCTCTTAAATGTCAGGTCTGTATTGAATCCGTGTCGCATGCCCACCGAATGATGGCGAGTTGCACTTGCTGGCCAGGCACGCCGCGATCTCCAAACATTCTGCCGGAATATCAAATTGTCTATATGGATTTCAATATGTATGCCAGGGGGCGCAGCCTGTGTCACATTTTGGTGAATGTTACGTGTAGCTTTCCCCACAACCGCTGGAACTTCCCCATGGACCCGCCCAACATTGATTAACCTTCTACTTCATCACCAGTATCTGCACGACACGCATCTTCATCACCTGTGAGAAACGAAGCTTGCTTGCCCGCTTCATACCTTCTTTTGAGTTATATTGAACTCATAAGTCGTCCTCGGAGTCGGGTCGATCAATGTCACATCCCCATCACGAATCGCGAGGGATCGATCATACCTTCAGTCTTTCTCGACATCACGATATTTGTCGACGGGCCGATCAGTCTATCTTCCTATGTCGATGACCTCTGGCCCCCACTCACCAATCAACAACGCAGGTTTTTTCACATGACAGACTTTGATATATTAGATTCATGGCATTTTAGATGTATTGTTTGCACAACTTCCACATGTGGACACTGTCATCGGACACAGTGAATAGGATATAGCCACCCTCTTTAGACTGTTACTAGCGGTTTCGTTCAGATTTGATCTACAATCAGATGTCCACGTTGTGTGGCAAGCAGCAACTAATAGAATACCAGCTCCTGATATTAATATGGGACATGTCATACAATTTGCACATAATCACATGTACCGTAATGAATACACGGGATTTAGCCGACCGTATATTAATTGACATGCAGTATCGCGGATAGATATCCCTTCCACGTATGCTCATATGGATTATAGTGGCCACTTGCCTACGCAGCCTGGGCAGAGACGAGCGATGTACAGGCTTCGGGCAAAACGCTGATTTTACCATTTACTCCGAAAAAGGGGACAAAATGACGTTTTTGGTTGCCGACGACCTTCCATGCTTCTATGAGTGACAGATTGGAAATATTAGCGTCTGGCGCCATGCCACTGAATAATCCAATTATATTACCCATGGGCTCATCACATTCAAATATCCATCTTTTCTAATAAGCGAAGATAAGTCATCGGCCACCGCCCTGGCACTCCATGTTCGGAATTTCAGGCCCCTCCGCCGCACTATAACCACAAACTGTCTACAAAACGTCCCTTCGACATCTCCTACGTGTCATCTTCAACGTAAACTTCCAATTTCTGCTGCTCGCCCTCTATATCTACTGGTGTCCAAAATGTCATTTTTAAAAGCCACCTGGGATTCAATCTGCTCTATCGGCAAACGCTCATCAACTCCAGGCCGCGAAGACCCTACTCAAGACCCTCCCCGTGGTGCCTCCCCGTCTCCAACCTTACCCACGCATACCACAATATTTCGATGCGTGGGATGATATCTCGTGGGACATACTCTCTGAAACACCTCTCGGTGTGTATCGTAATACGTTCTTCATCACATGGATTTTGTTGAGACACCATTAACAGGCGAGACAGATGAGTCCATTGATTCACCACCACCACTATACGAGGATACGATGGCGTCGATCCCCTCGTTTTCGCAGGAAGTGAGACGGGTTCTCAATTCTGGGTCCACCACCGATTTGTGGTTATACTCTCGAAAATCACCCTCACCACCTCTTGACGATGCAGAGGATCATTTATCAACAATTTCATGTGAGTGACTGAGTCTACTGTTAGTTCCATTAATTGATTGTCGTCATTGGTTGTAGATCACGGTTATTCCAAGTTCCTAGATGGAACGAAAGAAGATACTCACCTGCAAATTGTGAGGAAATCTTACGATAATTCTTCAATTATTCCGTGTGAGTTCTTCATCCCTCCCCTTGAGATACAACTGAGGAATCAAATAGCATTATTGTCGGAATCATCCTTTGATTGGTCAGATGTGAACATTCCTTACTCTAGTATCGTTGAGAGAGTATACTATGGCTCTCAGAATGGCGGTAAGCACCACAGGTGAATGAGGATCTCACACTCACTAACGTATTTGGGACGGGCTAGATCTGAACAACATCACCCAGGGACCCACCAAGTCACACAGAGCCAAGAGACAACGGGAGGACGACAACCCCAGGTCTGAGCCGCCAAAGCGGAAAAGGACTACCTCACCTCCCCCTGTCTCTCCAAACCACCATCAGACACTTTCCGGGAAGAGAAAAGTGGACGATAATGACAATGAGTATGTTCCAAAATACTCATCTCACCAGCATCCATCAGACATCGCATCCTCCCAACCAATGTCAAGAAGTGCAAAACGACAACGCATCAATAGCAGTGATCATTGTCAATCAGATCAAGACGATGGTGGAATTGAGAAGGATCATAATGAGGAATTGCCAGGTCCCTCCTCTTGACCAGCTGGGGTCAGGGATAGATATGGGTCAGATCACTCGCAGGTTCAGGGGAAAAAGCTGTGTACACCCCGCAACGATACATCAAACTGTGAGGAAAAACAAGGAGACAAGGTTCACATGTGTAGCATGTGCCCTTCTTCTGGGTTTTCAAGAGCAACCGATCTGAAGTGTCACTTAGAAACAACTCAGCAACACAAGCCGGTTGCCCAACATTTCTGTCCCATATGCAATGCGCCGTTCCCCTGGAAGGATACAATGAAGAGACATTTTAAGCAATGCTGTGGAGATCGCTGAAAGTAACCTTTGTGACGTGCGCATACCAAAAAGCCACTGGCTTCATCTGAACTCCCACTGACTGCATGCCACAAAGGTTACTTTCAGCGATCTCCGCGGCATTGCTTAAAATGTCTCTTAATTGTATCCTTCCGGGGGAACAGCGTGTTGCATATGGGACAGAAATGTTGGGCAACCGGCTTGTGTCACTGAGCTGTTTCTAAGTGACACTTTAGACCAGTTGCTCTTGTAAACCTAGAAGAAGGGCACATGCTACACATGTGAACCTTCTCTCCTTGTTTTTTCTCATGGTTTGACATATCATTGCGAGGCGTACGCAGCCTTTTCCCCTGAACCTGTGAGCAATCTGACACATATCTAGCCCTGACCCCAGCTGGTCAAGAGGAGGGACCTGGCAATTCCTCATTATGATCCTTCTCAATTCCACCATTGTCTTGATCTGATTGACAACAATCACTGCTATTGATGCGTTGTCATTTTGCACTTCTTGACATTGGTTGAGAGGATGCAATGTCTGATGGATGCCGGTGAGATGAGTATTTTGGAACATACTCATTGTCATTATCATCCACTTTCTCTTCCCAGAAAGTGCTGGGTGGTGGTTTGGAGAGACAGGGGGAGGTGAGGTAGTCCTTTTCCGCTTTGGGGGCTCAGACCTGGGGTTGTCATCCTCCCGTTGTCTCTTGCTGCTGTGTGACTTGGTGGGTGGGAGTTCATATCAAGCCAGTGGCTTTTTGGTATGTTGACATTTAATAGAGTCTCTTATTTTTCGACTTACACACAATATACCACAGATATACTTTAAAGTAACGTCTGCGATGTGCGGTCGGCGGGAGTTCAGATCAATCCAGTGGATCTGTGGCAAGTTGACATTTTATCCCGAGTCTCTTATTTTCAACTGAAACCCATTTTTCATCAAGACAATCAACTCACACCATCACACGACCTCGAGATTCTATCCATCCCTGCCATCCATCAATGTAGATACCTATGCCTCCTTTTGTATTTTTTGCTTCGTTACATTTTTTCATTGTTTTCCTTGTACGTTGGTACATAGTCTATTTACATCTATCTACAATTAAAATGGGCTGAACACCTCCAGTGAGATGTAAACTCAATTTATAACAATGGTATCGCCCGTTTCTACCCAGGAATATATGTTCTGAAAGCTTCTGAAGCGAACTAGGGTCGTGTTTCCATTAGGGTGACACATCACGACACTCTGAAATTATATTGTTAAAAGTAGTAATCTCTATACTTCATTCTTGTAAGCCTGGCCACCTTACCACATACGTCATCACCAACCTCTCCCATCAACCACTCATTGTTCCGCCACTTGGTAGCACCCTTGTGCCTTATCATGCGGTCATCATCACCAACCTCTCCCATCAGCCACTCATTGATCCGCCACTTTATTGTTAAGTAGCACCCCTGTGCCTGATCATGCGGTTCTTTGTTCTTCCACCCCATTCACCTTGACTCTATATAAAAAACCCCATATCCTATAGTGATAGGATATCTTCTCTTTGACCATTAATCCTTTCCCCACTCTTCCCTAGGGAACCTCGCATTCACCTTGTATCCTACTGATATGTAAAAATAAAGAAAACTTAGTCCTGTCCATGTTGACCGAGTGAGGCTGATACCGACAGCCTTACACTTTTTTTTTGACATCGACTTTCAATGCAAACACGTCACTTCGACCCGTTCACATCCATTCATTTTTCCATCCGACATCCTCATTCGACTCTCACAACCGTAATTTATCATTGTGCTGATTTCACCCACATTCAACACCTTCGAGGTATTGCACATACAAGCATCATTTTTGCCGTCATCGTCAACCGCCATTTTGAACCACTTCATAATCATAACTCCAACTTTGTGTCACACTCACAGTTGCACTCATAGTCACACACACACTTGCTGCCAGTATCGCACTTGCCACTGTCTATTGGTCATACAACGTTATTGTCAAACCAATTGAACCACCCCATGCTTGGCCCACACCCGTGAACCGTCCATCCTGCCTCGCTTAACCGACACACCAACACCATTACTTACCCGTCTGGAAACGAGAAGGAGACGCCACCTTGGACCACCTCCTCTCCTCGTAGACTCCTTCTCACACACCACACTCACACCACCCTCTACCTCAATGCCCATTATCGCCAACTCGCACTCTTCAGAAAGTGAAACCGATACAGACACTGAACGTGCTCCTCACACCTCGAGGCCTCGTCACTACCACAACTGACGGACGAAGAACAGAGGCTACTACTGTAGGACCATCAAGCCAACCATTCTTGGCCTGGCCCCAACCCTTGCACACCGCATACCTCTCGATGGCCATGCAGGCACACCTCACACTACTACTATATCTCGCCTTCCGCCTACACTGTTACTCGCTCGCTCGGAGACAGAAGGAGAGTCCAACTCAGACTACCTCCTCTCCTTGTAGAACTACTTGTGCTTTGTGTCTGTCCCACTACGACACATCGTCGCCTCTACCCACTACAGCACGTATCACATCCGCCACCCTTCAACATTCCTTTCAACGACCGTCACTCCACTTTGGTGCATTATCACATCTGTTCGTCTGTCCACCACTCAGCACATCGCCGGGGTTGGTATCGCATCTGTCACCCTCAATGTCCTGACACCTTTCAATGTTGAACCAACTCCATTTCGGGACACAGCTGCGTCAGCTCCATTATCTTATCAGCGCCGCATCCTTTGCACCGCATTCAACACCCTCCATGCACCCAGAACCTGCTAGCAACTTCAGTCGGCAATGATTTCAATGTCGGTTCACAATACTTCAATGGATAACCGCTGCCTGTTCATGACCTTTCGTGCATTACCGTGTCTATTCCACCATCAGCCTGCAGTACCAAAGTGAACACGAAGCTCAATATGCACAACCATATGCAACGTATAACCAAGGAAAAGCAGAAACCTACAAGGCAGTTTTTTCACCACCGTCCTCACTATCCTTGTCCTTGTCTCTGCCTCGCTTGCAGTTTGCATCATCACCCGTCAAGGTCCTCATAGATTTCATTGCTTGTCCAAACAGCACGCATCAACACTGCTTGCATCAACCCATTCTTCACATGACACGATGGGAGGAGAAATGAGGAGGAATCTGTGAGATGTAAGGGACTTAAACATTTCATCATAATGTCATAGATAAAGATATCCACACAATCCATGCTGTCAACTCCAACCTCATCATCTCAAGCATCACCCAAACCTATGATCGAAACATGGTGCTCCAGAGCCTCTATCCCAATCTCTCCACCATCATCCAGTGCCTCGAGTTTAAGTTGAGATGTCCAAGCAACACCTGCATCACCCTGCATTTTATTCACCGCTGCACACCAATCATAGTCCAGCATTACAGTATTCATCCGCAACATACCCAGGATTTCAACTGTTACCGCTACCATAGCCAGTATTACCACTACCGCTACTGTTACCGCTACCACGGCCAGTATTACCACTACCACTACTGTTACCACTGCCACCGCACCAATACATCTGTAAGTGCCAACAGCGGCCACAACTACCGCTACTGCACCACTACATCCGTAAGTGCAACAGCGGCCACAACTACCGCTACTGCACCACTGCATCCGTAAGTGCCAACAGCGACCACAACTACCGTTACCGCTACCGCACCACTACATCTGTAAGTGCCAATAGCGACCACCACTACTGCTACCACCACCGCTACCGTTACCGCACCACTACATCTGTAAGTGCCTACAGCAACCACAACTACCGCTACCGCTACCATCACCGTAACCACTGCCGTAACCACTACCACTGCCGCTCACTACCGCTGCCACTGCATCCATCGGCATTACCGCCCACTACCGCTGCCACTACATCCATCGGCATTACCGCCCACTGCCGCTCACTACCGTTGCCACTACATCCGTCGGCATTACCGCACCTGTTATGTATTTCTAAGTTTTTTCCAATTTTTTAAACAATTTCCCCTAACAAATTGCGAAAACAAATATTCAAATGTAATTATATTGCGACGATTAAATTGTACAATATTTGTTTGATTTATCCTGAATTTATACAATTTATTTTGTATTTTTATCTAATAAATTGAGCAAGTAATTGAATTTCTACTTTTTATTCTTTTTTGATTAATATGTCGGCGACTCAGCGCTTATTCACAACGCGCGAGTAATCATGTGACATTCACATGATATTTCAAACTCCGACGCTGACAAAATGCGATTTGAAATACTCGCGCATTATCAAGGTGAAATATATATATTTTTATATTATTATAATAAAATATTATATTTATAACTAATTAAAAGTAAATATAATAATTATATAATAATATAAAACCGGTCTGGCGCTTATTGCACAACGCGCGGGAATATTCGTCACAACGGTGACATTCGTCACAACGGTGACATTCGTCACAACGGTGACATTCGTCACAACGGTGACATTCGTCACAACGGTGACATTCGTCACAACGGTGACATTCGTCACAACAGTGACATTCGTCACAACAGTGACATTCGTCACAACGGTGACTGTCGTCACAACAAGTGACTGTCGTCACAACGGTGACTGTCGTCACAACGGTGACTGTCGTCACAACAAGTGACCGTCGTCACAAAATGCGACGACTTGTCACAAACGCGACACGTGCGGGAAAATTATGTAATCAGCGCGCGCACGAAATCAGCAACTTCGCGACGCGCGAGAACATTACATCAGCATATATGCTACAATGGAAAGTAGCAGAAACTCCTGGAATATTCCAGCAGATTCCAGGTAAAATAGCTAAAAATAGGTAAAACAAGTAGCTAGAACATTCTCCCATGTCTCAGATTTTACTGTATATAAGGAGCTCTGCTCCACCACTGAAATATAACTTATTTTAACCCATTTACTACACCACATCAGTGTGCCACTGCATCAGCAGTAATATTCCACCCCTAGTTGGGCTGTTGGATAAATATATATAAACACTTAGTCACCTCTAGTTGAGCTGCTGACCTAAGCTATCTCAGGATCCCTTTGCCACCTCTAGTTGAGCTTCTGGTAATAATCCTACCCCCTTGTCACCTCTAGTTGAGCTTCTGACAAACAACTTGTTCCCCTTTTGCCACCTCTTAGTTGAGTAGCTGGCTATCCTTTATTACTAATCCACCTCTAGTTGAGTTGTTGGTTATCAGTTAAAGTAATAAATATTTTAGGTTATATTGAGATTAGAAATACATATATTCTAATTTCTACCCGGTTTTTGGCATAAACAAATACTGAGAATATTCTTGCAGAATCCTTAAGACTACATTAAGATCCTGATAAGTTAGTATCACAGTAGACCCTGTAGGTTAGTGTAAATAAAGCATATATTAGCCAAATAGTGTTTTATTCTATATCTAATCTTTTGACCTGTTTATTAATATTTTTACTGTTTGATAAATAGTATAAAATATATATAAACTAGCTAGAATCGAAGGCGAATCTAGTTTCGGAATCAGTGAATTGTTATTCATATTTTAGTAGTGTTTTTACAGAAAAAGAACAAGCTTGCACAAGCAGCTCTCAAAACCTTCTTTTCGAAGTAGGGTGCATATATTCAAGTAAACTCTTGACTTCAGGGGTTCTAAGTCTATTTAGGCTGCCACTGATTAATATCAAATACTTAAATTATTTTACCTTGCAGTGAATTGAGTATTTGCACATTTTGATAGAGCATTGGACTCCTTTTTCGGAAAATAGTATTAAAATAAGGCTAATACATCACAAATTGGTGGACGCTCTGGGAAATACTGTGATTATCTAGCAGTTTAGTTTCTTAAGTAGTTTACCGATTGTCAAGGACATTCTTATCTGTTTCATAACACCAACTGTTGGGACTGATTCTCTAATTGAGACAGTCTTTAGTTCTCCAGAAAAGAACCAGGTAGTCACTCCTGTGCTTCTGGGATTAGGCTATTGCAGCTGACAACTGAGTGTTAAATAAATTAGCTTTTAGTTTACAATAGTTACATTTTAAAACAAACAAAAAAACTTACTTACATCCAACTCCTATCCATCAATGTTGTCTACACCAACTCTTAAAGCAGAAATGGCTCAAGAACTATCTTCCATAACAGAACAAGTTTCTGAAAGGGATGAAAGGTTCTTGAATGTTACTATACCTGCTTCACCAATTCAGCGTTTCAGTTTTGAACCAGTAAAAGAAGTTACTGACAGGGAGGATATAGCTAAAGACAAGACTTATTTGTATCCTGGTACTGTCAGATTGAGAAGAACTTATGATGGTGATCCAAGAATGAATCACCGCCGAGATATTATGTTGGCATTAGCCATGTCAGAATTTCCAAATGAGGAAAGAGTGAACTTAGCGTATCTACCTCGTTATGCTGAAAAGTTCTTTCAGCCACTACTGGATGCATTAGAAGACTTGTTAGTTGGAACACCAACTACTAGTGATTCTAGTGACTTAATTGGATATTACTTAGATCCAATTAAGTTTGAAAACTTCACTCATATGTTAGAAAGGCATTTGGTCAGATCAATACCTATTCTAAATAAAAATAAAGATTGGATTCCTAGTATGCCTAGTTGGGGATCTGACAACAATCCACTCATAGCATGGAATGCTAATGATTTTGAAATAATATCTGTTTTGTATAGAGAAGAAGTTGAAAACTTGTTAGCTTATTTCTATGATCATAAGACAATGATGCCATCAGAAAAGAAAGAAAAAGAAGTGAAGTCACCTTCAAGAGGCCCTAGCCCTACAGTCGAGTTTGAGGGGATGGAAACTTCAACACCAGCTCATCCTAGTGAGATTAGGACAGGCCAACCAAAAGAAGAAACAATAAAGCCACCTCATGAGGAGCATGGCTTTGAGTCTGTAAGAAGAAGACTAGCAGAAGTAAAGATTGAGCCAAGAATTACTTCTAAAAGATCACCTTATCAAGAACATCCAATACATCTGACTGAATCACGCCGATTATCTGATATCTTTGAAGATAATAAGCAGTACTTAGGGAAAAAGTCAAGAGCCTATAACTTACCAAAGCCAAGTTCAATTCCTAAGTACACTAAAGCTAGTTTTCCACCTGATGAGCCATCATCTGATAGTGACTATGGTCCACCACATTCACCTAGTCCTCACCCAAAGCTTGGGCCAACCTTGAGACGTCATCAGAGGGGATTACCTAGTGAAAAGAGTCAGAAAATAAGATCAGGAAGTCCTCAGCCCCCTGGAGATCCAGGAAGTAGTGATAGCTCACCTGAGGATAAATCCCATAGACCTAAGGGTATTAGGAGATTGTCAGAATTATCTAGGGCTAAACAAGAAGACAAAGGAGCTCACTTTGATCTTAAGTTGAAGTCTGATGTTGTACCCAAATGGGATGGTGATCCTGACACACTTGCAAAATGGGTTTTGAAGATAAACAACTTATCAGAGCGTAGTACAAGCATATATAACCAGCTAGGAGAAGTTGTACCTACTAGACTTGAGAAGGATGCAGATTTATGGTTCTGGTCTTTACCAAGTAGCTATAGAAGAGAAGCAATGCAGAATTGGGGTACACTTAGAGATGTAGTATGCACATACTATATGAACCGAGCCTGGCTTGACAGACAAAAAAGCCGAGCGAACAGAGCATACTACAGAGAAGCTGGATATACAACAGAATCACCAAGCAATTACTATATCAGAAAATCCGAATTACTTAGTCTAGTGTATAGCATGAGTGATTCAGAAGTTATGATGGAAGTAATGAATGGAGCACCTAAATTCTGGACAACTATCTTAGATGTACACCGTTGCAAGGACTTAGTAGACTTTGCAGCAGCAATTAAATATCATGAAGAAGCATTGGAGCATACTCCATTCCCAAGTCATGATAATGTACTAGATAGAAGAGTAAGGCAGCTTGAACAAATGATGCGTGATGCACCAAGGACTACTAGATCTAATCTACCAGGTCCTGATCAAGGTTCAAGCAAGAGGAATTTCTTCCGGTCTGCCAGAACTAACCTTATTGGTGCTTCACCTACTATAGGCAAGCCTCAATTCCCTCGGGATGATGGAACAATTTCCAAAGGGTCTACTCCTGAAAGTAAAGGAGCTAGACCATGTAGACATTGTGGTAGTCCTAAGCATTGGGATAATGAGTGCAAATATTCTAGAAAGGGTTCTAGAAATGCCAAGGCAAATTTAATTGTCCATAATGAAGAGTATATTAAGGCCATGGAAGAATACGAAGAAGCCTATCTAAATACTAGTTCAGAAGATGAAAATCCCCCTCAAAATGATTCTAATAAAGACTTGATAAGTTTAGAATCATCAGATAGTTTAAAGGAGGAGGAAAAACCGGATTTTCATAAGGCCCTTCAGCTGAATGCTGTAATGGATTTGGAGTGTGGCTCAGATACTTTGAAAATGAAGCCAGTCTTCTCTGAGGGGATCCCTAGATTCTAATGAATCTCTGAGCAAGTTAGAAGCCAGACAGACCTTTGAAAAAAAAGATATATCTCAGAAATTTAGAAATGGCATGTTCAAAACCAGATCTTCTGTTACTCAACTTATTTCTGAGACTAAAAACAACATTTTATCATTAAAAAGGTTAATGTCATGCCCACCCGGATGTGCCTTTCTTGGTGCGCAGGCTATGGCTACTAAGGCATGGCTTAATAATTATGGACAAAATCAAATCAGAATAGACTCTGGAGCAGATATCACCCTGATATCTCAATCAGCATTCAACAAAATAAATAATCCACTGAAGATAATAACTGGACAAAAGATCAATTTAATTCAAATAACAGGATCTTCTACCATATCAGGATTTGTATCAGTACCAATATATTTTGATACAAATGAAGGACCTGTAGAATTAAAGATTGAAACTTATGTAGTTGAAGGAATGACTACTCCATTTATTTTGGGAAATGACTTTGCTGATCAATATGCTCTGTCTATTATGAGAAATAAGGAGGGAGCTGAATTGATATTTAGTTTCTGTGATAGGAAATTAGAAGTTGAAAACTTAATCAGATCAAGGATTTCAAGATCAATGTTAAAGTATGGAAGAACATATTATATATGTCAAAAGTCCAAAGTAAAGGGAAATGTCCCTGTAGGATCTTTACAGTCCATTCCAATCTCAACCTGGACATTTAAAATAATAACAATGGACTTCACTCCAAAATTGCCAAAAAGCCAGGGTTATGATAACATATTAGTAATTGTTGATAACTTAACTAAATATGAAATTATCATACCCAATAGAATCACTGACATTAAGGAGTACATTGGCAATTTATTGTTAAAACATATAATAATATACTATAACTTCCTAAGTCAAATCACTTCAAATTGGTACAGGAAATGGACCGGGATATTTTGGAGAGCAATCTGTGCTCGATTAGGAATAAAGAAAGCGCTTACCACGGCCTATTACCCACAAACTGACTGCCGAACAGAGAAAATCAAGCGAATTCTCACAAGGGTACTTAGAGCTTATATAGAGTCAAAAGGAAACTATTGAGTTGTTATTCTAAATAGTTTTTTTATTTGCATTCTATACTAGTAGATATTCTATAACGAAATTCGTCATATGTTTTTTGTTATTCAACTACCGGCCATTGTCACGGCTTAGTCATCTGCACTTAATGCCGGAAAATATACTAAGCTCTAAAAATGAAGTAATTAGTGATGGAAATATGGAAACAAATGACTCACGGATGTCAAAAAGATTTTGCGACTCCAATGAGCGAATTGTCGAAGAATCTGAGACAGATCGAAATATAAGCAGAAGGGCGCTTAATTTGAGTCATATATGCGGGAAGAAATACAATAATTGAATTCGACTTACATTCAAGCAAGAAATTTAGTACAAATAATTTGGAACTATCTAAATTTATTGCGGAATGTAAAAAGAAAAGTTCTGAAGTCATTTAAGGAGATACGATGAACTGTTCGCGATTCTAAAGAAAATAAGTTCGTTAGCATATAGACTGCGAATGCCAGTCTCATACGGCACTCACCTAATTTTGAATATTGCGCATTTAGAATCTTATCGAAACTTACCGAACAATTATGTAAGTCGACCGAGAAAACATTTGAACCGGGAAGATTTTAAACAAATGCCTAAATATGAATTTGAGGCAATAATCGACCAAAAGTGGTCGAAATCCCGAAGCGGTCGCAAAAATCTATTATACAAGTAACATTCATAGAGTACTTACCTAATTCTGATGAATGGTTAACCTGAAAAGTTCGAGAAGATGCGCGAAAGATCTTGAGAGTCTGGAAAATGATACACCGGGCCAAGAACTATCTAAAACACTAAGCAGTCTCACATATATGCTAGAAGATTCTTTAGTATTCTTTATAATGACATCATAAAACATGAAAACAACATAAAAGGAACTCAAAAACACGAAAAACAAACAATCTAAACCGCATATATGAGCCTTTCGTCTCAGAAAACCTACTAAAAAATGGTGTTTATCCCTTTCCCTACCCGTTTTGACTATGCTCTTGATTGGAGCTCATCTATTCCTAAACAACACGACGTAGTTACAGCTCTTACTCAAGAACCGACTAACAACCCGTTCGCGTACCTTCCTCGAGATGAGGATTGGGGGCACGTTACTGTAAACAGTCATTTTTATGATTTTCTTGATCCCAAGATTATTGACCGGCTATGGCTTATGCATCTCGAAAATATAAAGGAGGTTTGTGTAGCCGCTAACGGTCATGATGACTACGTTATAGGAGATATCAAAAGTTGTAACATTTCTTTAAAACATTTATTGGAAATTCGTATGATTGCTCCCACGTTTGGGCCTATCTCGTCCCTCGTTCACAATCCACTCCACATTTCTGGAATTAAAGAAGATATATTACAAGAATACAATTCTTTTCAGCAAAGAGGATTACAACTAGTTGCCTGGATCGAGGAGGCGAAGAACCGTTCTCAAGATTTCGAACACGTCGAAAGTTGGAATTGGCCCAAAGATCCACAACCGCCTTTGCCTTATGTCCTACGCCCGTATTGGGAGTTGAATCGACAAGAGCGTCCTGAAACATGGACCTTTGAAGATGTTTGGGGTATGCATAAACCGGTCATAATCCCACAGCCCCTGGGTATGTTCTATTATTTTTGACTTATATGCGCATTTTTTCCTTATATATGCGCAATAGAACGTCTCAATATTATGAACAAGGCTTTGAAAAAGTTGTATAAGGATGCAAAAGAAGGTATATCGTTGTATTTAAAGCCTAAACAATGTTTCTTATTATTTTTAAAGTCGGGAACTTCAAAGCTTCAAACGAAAAATCCATTAATTCCCCCTTCGACTTCTCTTTCGAAATGAAGCATCCCGACAGTAAGGATATAAGATCCAAATCTTCTCAATATTTGATCGACTACAACAAGGAAGCATCACGCCGACTCTAGTTCCGGATCTGAGAATCTCCCAATCCTTATTGATGTCTCAGACGATTCTGAGAACTACGAAATGCAAGGAGATTCTAGCGACAGTATTTTTGGAAATGACATCTGAATCAAAAAAGAGAGGGGATTTTGTTATGTATTTCTAAGTTTTTTCCAATTTTTTTAAACAATTTCCCCTAACAAATTGCGAAAACAAATATTCAAATGTAATTATATTGCGACGATTAAATTGTACAATATTTGTTTGATTTATCCTGAATTTATACAATTTATTTTGTATTTTTATCTAATAAATTGAGCAAGTAATTGAATTTCTACTTTTTATTCTTTTTTGATTAATATGTCGGCGACTCAGCGCTTATTCAC